>JANXJC010000051.1:7847824-7884053 GCA_027564655.1 Leptodon cayanensis | reverse complement strand
GAGGAATTTAAAAAAAAAAAAAAAAACAAAACAACAAACTCCATTTATTACTGTCTGAACTCTGGATCTGAGAGTCAAACTGTGCTTTGTCCTGCTCTATTGCTACGTCCTGAAATGAGACAGTCTGTAGCAGGGACAGTCTGAGGTCATGTAAGATGCAGCTCTCCCCTTGCCATGCCTCTGTTACCCAAAGCTCTCTCTTTAAATCCACATAGACCAAGCAAAATTGAAACTTCTGCAATTCTTAGTATTCTAAACTTCTTCCTTGGAAATGAACAGAGAATGCCAAGCAAATTGCCCATTTTCATCAGCATAATTAAAGTACCCAGCTTAACTATCCGTTGCTTTAAACCTACCCAAGCAGGATTTTTTTTTTCAAACTTGATGAAGCTCATAATCCTTTTAGTAATCAAATCAAGACTGAAGATTGTAAATGCTACATTGCCATTTAACAGATGGTTATATATTCTGTGAAATAATTAAATATTAGTTTTCAGATAATTTGTACTTTATTTTTGATCTCAGTAAGGACTAAACTATGGCACCTGTAATGACCTGATTTTGAATCAGTTTGTGGTTTTCTTGCACACAGGAAAAGCAAAAGTTTTAATCTTTTCAGATAGAATTTACTTTAAAGCTGAGATACAGAATGGAAAAATTTCACCTGAAAAGGAATTACTTTTAGAAAATTATGAGCAACTTTAAAAGTAGAATTGAGGCAAGAGTTCCCTCTCAATTATAACATGCACTATCAGTTTCTACTGCAATACCATGTACTTAGTTTGTGCTGCTATTGAAATTCTTATTAGTTAAATTTCTGGAAAGTAGTGTCTCTACTGATGGATGATGTGCTGTCAAGATACCTACTGTCCGTCTTGATTGCTATGGATATTATTCTTATGTGGTATGTTAATATGAGTGAAAATAATCAGTTTTAAGAACCACTTTCTTGTATTTCATTGTCCTGCTTGCTTCAACGTGTTCTTCTAGTTTATGTATCACTTATTAAAAGTTAGTCTTGCCTCTGAACTTGATATAATCTTCTTTCTTGAAATTATAATTGACAAAACCAATAAAAATGTTAATATTTTTTAAAAGCTTTGAATGTACAGTATAAATATTCACAAGTTTGAACTTGATAGCCAGTAAGAAAAAGTGTTCTAATCATTTTCTCTGGAAAAGTTTTTTATATCAAAACATTTTATGAGCAAACTTGATCTTTTATGTGGGTTTTTATTGACAGAAAGAACATTTCTCTGTTCCCCAAGCACAGAAATTAACTTCATGATTCGTGTCATGCACTTCAGTATCTTGGCTCAAAGAAACTGGGCAAGTTTTAGAGATGAGTGAAAAGTAAGGTCCTAAAGCCAGGAGTCCCAGCAGCACAAGAGAACCCAGACCTAAGCAGAAGCAGGAGTGCCATGCTGGGACCTCCCAGCTAGAAAGCTCCTACAGATGTCCAGCTGCCCAAGAAGCACCTGAATTGAAGGATAACCAGAAGGCAGCCCAGACTGCTTCAGCTAAACACCTAGTTCCACATCATTTCTGATGTGAACATGCAGCTCGTAAGTCAAGCTGGCCCTGTGCTGTCCAGATGTTTCAGAAGTTACAGTGTCAGTCAAGATGTGTGATCACTTGCAGTTATGCATATTTCAGACAGCAAACTACTAATTTATCACTGCCAGGTTGGGATTCAGTTTTACAGTGCTAGAAGACTTTGGTAGTCTGTGCCTTCTTTTACACACTGTAAGGAAGGACAGGTAGCAAAGCCTGAAAGGAACTGAGCCTTTCTCTTGCAGTGTAAGGAGGCAGAATGCTGCAAAGTTGCTCTGCACACTGGGCTGTGGCACAAAAGTGATATTGCACTCTTTCCACCAGTCTTTTTTTAAAGAACATTGCCCTGACTGAGCTATGCCACTCTCTAACCTTGATCCTGTCAGCGTGAGCTCCACCATGTTAACAGAACGAACTCCACAATGCTAACAGAATGAGCTTCTCCAGGGTTTAAAGACACGGGCATCTAAATTTTCAGCCCCAAGTGGACCTCAGTGTAAGGTAAAGATCCAATCAACACCTATAGTTCCATAAAGAAAAGAGTACCTGTGGTCATTCACAAAAGCAGCAATGTAGGTACCTAACCTGTATCTGGAAAACATATTGCTGTTCATAAGTCTACAGAAAGGCAAGTAGTTAACAACAGATTTTTGTGAACTTTTCTCCTGGACTTGTTACTGCAAATTCCATCTGCACTACATTTAAAGCCTGTATTATATTCATATTTATGTTGTATTCTGTTTAATTTTTACCTCTTTCATATTACAAGAATTTAACTTTTTCCCCTCTCTCTCCTGTCTCAGCTAGAATAAATTCACCTTAATTTTGAAAACTGTATTTTTGAATTAAAGTTACAGCTATTGTTTCCCCACAGAGCTACACATCCTTATTTTGGGGCTGATGCCAATTCTTCTTCAATTTACTGCTGTTCTACTTAGAGAATCTGTTGTTCCCTTGAGCAGTTGGTCAGTACTTACAGGTCTGATGAAATTAGCACTGCCTGTTACTTTCCCAGTAATTGAATCTCAAATATCCAGTTGTGATTTCAGTTCTCTCTAGTCCCCCATTTGGCTATCATCATTCTATTCCCTGTACCACATTATTATCTCAGTTCCCTGACCTGTTCTAAAAGCCTTCAGGCAGAAAAATTTTACAAAACTCATGCAAATTAAAGACAGGATTTCAGGTTTTCTCAGCTAGGTGCTGGTGGTGTGCCCTGATGCGTGCCTTCCTGTGGGAATACAGACTGCTAAAATGACCCTTTGTGTGCCTATGCAAGCTAGACATGTGCTGGATCTGCACAGGGTATGGGCAGGGAGAAAGCAGCTCTTGCTGTGGCTCTCCCTTGCTGTCTACCCTGCTATGAGTGGACCAGCAAGACCTCTGCACTACACCCACTGCAGGGCTGGTGTCAGGACAGAGTCGTCATAATTTACTCATTTAAGCAGGTTTGAGAGCAATGGTTATTGTCAGGATTGCTTCCCTAGGTGAGAAGCTAAATACATTTTCCAGGTGGATTTTGCACGTGTATCTTTTGTGCAGCATGTCAGTCAGTCATGTAAGGTGCTGGCTGGCACCATGAAGAGTAGTGAGTCTTTGCTCCTTTCTCCTACCTGAGGAGCTGTGAGAGACTGAAAGAGTTAATGTCTCAAACATTGTGGTGGGGCAAGTTCTGGATAAAGACAAACCCTGCACAGCAAGGAACCAAAGTGAAGAGCCCATCAACTCAGACATCAGCAACAGGAGGGGGAGGGTGTGCTGGAGGGTGCGCAGCTCCCTGTTCTGATAAGCTGTTCTGATTAAACAATGGCCACGTCTGCAGGGAAGGAGAAGCTACTCCACAAACGACCCCAAGCCCAAAGGCTCACAAACTGCTCATTAACCTGACGAGTTCGGGTGCCTGCCCGAAGGAGGGGCAAGGATGATAAAAAGACACAAACTGAAGCCCCGGGCGCACAAGCCCACCGCAGCTGGACCCCTCAGCTGACTGGACACCTCGGCTGACTGAACCAACACTGGACCCAGGACCGGTGAAATCTTTCTCTCTTCCTTTCTCTCTCTCTGTCTTCCTTTTCCTTTTCCACAATCCCTACACCTCATCCATTTCAAGATATAAACCATTGACCATGGCTGAGACTAAGAGCGGATCCAGCCGCCCCTAGGCCCTTCTCTGAGGAGGAGTCTGGAAAGCAAGGGGGTCTGCTCTGAACCTCGAGACTCAACGGGAGGGATCTCCTTATTCCCTGAATTGATGTATATGGTTACACGGTTTACAGAAGTAGTCTTATGCCAATTCCTGTTGTGAGAAACCCTGCCACCTACCACCATGCCTCCCCAGTTCAGTTTGCTTCTGTCATGAATAAAACCTTTAACTGATCATTTGGTGTCGTTTCACCTTAATTTAGCCCGAGGGAATTTTGAATTAAACATGACTCCCTGGTCTGTCCAGTCTGGGTCATGACAGGAGCCACCTCGGAATTACTCATGTAGAGATGGAGGAAGGCAAAAGTTGTTCATCTGCACTTAGTGTAAGGCATATGTACCTAAACTCAAAACGGCTGTCAGTACAGCGCAGAACTGTATGCAAAACTGGAATACAAACATAGTCTATCATCCAAGCTTTGCTCTCATTTCAATTAAGGGTCACTTTCACTTGTGTAGAAACCAGCTATGACAGCAGAGGATCATCAGCCATAGAGGGATCTTCTCTACAATGTTACTTGCCAATTAGCCTTCATTAAGCTCTGTTTCTTCTACCCTATTGCAGAAATATGCCTACAGTAATAATTTAATGTACTTGGTTCTTCACAAAATTATATGGTGGGATGCAACAACTAGCTTTCATAATTTTCCATTATAATTTTGTTCATTCATTCAGACATGCTACTGTGACTGTACTAAAGGTAGGATGTGATTTTTTTTTTAAAAAAAGCATATTTACTGCATTCATATTTCTCACTGTAATCAATTTCACAGTTCCCAAGTCTTAACTCTCAGGAAAACATGCTTATATTTATAGCTCTGGTTAATACCCATGAATTATAGTATTACACACACACTTTTAAGGTTTAAAATACCTTGCTTACGTGGTTTACTACTGTCCTACTTACGATGGATTTGGATCTACCAGAGAATACTTTGCATACACTCCCTTGTCTAAGTTCTCAAACTGTCAACAGAATTTATCTTTAAAAGAAACATTTCACGTATAATCGAGTTAACACAAACGAGACACTTTTTAACACCTATACCTGCATTTTTAGAATAAGAAATGATTCTTGTTTCTCCATTACAATGTTCAAAGTATTTATATCAAATTAATATTTCTCTGTTGAAATGTTCTTTCAGGACAGAATTAAAACTGTTTTGAAATGAAAATGGGATTTTCCCTACCATTTTTTACTGATAGAAGATTTGAGGCAGACTGCCACTTTCAGTGGAGGTTTTCTTATTCTCAGAGACATCACAGCACTGTCAGAAGGTATGGTAATTTTCCCAATTGTTAACACTTTTTTGGTCAACTTTAGAAAGTTTCCATTTAAAGGAAAAGTTAATTCAGTCTCCACTACCATTTTAAGGTCTCCCTGCTGACAAAAGCACTTCTTTGTACAAATGAAAAAGCTGCAATAGCAACTATGGGGTAGCTAAGCCGGTGAGCCATATTCACTCTCTCCACTGGCCTATAATAGAAGGACATGGTAGACGTCTACATGCAGGCTTATTGTTGTAATACCTCAGGCTATCTACCAAAATTTTCAGTAAATTTATGACTAAATCATAAAACATAACTTTTCTTAGTAGACAACAAAATATTTTTTCTTGCCTTTGTGCATTGTGGAACCCTCTGTAAACAAACATATATCCTCCAGGTGAATCCTCTGTGTTGATATTAAACTTTGTTCCACAGACCTGTCCTTTTCCCTGAAGACCTTCTGATTGTGGAATTAAGATGAAAATCTAGAAATCTCTTACTTTATTTTAGCACTCAGTTAAAAGGTAGCCTGGAAGAAATCTGTTTTGTTTGCAAGCAAAACTGTGAGAAAACGAAGATCAATTATCTGCTAGGAAGGCATGAAATTTTTTCACTTTCACTGATGATAGCTTCATTTGTCTGTTGAACCTATAGAGACAGCTAGGTATTCTCTGTGCTAAATTACTACTGTGAGATATAGAAATGTGTTCTGGCTGCAGCATCTTTTCTGTTTTCCTTGTAGGTGGATGGTGAAAAAGATTCATATGAAATGAGCATCAGTCAGTGAAAATGCAACTGTCAGAGTCACAAACAGAACAGATTAGGCTATCAAATATTGCCATTAAAAAAAGATCATCCATAAACATTATATACCACATGTAAATCACTGGGTTGTCAAATGGCAATTGGAGAAAGAGCTATGAAGATGACAAAGAATTGCTTCCAGCATCTCTTATTTGTTTATTACTGGGGTAAAATACCATATTCAGCAAAAGTTCTGGAGACAGATAACCTCTGTTACAATAAGAAACCAATGTTTAAGTCGGGAGGATGGATGATTCTTACTAGATGATTCTTATTTGTTCTAGTATAAGATTACTGTAACTGTTCAATGAAGCATTATTTTTCCAACTGAAGAAGATAGGCACAGTGAGGACAAAAGGAAGACAGAATATCTAGCTTTCTGTACCTACACATATACATACACACACATATACACGCAGGCATACACATGTATACGTATGTCTATGCATACACTTAAGCTCTATAATTTCAGAAGGCGGAAGCTAATATTCCTTACACCGTGGCTTGGAGCGCATTGTTTTAGCTGCAACAAAGTGTAGTCCTTACTTGGCTGCTCCCATTCTGTCCTGTTTAGTTTGGTCTGAGCCAAGCTGATCTGTTCTCTTTAGCATCTGCTAAGATATAAAAATTTTTCCTCTTGTATTTTTGTCCAGCCACAGACTTTGTCAGAACTACTTCCAATTTCACAAATAAATTTTTCCAGACAAAAATAGAAAGAGCAGTGTGGTGAAGGAGAGGAAGACAGTATTAACCAAATGATACATAGTTTCCAACCAGGCTTGTACCTTACAGGTGTGGCACTGGGTCTGCAACTTACCTCTGCAGCTCAGTAGTCTCCCCAGGCTGAAAAGCAGGCACAGAGAAAACATGGCAGTATTTGCAGTCGCCTTTGTATAACTGTCTTTGCTAGTCCTGTGGACTGGTGGGGTGTATTTGCAAGGAGGTGACCAGTCGGTAGCACACCCCGGTCCCCCTTCAGCCCCTTTGCAGGACTGCACCGCACCTCACCGCACCACTGCACCTGAACCCGGTGTCTCGGCCTGGCCAGGGCCTCTGCTGCACTGCACCCCACCGGCAGCGCTATGCCGGAAAATACAGCGGGTACGACAAGAAAAATAGGCTTTTCCCTTCAGCTGCAGATCCTATCTTCCCTCCAACAGGAGGGGATTAAACTTGTTGCAGTGCTGAGGGCACAGCACAGGCCTCTGACTGCAGAGCCCGTGTCTCCTCTGGCCATCTGGGGGGCCGGGGCTGGCGGGAGGCCAGGCGCATCTGGGCGCCTCATGAGGGCTCGGGGGAGGCCAGCCCATGGGTGCAATGAGGGTGGCCTGGTGGCATCAGTGTCTGCGGACGCCGGGCCGATGGTGCCGGGCCTCTGCTCGGCAGGAGCCCGCCTTGTCTGTCCCTGCAGCGGCCGAATCCCCTGCCGTGAGGGGGGCCGTGTGAACAGGCCTACTGAAGAAGCGCGGAGGGGCGCAGCTGCCAGCACGCTCTGCAACGAGGGCGTCGGGAGCAGCAGCTCTGTTTAATTAACTTACACTCGAATTGGCTTTTTATGGGTGTTTGGCAACATTTACAAATAATGCCATGTTAATTAAGGATGCGTTATAAGGAAACTGGGTTGGAAGCAGAAGTTTTATCAAACCCTAATACCCCATTACATCCTCCAGGATTAATTCTTTTTCTTTTTTTTTTTTCCCCCCACAACACTGTGGGCCACAAACGATGTTAATTAAAATGAGGCAGACCTCTCTTCTTGTTTTCAAAAAGTAGTATGACACACTGTAAAATAGGAATGAAATGAAGGGTTTACTTTTTCTCGAATGACATTGTCTCTTTTCTTTAATAGCATTGGGTGATTGGTTATAACTGAAATCAATAGGAAGGGTTGAACTGCTAAGTTTCTGTAAAGGGAATAAGAAACCAGGCTCAGGTTTTCCCTCCTGGAAAAGCATAGTCAGTCACCCATGAAGAAAAACACTCATTCTTTTTCTGCTGGAGGAATGTCTTCTTAGGCCACCATTCCTGGACTGATCAACTCCCAGATGTGGAGAATCTCAACAAAAGGAGCTGAGCTGGTGGTGGCCTGGCTGATAGCAACGCGTTGTTGGTCAAAACTCAACAAATTTTAGGTTTCTAATTTTTTTTTTTCTTTTTTTTTAGCAGTACCAGCAGGACAGTTTCTCTCTGCCCTGAAAGGGATTATTTGCTGGTTTGTATTTGCTGTTTTTTTTGACAAATAATTTGGCAGGAAGCATGAAGAAAGAGTTATAGTCATGGTTCATCAGGAGATGTGAGGATATGTTCATCACGGTTCACCCTTGTGTGCAAGATGTTCTTGCAAATACTTTGAAACTCTAATCGACAACTGTTTGTGCAGGCCAAAAAAAGAAGAAAAAGACTGTACCTACAGCCATGACATAGTTCGGGGAAATGACAGTACACAGAAGACCTGAGCTTCTCCAAGCAGTTATTCCCTAATCAAAAGTATTGTCAAGTTTTTTTTTATTTCCTTGAAGTTTTAAAAGCGCCATGAGCATTTGTGTGTGTGTATGTGTGTGTGAGGAAAATGTACACAGACACACACTGAAGCTCATTTATTTTGATCCATACATCTAAAATACACATATTTATTCATACCTATATAAAAAATATATTTTAACAAAATTCACCCTAGCCAACAAAAAAGAAGGCAGAAAATCACATAGAGAAAATGAAAAGTGGATGACAGAGCTTTCTTCTTCTAAAACAAAAATGACTGTGTAAATTAGCTCCCAACTAGTAAACTGTACTGGCTATATTCTTAATAACACCAAAACCAATGTGCCTTAATGAGCACTTCCGCCAGCTCCCCCTAAGGGTACTGAGGGAGCTGGCAGAAGTACTCACTAAGCCACTTTCAATCACTTATCAGCAGCTCTGGCTAACCCAGTTGACTGGAAGTTAGCAAATGTGATGCCCATCTACAAGAAGGGCCAGAAGGAGGATCCTGGGAACTACAGACCCGTCAGTCTAAGCTCAGTGATAGGGAAGGTTATGGATGAGATCATCTTGAATGCCATCACATGGCACGTGCAGGACAACCAGGTGATCAGGCTCAGTCAGTATGGGTTTATGAAAGGCAGGTCCTGCTGACTAACCTGATCTTCTTCTATGACAAGGTGAGCCACTTAGTGGATGAGGGAAAGGCTGTGGATGTTGTCTACCTAGATGTTAGTAAAGCTTTTGACGCCGTTTCCCTCAGCATTCTCCTGGAGAAACTGGCTGCTCATGACTTGGGTGGGCATACTCTTTGCTGGGTGAAAAACTGGCTGGATGGCTGAGCCCAAAGAGTTGTGGTGAATGGATTTAAATCCACTTCGTGGCTGGTCACAAATGGTGTTCCCCAGGGCTCAGTATTGGGGCCGGTTCTGTTTAATACCTTTATCAGTGATCTGGACGAGGGGATTGAGTGAGCCCTCAGTAAGTTTGCAGGTGACACTTAGTTGGGCGGGACTGTTGATCTGCTTGGGGGAAGGAAGGCTGTAAAGAGGGATCTGGACAGGCTGGATCAATGGGCCGAGGCCAATTGTATGAGGTTCAAAAAGGCTGAGTGCCAGGTCCTGCACTTGGGTCACAACAACCCCACACAACACTACAGGCTTAGGGAAGAGTGGCTGAAAAGCTGCCTGGTGGAAAAGGACATGGGGATATTGGTCAATAGCTGGCTGAGCATGATCCGGCAGTGTGCCCAGGTGTCCGAGAAGGCCAATAGCATCCTGGGTTGTACCAGAATTTGTGTGGCCAGCAGGAGCAGGGAGGTGATTGTTCCCCTGTACTCAGCACTGGTGAGGCCGCACCTCGAGTACTGTGTTCAGTTTTGGGCCCCTCACTACAGGACAGACTTTGAGGTGCTGGAGCGTGTCCAGAGAAGGGCAACAAAGCTGGTGAAGGGCCTGGAGCACAAGTCTGATGAGGAGCAGCTGAAGGAACTGGAGTTGTTTAGCCTGGAGAAAAGGAGATCTGGGGGAGACCTTATCGCTCTCTACAACTACCTGAAAGGAGATTGTAGCGAGGTGGGGTCAGTCTCTTCTCCCAAGTAACAAGTCATAGGACAAGAGGAAATGGCCTCAGGTTGTGCCAGGGGAGGTTTAGACTGGATATTAGGAAAAAATTCTTCACTGAAAGGGTTGTCAAGCACTGGAACAGGCTGCCCAGGGAAATGGTTGAGTCACCATCCATGGAAGTATTTGAAAGACATGTAGATGTGGTGGTTAGGAACATGGTTTAGTGGTGGACTTGGCAATGCTAGGTTAATGGTTGGACTCGATGACCTTAAAGGTCTTTTCCAACCTAAACAATTCTATGATTCTATGATTCTAAATTACCAGCATAATAACAAACACACAGGAAAAAAAAAAAAGGAAAAATATTTGGAAAATTCAGATTAAGCATAATGATTCACGGCAGCAGAGGTCAGTGATAAAAGTAACATTAGGTCACAGTATTCCTCCCCTGCCTAATGCTCACTTTAATTATATGTTGATATTATTAAAAGTTCAGAAACTCACTGGGCATGGAAACAAATTCTCTCCTGTTTAATAAAGTGGTACCTTCTCCATGTTGTCTGTGCAGACTGAGTTCTCCATGATGGTAAATAGTCTGAATGGCATGACTAACTAATGTTGATGAACATTGAATTACAGGATTGGTATAATTTAATTCCCGTTCAGCTGAACATTACTTCAGAGGGATTATACAGTCAGTGCTTACCAGTTTAAGAATTGCCTGATTTTAGCTGTTGTTTAAAAACAGCATTATAGATATGAAAGCTGTATCCATTAACATTAGTGAAAATATTTGGTCCAAGCCTCCATCCCTGGTGACCTTGTTCCTTTGAGTCTGCAGTACAGCTGTCAACCTTATCCAAGAGGTCCTCTACAGGCATCGGTCTTGAGACTCTCACCTCTCCCTGTGAGGCAGCAAAGAGACATGCAGGAAAGTGAGGCGCCGTGAGCGGAGGGCCGTGTGGTTGCCACATGTTTGATTAACTTACGAGGACACCTGAGGGAAGCAGGGTGGGACACAAGGGGGCAGGAGGCCAACCCTTGCAAAAGCTCTAGGATGAGGTTGACCTGTGGCCAAGGGCCAGGCAGATTTAGCCAGTATAGGTGCTCAGTGTGCATGGATTTGGACACGACATTAAAATAAATTCTAATTATTAGAATTAATATGGCCTTCTCAAGTCCCTCCTTTTTAATATGGACTATAATTTTTATGAGACAGTGACACTTCAACAGAAAATGTATTACCTTATATCTACCAGAAAAAAAAAGCACGCCTTAGTTTAATTCTCATTCTTCTTTTTTTTTTAATCTGGAAAAATTAGTTTCCCCCCTACTCAAAACAGTATTATTTTGAATCAGAGCCAATCTTCTGTCATTTGCTTGACCTATTGCTTTACATTAATCCTAATTCTAATGATCAGGTATTGTACTAATTAAGTACAATACTAATCCATGTATTGACCTTATGTGATTAATGAAGGGAAATCATCTGTTATATGGTTTTAAATTTCTGGTCTACTCTTATTTAAAACTATGTAAGCCTATGAGTTGATAGACTTAGAGGCATGTTCCATTCAAAGGGGAGAAGAAGAAATGCAAGCTCCATTTTTACAGGATAATGTACTGTGTAAACAGAATTTCTTGTCCTGTATATTGCTTCTTTTGCCAGCATTTTAGCACACTATCTTATATAAACTGTATTTTCACTAAGACTGTAATCTGGAAAAGGAACAGACAAGACAAGTCTTACTGAAACAAGTTTCGTGTACAACGTAAAGATTAAGATTCCAAAGAGACTAGGGGGTTTGCTGTTTGTTTCCTATGCAAAAAGTCTAGGTTTGTTGCCTTCTGATTAAAATCTCTGACACTATTGCTGCAAAGCCAAAGACTTGACTGGCTCAGTTGGTTATTAGGGTTCTACCCGACTGAAACATAGGAGATATAAATGAGCAAAGTTAAGTGGATATTTCTGAACCAGAAAATCTCCATCACTTGTCTTCTCTGGAAAATACTAAGGCCAGTCAGTGAGTTGGGAAAACTTTGTGATGAGCATAAGTGAGTAAGTTTAGCCTGACTTTAAGAAAAAAAATTAGATCTAAAATTATTTTACTTGCCCCTATGCCCTCTCATTTTTTTCCCAAATGATGGTGCAAGCATAGTCTTCAAAGCATCTTACAGTTTTTCAGGAATTGTAGAAGTATGACACAACAATTTTTGATTTCTGTTTTCCAAAATCAGACATAAGTGTATGGCTCCAGGAAAGGATTTGTGTTGTCTTTTTTTTTTTTAAGGTCAAGACCCCTACATATATTCACCCTCTCCCATCTTACTGACAGCATTTATCCTTGTCTTGTAAGACTTACCTAACTTATAATGGTGCCACTCTCTTGCTGAAGCCAATAGGACCATTTATGAAAAATAAAGATTAATATGAGCCAGACCTTGCTGGACTGGTGGCAAAGCAGGCTGTGTAGTACACAGAGGAATCAGTGCATAGTGGGCAGGATGTGGATCTAACAAGTATCAGACTTGTCCGGGTCAGGTCTGGGGCTGCAAGCATTATCATAATATTTCAGAATATTTTTCCACTCAAAATTTATCTTCTGGGAAAAGAAATAAGGCTTTTGCCTTGAAATACAATAACAATAAAATAGCTGCTGAATGTGACCTGGAAAACTAGCACTGCAAATGATCATTATGGAGAAAGAAATGGGCTTAGTGAAACAGATGGGTATAGGTTTAGCAATAATAACACCACCTGCAAATAGGCATCCAACAGGCATGGCAATTAAGTCTCAGGATTTCAACTTATGGAGCAAAATTAGTTGTGGCTGCTCTGAGGAAGACTTTTTCTTGATGAAGACATCCATGTATATTTTGAAATTAGGTCACAAATTAAAGTATCCAGGTAAATAAACCCATTACTCATTGCTAAGGATGGAGACCAACTTCCCACTAGTTCCCAGAATGTTTTTGATTCTCACCACTAAATTACTTTGATTCAATAGCATTTTTGATGTTGCACATCTTGATGTCTGCACATCTTCCATGAGCAGGCACTCTAATTTCATTTTTAAAGCTGTTTAATCTAGAACAAGGCGCTTACTTTAAAACATACAAATCCACACCAGAGTTGTAAAGAATTATTCCAGCCTACCTTTTTGGAATTAAGGTCCATCCCTAAAGCAGAAAATTTTAAATGTGTGTAAGTGATTTAGGTGTATGGGACATGTTCCAAATTGGATGAAGGTCTTTAAAAACCCTTGTATATGCTTATATTTGATAAAATACACATGTCACCATGTAACCTCAGGCATCCATTAAGTTAGAAAATCATTGAATAATTTGTTTCGTCCAAGTCACAAAATGAAATCTGTCACATAACGCCCTGTGGTAATTATACATCTCATTATGAGACTTGATTCCTTCTAATTTTGCCTGCTGCAACTGCTATTTCCTTGTTACAGTTCAAAGTATTTCTCGGTGGATTTTAAAGACATAAATTTAGTCTTACCAGGTCATTATATACTTACTGTAAAGTATCAGTCAATATGTATCCAGCATTTTTGAATTGTCATTGTACTGTCTGTATTTGCTTAAGTACAAATACTTGTCTGTATTTGTATTCAGAGGTATGCTTCTGAAACAGAGATGGATCCACAGGGAACTTTGCTTATCACTTAATTTTGTTTGTTCACTCTGAGATAAAAGGAACATATTACTTATGTAGTCATGTAGACATATAAGCATGTCCTGTGCGCTTAAGTGCTTTGTGAAGTCAGAGTCCAAGACAGATATAAGTATGAAGAGCAGTAATACAAAATAGCTGTTGAATCATAACATGCAGAATTGCAACCTGGAATTCAAGCTCTTCTGCAAGCCACTTGCAATCTCCCTTCCTGCACAGAGTTTCCTTGCCCATTTTCAAAAGTGAAGAAGTTATCCGTATTCATCTAGAGCTTTCCCCTATTAATCTGAAACATTACTAATGCATGGGTTGTTACACAGTTAATGCTACTGTCTGCACGGGCCGTCTTTGCCACCTCTGTGGGTGAGGTGGCATTGTTTACTGTTATATGTCATTCTGTAAAACTGTGTTTGATTAAGTGCTTTCTATTTTGGAAAGTGGTGTGAAATGCGATAGAATAAAATAAAAAAGAAAAGTTTACACATTACTAAAAAAAGCTTATGTTAAAATGGCCTCAGACTGATTCTCTGGTTAGGTCAATTTTAATGTGTGCTCAGTGGTTTGGGCAAGAGTTCTCCACTCCATACAATAAACAGAGGGTTACTGTGACCAAGAATTATTTGGATGTACAAGTAAAGACTGTAGATTGAGAAATAAAGGAGAGATGGACAACTTCTTTAGAATTGCTCATGAAACCTCGGCTCCTGCACTGCCTCTACTGTGACTGATATGCTAAATAAGGACGAATTTTTGATTGTTTAATGACATTTTAGCATTAGAATGTTACACTGCTTACTTTTCCTTTTAACAAGGAACATAACTTGACTAAACGTGTAATTCTGATAATAATTATACTCATTACGTACACCAATAATCACACACCTTTCTCAGAAATCTCCTGGTTACAGTAAAATTAGTATCATCCCAGAGTGGTTTAAAGTCACTTACCGAGGCATGGAATGTCCCCACAGTTTGGTGGAAATTTATGCTCAGGAGAGTAGTTCTAGCACAGACATTAAACAGATCACTTTTGCAATACAAGAACTAGACAGGTTTTCTGTTCCTTTCTCACTGAAAGCCTTATTTTTTTCTTCTGGTTTACCTACAATGACTAGTCCTCCTGAACTTTCAAATACAACAATAAATACTATTGAAAACAGTTTAAAAAATACCACTGCAGGAAAAATATTCTGTACATGTAGCACCTTCAAAACACTGGTCAGCAACTGCTGTAGCTGTGTGAACACAATCCTTGTGGTGCTCATCTGCCCAGTAAAACAGGGTAATTCTACTTGTCCAGACTAAGCTCACTAGTAAAATATATGAATAGAAATATCACACCTTTTTTCCTCTTCTTTCTACTTTTCTGATTAGGAAAATGGCAAACAAACAAACAAGCAAACTATAGTGGAAGAAAAAGAAAACAACAACAAAGAGCTGGCAGATACAAAAGCAATGTTGAAAGCCTTTAAATTTAACTTCCCCTGGCAACCTATCTTGATGTTCATTGCGAAAATGGAGGAGACCTGTAAAGAGAGGAAATCAGCTGTCAAAACTAATCCTGCAGGAATCAAAGAGTGAAAGCAGGCATGGAAGGCTGAACGAAAAAGTCTTTGAAACATCTGGAGTTTTCCTCAACTATAAGAAGTCTTGCCTTAAAATAACCAGCTGTTTTATGAGTATGAGCAGTGTGTGTATAGAAAAATCACTGTAGAAAGCTAAATAGACTTTAACAATTATGCAGATTACTCATGCAACAGAAATTATCTTAGCAGTATGAAGAAGCTGAAACTCTTTCCTCTCTACCATTTTCAAAGGAGCATATGAATCCTTTTACAAGAATTTTTAAAATATTGCCTTCTTGAATGTCCTTTTTTAATATTGGGGAGCACTAAAATAATGTGTTTTCTGTCTAAAGATTTTGCATAACTTTCTCATAAAGAAAATGGTCTTGTACAATAGCTTTATTTGTGCTATTCTTTATGTGAAAGATTTATAAATTTTGTATTTCTAACCTGTCTAAAGAACCCCTCAAAAGGGGAAAGGTCATACACATTCCCAGGCTCTAGTCAGAATTTACCTAGGTGCTCAGTTGCACCTGAAACTATAGATTTCAATATTAGTTTATTTCTAGGGCTTATCTCCTTACTTTATGTTAGGTTAATTTGATTAGCCCAAAAGAAACTAAATGAAAGATTAAGCCATGATGCATGATTACATTGGCTTCCAATAAAAATACAGTCACTTTTTAGTTCTCAGATAATTAGCATTCATATTGCATCAGTCCTTCTATTACAGAAAAAGGTTGTACTTTAAAAGAGGTTAAATGTATAAACTGGTCTCAGTGAATGCAAAATGGGAGTTTGAAGAAGGTTTCTAACCACGATAGTGGTGAGTTTTGCAAAAATATTTCAGAGGAGGTGAGAACAGAGGGAAACCTGGCTGGTTTTAAGATAAAGTTTGATCAGTATTGAGAAAAAAAATAAATGAAGTAGTTGCTTAAAATAACAAGGGAATGATCTCTGTGGCCCAAAAGGCCCCTTGTACTTGAGTGTATTCGCAAGAATAACTGCAGCATACATACACATTTTAAAATGTAATGTTGTTTGCTTCTGATGGGACAATACTGGGAAGGTAGGGTGAGTGTAGGAAATTTTGTTTAATTCTGTCACTTGTAAAAAGAAGTTACTTTCAAGTCCTGTTTCCTTTGTTTGGGCTGTGCTTCTTCCACAGTCAATAGCAAACTTCCACTTGACTGATCTGAATAAATTCAGACTCAAGATCTGTGATCCTTTTTGGGGGTATCCTCTTGTGAAAATGAAGGGAAGGGGGCCATGAGACTTTAAGCTGATCTACCACAAGAGTGCAGTAACACCATCGTACCAAAAATCCTTAAGTGCCTTCTATCATGCTAATGATGATGAGCCAGTTCACAGGGCTACACTGGCAGGGTGCTAACCCTCCAAAAAGGACACGGTTTTCTGTTGCTTGAGCTCCTTGATCTGCCTTATCACAAGGTTAGAGAAACATGAATGCTTGAGCATGAGGTCTATGGGATAGGAAAGAGAAGAAAGAGAAAAGGTGAGACCTGAAAATTATTTTCTCAGGAAAGGAGTCAAATTATATCAAAGAATAGATATATTTTTCCTGTCATTGATAATTAATGGATCTGTAGAGGACAGATGCCAGATAATACACAAAGAGGGAGTATTTAACTTCACTGCTTCAGGATGTTGCAGTATTTCCCAGCAGAAGTTATTTTGCATTTCCAGGTGGTGTGCTCTGCTGGACTGGCACAAGGAGAGGTGAGGATCTGGTCATGGATCTCTGATTTCCAAAATAAAATTTCAGGATCTTGAACAGAATGAAAATTAGAATTAATTAGAAAACCAGTGAGACACTGTAAAGTATTAAGCATTTACCTGCAGGAATCTGATACCCATTTCAGAAAAGAATAAGGAGATCTATCCTCAAATTATTTTAAGAATGCTTGCTGAGCACCATTCCCTTTTGCATTCCCTGTCTGTCCATAAGACACAAGCTTTCCAGCTGTGTGGACGGAGAGCTGGGGATCAGGAACATGGCCCTGTCCCTGCTGCTCTACCATCTATGCTGCCAAGGACTTGGGGAACCGCATCTGCTTATTGCCCAGCCTAACCTAGACTCCTGTTTGGGCTATGAACACAGCGGGTTTTTTGGAAAAGAGGGCTCAGGTGGGAAAGAATAGGAATTGGTACAGACCTATTGTTTTGCCAAAACATGAGGGCAAAGGCCAACAGCTGGGAAGTCTTGCAAGGTGATATGGTGGGTACAGCCCTTCTCCACACCACTCAGTCTGAACGCTGTGCCTTGCATCTCCTTTATGCCCTGGCTTACCTCCTCTCATGCCAAGGATTTTGTGACTAAATGTCAAGGGAGGTTGGTCAAACCCTGAACATTTTTTAACAAATCATGAAGTACGGACGGATGAATCTCAAATTCAGAAAAAGTTATTTAATTCTTATAGTCTTTAGGCTATTTTCCTTAAAGTTACTGCACTGACTATTTTCAGTAATAAATAATTGATTTTTCATACCTCAAAATTTGAGTATATAACTACAGACACATATTGTACTATAAGTTATTCAAATTTAACAGTGAAAGAATAGCTTGATGATGTTTTTCATATCTCTTACATCAAATATAATATTTCTTGGAGGCTTTTTTCTTCCACAAGCCATATATTTTACACCCAGTAGTACACTACCATCTATTGTATAAGCCATGTTCCTTGAAACTAATAAAGGAAAGAATGCTTTGAACCATAATTCTGAGCTGCAATTGTTTCATTTAACAAATGAAAATCAATTATTTTAGAAATATCAAATGTCACATTACATTTGTTTCAATATATTAATTTCCATTAAACTTCGTTGACTTCAGATCATTTTAATGATTTTTCCCCTCTGGGCAGACTGTCATTTCAATCACTTGGAGATAGTCTTTTTTGGATTAATTTTAAGACAGTTTGAAAAATATGCTCTGAAAAGAAATGGTATGAAAGGGGGTGAGAGATAAAAAAAGAATGCAATGTATTTGGATTAAAGCCTTGATTTTGAGTAACAAGTATTATATCTACTACAGAATTCAAATCAGTTTGGCTTTTAGCCTGTATGCCAATGTTTATGCCATTTCTGGAGGAAGAAAAGACAAAATTAATGGCAAAAAAAACCACTTCTTGCACATATAGCTATTTATTTCACCATATTATATAGACACTGTTCATGCTGGAATGACAGCCAGACATGCTTTACCAGCTATAGTTCCTTGAGAAGCAGCATCCACTAACGTGTATGTTTTTAAATGTTGTAAATGACTCAAGAGGCAGCAGATATTCTAAAGATTGTTTTCTCCTGCTGAAGCCTTAGGACTTCCTTTCGTCTTTCCAGTCTGTGTTCTTCATTGATCACTTGCTTGTCTGGGGTCTCATAAAGATTTGCTTACAGTCAGCAACGGGGATGGTCCTCTAGGCTGTGCAGTCAGTCCTCCATCTCTATGAGTATCAGAATAGTGATAAGACAGGCTGACATTACTTTTATAGAACACCATTCAATACTATTCTTATTTCCCACAGAACAAAATATATCAAAATGTTTTTTTTTCCCATTAACAAGTGGCCAAAATGTCAGCCTTCTCTTTTCCTATGTAAAAGCCTACTTCCATTTCACTCATGAGTACCTTTCTCCCAGGTCTGGTCAGCCCATGGCTGGAGCTTTAGCTCATGAGTGCCGTGCAGCGTTGCCCTCTCTGTTCTCCAAGATCTGCCTCCAAGACACTGAGTTACCCACACCTCCTCTCCTTGTGCTGTGCACTTCCAGCTTTCTGATTGAAATACTACTAATACACTTTTCTTGAAGTTGGAAGTGCTATTTTTATTCTTACTGAAATACAAACTTGCTGTCTGTCATTTTCAGCTGCTGCATGTTTTCACCCTTAAATCTCTCATAAACTGTATAACCCCAGTCCAAGGTTAGAATGTATCTCACTCTTTGTTCCCATAGGATCCATTGAATGAGGCGTTCCTCATTTCTCTCAGGGACATCCTATGGGATGATCATCTGTTTGATCTCCAGAGTCTTCTCCAGGAAAAAAAAAACAAACCCTGACCTTGGGAAAATGTCATATAACCTTGGATTGTACTGGCTCTCTTTATCCCAGCTATGCTAATTTGGCCTCATCAGCAACACTTTCCAGAACATTTCAGACTTTGATACCAGCAATGAATCAGAAGCTTTGCCAAGCACGTTTCCCAAGCAGAGCTTTCAAATAAAGCAACGCAAGCTTCACAGGGTGGACCGCAAGGCAGTTACCAGTCACTCACCACTCTTTACAGTAAGCTGAGTATTCCCAGCAGAGCACTGCTTTTAACTTCACTTTTCCTGTTCACTCTCCTGCCAAAAGAGGAGCTATTCTAAACCTTCACAAAGGTTTGGAGAAAGGAAGTGGCCGGCTGCCTGCAGGAAAGCGCCAAATTAGGGAATTCTCCAAAGGACAGTGGAGCTCACATCCATCCTGTAGAGTAAGTACATTTGGTGCTCGAGTGAGTAATCTCTGAAGATGCGTATACCAGGTACCAAAGTGCATATGATTCATAGGCTTTAACTCCCACACACTATAAACACCTTGTGACTATGTACTTTTCAGAGGGGAAACCACTGGAGTTAGGTACTGCCACAGTTTATCACTTTGCGATGCTGCTGTGCTGCCATCCCACATTAGACTTGTTGCCACTTAAGAAAACAAGAAGTGTTCATTTTTATGGATTTAATTTCTAAGCAGAACAAAGTACATGGCTGTTTATATGAACAGATCATGGTATGCCATCTTCCCAGCAGCACTCTGCATATGAGCCAGGTCTAGATTAAAAACAGGAGAACTTCCATCTAAGTCATTAGAATTACACTGAAGTGTGAATCAAATCAGGTCCTAGAATTAATAGCAAATATGCACATACCTTACAATCTGCTACTGGACTCCAAAGGTATAATAGTTTCTCTACCACATGTAAAACATACAAGAAAACAAAATGGAATGACTCTATGAATATTTTGCCAACATAGTACTGATTAAAAATTAAGACCATCATGATGTTTAAGCCTGTCCAGATGAGAAATCTTCCCCTATTTTCACCAGTAACTTTCTTGTGCAGGCAAAAAAAACAGAAACAAAAAAGAAAATTTTGGGCAAACTGGAATAGTGGAACTGAACTTCTGCCTTACCTTTTTAAAGAAAATTTCCAAGCTGTAATTGCAGTAACTCCTCTCTTCAGTGCTGTGAATCAGAAATTTTCACTGACAAGGGGAAAAATACTGAAGAATTTTTTCTGTCTTGGTCAGTATTATCAGAACATGGAGGCTGCAGGACTTTGGTGTCTGGCCATGGTTGGCAATACCCTGGAATCCTGAATGATTGTAATGCTATGATATAAAATATCTTTTCTCTAAAAACCAACACACCATTCAGCCCAGAGTTTTCATTTCCTACTGCTGCTGTTAACTACAGTAATTGTTCATGAAACCTAGTATTATCATTGGTTTGCATGATGCATATAGCATACCATCAACACCTGTCAAATGAGACCATATTTTTGGTCCTTTATGACACAGACTTATGGACACAGAAGTGAAAATGTCCATATAGCACTTCAATACTTCTCCTTCTGTCACTTCTTCCCCTGCAGCCACAAAAGACTTTGAAACAGAATGTGTTGATTTCTGCTGTTCCATATATTCTTCCTAAAAGTAATGGCAATTAAATAAGTACTGGTATAAAAGGCAGGAGGAATAACTAATACTAAGACAGGGGAAAATGTTGCTTAATGTTTATGAGCTATTTAACACTGGTCTTAGTAATACAATACTATTATTTCTGTGTAAAGCTGACACTAAGTAATTTAATGCCCATTATATTTGCTATGAAAATTGTCTTAATCTAATAATGGCAAGTGAAAAATACACTGTGATGTCTGCACTTAGTAGTTCAGAGTACTCGCACATATTATATGCTTGGTGGGTTTTAATTATGACTCAGAAATGGACCTTAGAGTAATAAAATCTTATTCTTCTGAATGGGAGATTGTTCTTTTCCCTCTCCCTTTTCATTCCTTTCTCTTCCTTTTTTTTTTTAATTGATTTTTTATTCTCATGACCCAAATGGTAAGTTACAGAAACTTTTCCTATCTCTGAAACAAATTACTTCAAATAAGATTTAAATGGTTTAAGAAGTCCTGGGCTACACCTTTCTCCTACTCAGGCTTATCACTGTATAAGCTTATTAAAGTCTGAATAAAAGACTTACCAGCTTGAATTAATATCCCTTTGTGAGATATCTGAGTTTCTTTTCTCTCCCTTTTCTACCATATGCTCTCTGTTTTTTCTACTGGGACAATAATTTTAGTGAATCTATTGCATATCACAATAACAGGGCATTTTACGCATTTAATGAATGCAATTGTCTTCCTAATGAAGTAGTGTATATTGCAATATACTCAATTACAGCAGAATAGTTTATCCAAATGTGTGGGGAAAAAAACAAAACAAAACAAAACAACCTGTGACTTTTCTAGAGGCTTTTTGTATTAAAACCTTACATAAGGAGAAACCTAATTTAGGTCATTAACAGCCAAATCCTGTAAAGGTCATCAGTGCTGAAATACCTTAGCTTCCAGAGTGAGATTCAGACCATGGTGTTTTGTGCCTGAGCTTCCAATGCTGCCTTGGATGGGATCCACAGCGATGTGAGCAAAGTGCCCCAACCACTGATCGATACAGTCTCTTTGGGACTGTTCCTGGCCCAACAATTTTGTACAACTTCTGCAAAAGACCAGGTGGCTTTTTCCTCTGAGCCTAGTCCATAGCCTGGCTCAGACATTTGCCCGGGAGTAGAAAGTTTTAGGTCCCAGTGTTTGATCCTGTGGTTATTTATGAATTTTACGCTAAATCATAACAGCCAGCAATTCTAAGCAAAAATGTATAGAACTGCCACAGAATTTTCAGTCTAAGCAAGGAGATGAGACTTTGTGCCCCCTGGATTCATGGAGATAACAATTTTGTCTTTCTCCTGTAAGCTGCTACCTGAACTGACAAACTCATTTTAAAAAATATAAAATCTGGTCCACCCTTGCATTTAAATACTCAGTAAGTCTCAAAATAAGGAGTCACTGCAACATGTTCTTCACAGTACATCAAAGACACTAGATGTAAGTGTTATAAAAAAGTTATATCTTTCAGCAATGATCTCATTTGAAATATACAAATTTAGGAATAAAATTATTTCTCAGATGAGAGAACGAAAATGATTATATATATATTTTCAATAACGTTATTTTCTTTCCCCTAATAATTAATTTGATTTTCATGAATCACAACTTCTAACATCAACAATGACTACAGCTTACTAGGGAATTTTTTGGGTGCAAGGGTTCATTCTAACAATCGGTTCAGGTCAAATAACCTCACACATTAAGTACTTCATTGTTCTATAACTTATTTATTTACTACCTGCTTATCTGAATTTCTCAGATATGTCTGTCTGGGTAAAGTCATCGCATGGAATTCACTTAAGACCTATCAAAGGACCATTTTCTCTGGTTTCGCTCAGCATCTCCCAGCCATATTCCCAACATAGAGACACTTCCTCAGTATGTGAGGAATGATCAGTCTCCTAAAAAGGTTGGTTTTTTTCTTTTCCATGTGACTACTTCCAGTCTTTTACCAATGTCCTCATTTATTACTGAGCTGGACTTTTAGAAGATGAAGCAATTCTTCTCTGCTCTGACTCTCCTTGCAGCTCTCCCTGACTGTGGGCTTACCTCAAACTCCACCTGGAAGGAACAGCTGCAAGCTGTGCTCCCACTGCAGCTGTACTCAACCTCAAGTCAAAAGGTGAAATAGCCATAGCTGAAATCTTCTGTAATTGAAAAGTCATTGCTGAACTTCCCAAACAACACAAGTGTTTACTGCTTATTTATAAGTTATCCAGGAATTCTAATTTTTAGCTGGACGCTAGCCTGATACCAAGATTTTCTTATGACAAAAGTTATTATTTATTGAATACAAAACTTCTTTTTCTGTTAATTCCCCTTTATAAATGAATTTAGCTACCTTCAGTCCTAAACTTCCACATATTCTTCACTTCTTTGTGCTTGCTGTATGATTGCCTCTCTGTGGCTGTTGTCCTCAGCAGGCCTGGGATTTTGTTTCTGTTCCCTGTCTGGATGAGTGATCAAGTACTCTTGACACCTGTGCTTTCAAATTCAGGGTGTATTTTCAATGGGTGCTCATTCAAGTGACTTCAAAATTCTGTTTACATAAACATCTGTGCTTATAAAATTCAGCCATGGGACCACAGGAAAGAAACACAATAGATCCATGAGAAGAATTGGAATAAATTTATTATTAAGATGTGTATTTATAGCCACTTATTTTTCACCGTTTGACTGGTACCTCTATACAAAGAACATAAGATGAGTAGGAAACAGGCTGGCAAGGGGAAAAAAAAATTAAAAAAATTATGGACCCAAAGAGAAAATTTAACAACATTCAATGTCTTATATATTGTGAAGTAGACCTTCTACAGGAAAAGCAATACTCTGAGGCACTCCTTTAGACAGAAAACAAAAACATGACCAGGTTGACAATACTATTGAACACCTCCAACATATCCTGATTTTCTGTGCATTTCACAGCAGTTGTAAGATTACATTTCATATGGTTGTACACAGGTGTCCTGACTTTGGCCGGAATAATTTTCTTTCTGGTAGCTGGTATAGTGCTATGTCTTGGGTTCAGTATGAGAAGAATGCTGATAAACACACTGATGTTTTCAGTTGTTGCTAAGTAGTGTTTAGACTAAGTCAAGGAGTTTCAGCTTCTCATGCCCAGCCAGCGAGAAGGCTGCAGGGGCACAAGAAGTTGGAGGGGACACAGCCAGGGCAGCTGACCCAAACTGGCCAAAGGGATATTCCATACCATGTGATGTCATGCCCAGTATATAAACCGGGGGGAGTTGGCCTGAGGGAAGGGATTGCTGCTCGGGAACTAACTGGGCATTGGTTAGTGAGTGGTGAGCAATTGCACTGTGCATCACTTGTTTTGTATATTCCAATTCTTTTATTATTGTTATCGCCATTTTATTATTGTTATTATTATCATGATTAGTTCCTTCCTTTCTGTTCTGTTAAACTGTTCTTATCTCAACCCACGAGTTTTACTTTTTTTTCCCAATTCTCTTCCCCATCCCAGTGGGTGGGGGGGAGTGAATGAGCGGCTGCGTGGTGCTTAGTTGCTGCCTGGGGTTAAGTCACAACAACAGGTAAATATAATCTTGACGACAACAACAACAAAAATCCTTAGTACAGCTTAAAGAACAGTTTAAAGGGAGTGTTACTATTTGCATTGAAATAACACCAGCTGCTCAGTTGCAAAGGAACAAGTGTGAGCTGCAGAAAGGACGTTACTCACAACGCATCCAGGTTCAAGCAAGAGTAGAGGAACTCAGGTCTATTAAACAGTAGTGAAGTGTTAGTTTTTATTAGATCTTGTAAAATAAGGGGCTGGCAAACAATTGGTAGTTTCAGATCCCTACTAAAAATCTCTGCTCAGAAGAGATTTAAATGTTTAAACTCAAAAATAAACCTCTCCTGTGGAGCAATGTTCATAGGGAGAAGTAATGTGTTTTATTAGAACAACTAATATAGCTAAAGAATGACAAGCTTTCAGGCATACAAGCCTTTTTCAGGTCTTAAACAGAAGCAGCACACTTCAAGCTTAATACATATGAAGAACAATTGCTCTGACTTTAATTTAAATTATGCTAATTTGGTTTTTCAGTGCCTGAGCAGACGTTTGGCAGTTGGTGAAGTGGCATGTGAGCACCAGCAAGACTGTGATCAGAAACGTTGTGTATATGCACTTGTCAGGGAAACGGGGATATTCACAGCAGAGCAGCCTGTGAGGACCCACAGGAACACCTCCGGTAGCTGAGCCCAAGACCACAACTTCATGACAAGGCAAGCTGGTGAAATAGGTCCTGTTCTGCCTTGTTGCACTGCTGGGGCTTCCTTGACACTGCAGTGGGGCAGCTCAGAGCTAAAACTAGCAGAAAGCTATTTCTACAAAAAAAAAAAAATAAAAAAATCTGGAAATAACTAGGTGTGGGGAGTCTGACCTACCAGTGCCTGTACAAGTAAAGGGTGCTTGGGGATGCACTGACCAGGATTGCCTCTAACTGACGATGGTACACACCCAGAAGTTAACCTTAGATGTGGGGCAGGACTTCCCTCCTTGTGCTGACCCCAGAAAAGCCAGAGAGTTTCTCACAAGTGGTTTCTGATCTTAATTGTGTGCAGGGAAACACTCAGGGCTGAAACTGGGGTTCTGACAGGGTGTTTGCACGCAGCATGAGTGTGACAAGTGTGTTTCCAACCTAGAGATAATGCAGGCTCCTGCCTGGAAACCCTGACATTGTTCAGTCCCAGAGAAGGGAGGGGAAGAGATTTAAAGGGAGGTGAAAATAGACGTTCGCCACTTTTGGCAGTAGCCTGGTGTTGTCTCCAATTAAGTGTATCAACAAACCACAGCCATCATTTTGCCCTTGGACCTCTAATGGCTTCTTTAACTTTATAGCCAGTGGAGCCGCAATGCACTTCTTGGCTTGAATTATTAGGGTGCTTACATTTAAAAAAGGCCTTTTGGTCCATGAAATACAGTTTTAACCTCTTATATTGATTTTTTTTAAGATTATAAAATGTTTAGCAATAACTGTAGATGGTTCTTTCTCAAAACAATCATAGAAAGAGTGATTTAACTGGGCTCGAGATGTTGGCAAACATTTAGTGCTTATTTCATTCTCATATAAAGTTTCTGCTGTTGGGATCTAACTCCATAAAGAACTACTGACTTTAAAAAATATTCATAAATGTATGTATTTCCTCTTTTAAGACGTATAGGCAATAGAAGTTCCTTATCTGTAGAAATATTGTAAGAAAAGGAATCTGCTTCATGAAGAAGGAGGAATTTAAGAACAACAAAAAAATGATGTTCAGAAAAGGATGCTACGGAAACAGAATCTGCACTTTCTTCCAAAACAGCTACAGTTTCCTGCAAAAATTCACCAACACTTCTCATCTTGGAAGAGAAGCAGAAATAGAGCTGAAGAGCTGAAGAGCTCCAGTCATCTCCAGTTTTCAAAACGCTTTATAAATCTCATCTTTTTCTTCAGTGTATATGTAAGATATAAGAGGTGGATAAAAATTCAGTGACTTACATGAGATTACACATTGGGTAAATATGCAAATGCCATGTAATTTTCTTCAGACCCCAGGGTCTGTCCCACTGACTTATGGGTCAGGGAAATTAATGGTGTGAATGAGACAAGGTCCCTCTGTGACTAAGAATGAATCAAACTGTCTGTATAAATATATATATGTACACACACTCTTGTGTCTTGTAAACTACCTATATTTAAACAAAAGAATGACCCCTTACATTTCTTGAAATCTTCTTTCTCTTTGGAGTGAGTTCCTGAAATTTATATGTTGAGTTTTATCACCTAATATTATGCATACTGTTTAGCTGACTAAACTAAAAGTCTGCATTTTAGAAAACTTCTTTATTAGAAATTAGTCCATTATAATTTGGGTTTGCATAGAAGCAAAAGCCTTACACCTGATGTACATTCCTTAGAATACTTTAAGTTACCATCTAGGACTAGCACTAGGATCAAAAAAGTCTCCCCATTGGTCCTGTCTCTGATATGGTCTCTGTCAGCTTCTGTATCCTCCTTGTCTCAGAGAAGCTGTAGAACTTTTCTGTATCAGAGGGAAATCATGTTTAAGCATCTCTTAAGTATTTTAAAAGTTTTGTAAAAATATAATAATGAAAAAGGCAAGACTATTGCATGGCAGTAAAATACTACAAAAATGAAAATTAAAAGACAAAAATGTGAGAAGCTTGTAGTGTGTTTATATTAATTAATTTGACCTATAAATTTAACAACAAACCAGCACTCTATGCATTAATGACAGGCAGCCTCCAGAGAATAAGAGGCAATGAACATCAGCTCAGTTCTAAGGAGGGTGGCAGAAAACACCAAGTCACTTTACCTGCCACTCACATTTAGTAAGCTGATGTCTGTTCTGTCTATGTGAAAAAGACAAAATGCCATACAGAAATTCTCTTTCTTTCTTAAAATGAGTGTGTTAGATTTGATTAGAGCACTTGTAGCTTTTAATATCTGTCTACTGTTGAATAAGCTTGTCTTAGCAGTGGGAAGGCTATGTTAAAACCACAAGTAAACGTCTTTGCAGAACAACTCAGGAAGGATTATGGTAATCATGAAATGGTCTTCTATCTGAATTTGTCACATTGTTTCAAAAGTTGAAAAATACAATAATAAAGGGACAGCCAAGAAATTTCAAAAAAGAAAGTATTAGCACAGTATGCATTGTATTTTTAGCCATTTTTCTTGATCAAATCTGATTACAGAGGCCCAATTTGTAGTCTAGCACAAGAGTGTACAACAGGCTGCCTGGATGGCAAGCTGGTTTCTCCTGCTGGATGCAATGGTCTTAGTACCTCTCTGGGTTATTCTACTTTTACATCTCTGTGGGGTAAGCCAATGACTTTCCCAACAGTTTAAGTAAGGCTGTCTTCCTTTAAGGGTCCACAGAAGCATTTGAAATTCCCTTTCAATTATTTGTTGAGTGATTTGATGACAACCAAACCTTAAGTAACAGCTAAATTGCACAAAGAAAACAAAAAACCGCAACCCTACAGTACCATTTGAATAAGTCACTGAACTGTGATATTTGTTCTAAATCCACCAATATTCAGAAAGTAGTGGTAGAAAAGTGGCAAGAACTGTGCTCAAGCAGAGAGGAAGATATGTATCACTGTGCCTGCTCACATGTTTTCTCTTAAAATAGGACAGTTCTGGGGGTGCTTACAAAGCCCAACCTTAGCAAAGTTGTCTGGATGACAATTGCTGTTTGGGCATAACATGAGTGTGTAGAGAGGATGCAAATGGCATACATGGAACGGACTGTGGAGGCAACACAAAGGAGGAAGGGAAGCATAAAATAACCCTGAACATCTGTAACTGCGGGGAAAAAGAAGAAGGTACCAGCGCAGCAGTCAAAACCTCATTTGGTGCTGTCAAAAGTCACCCTGCCAAAAGCACGTCCCTGCCTAGGCCAGACAGAGCTGCCTCCTGGTCAGACACCAAGGTGAACCTGTGCCCAGCAAGGGGACAGATGATATGGTGAGCAATAAGTATGCCCCACATCCCAGTGTGCACATCCCAGTTTGTAGACGATTTCTTAACACTTTGGAAGTGTTTAGTATTGTGGTGTATCTGTTGTATTACTGGCAGCAATCCTGCACTTACAGTTCACTGACTGCCAGGAAATTATGTGTTATTGATAAGTCAATAAACTTCCTTGATCTGGAGTCGATCTGATGATATTCTAGCAATCTCATCCATGATTTCCAGACTTCAAAGTCATTGTTAAAAAAGGTTGAATTGCTGTTGAAAAGGAGTTTGTCACCCAGGTTTTCTACCTCCCAACTGAATAAACCAGATTTTGAACTTAGAGCAATGTTATTAATCCTGCTTCTTCTTTCAACCACTGCATCTTGAATTACTGGCTGACTGTAGCCCTCCTTGCGAGGCAAAGCCAGAGGTAGCCTGAGCAGCCGATACCCAGGAGATGCTGCAATAAAAGGTGGGAAAGGATTGTTCAGTTCTCCTATGCAGATGAAGGAATTCAGCCACAATCTCTCACTTCCAACAGTGTTTTTAATATTCAGGTATTTTAGAAAAGGAGAGGCTGTTCATGTACATTTGATAGATTCCTAGCATGAGTTATTTCATATTGTCCTGGAAGGTAGAGTTTGGAAATAGGAATGAGAGCTTTTAATGTGTTCGGAGGGAGGGCTGCCTGGACACCCTTTTTCTGAGATACAATTTAGGCCTCTACAGGGAATATAGCTCATGGGGGAAGCTTTAGGATCACAGAGTGTATATTTAAAACCCCCTCCTCCTATGCACAATGAATTTAGAGAAAAAGCATTTGAAAATTAGAAATCTTCTAGGACCATTTATAGGGAAGACAGATTTTATCTTCCCCAGCAAGCCCCTGACAAGCATGAATTTAATTCAAATATCTTTTGAAGCACATTCCGATTTTCCTTGAGTGCTACTTTATTTCTTGTTAGCAACTGGATTATTGGCAGATGTTCAGCAAACTGTCCATCCTTATTATTTATCTATTCCTTCTGGAATCCTTCTTTTCACAGTAAAATAAAGAGCAAACATTACTTAAAAAATGATGAGACCAGCAGCTTCTCAAAAATGTAATAGATAAGAAGCTAAGCTAAACATTTCAGAACAGCTTTTCCATGTATTTAGAATTTAAAACCATGAAAAAAAACTAGGAATGTAGAAACAAGATCATAGAAATACCTAAATGGTTGTCAATTCGAAATATTCAAGGACCCTGAGGTTTCTTGGATTTTGGGAACTTTTCCAGAAAAAAAAAGGAGGTGTATTTACTGTAAACAGATACAGAGATGCATCTGAACCTACTCATGTATTTAGATTTTTTTTTTCTCTGAAACCTTGAAGCTGAAAACCCATTTAACAAAGAAGAAAGCAGCGATTCCCACAAGATCAATAGAATCTAGGTGTGAAAAACAACAGCTATTGAGAAACATGTAAAGCTACCCGGAGACCTGTCAACAGTTTTCCACACCACTCTTGAAAACCCAACCATTTTCTTGTAATTCTGTTCTGTCTCCATTAGAATAAAATGTGTACAGAAGTGAGATGCAAAAGATGTACTTAATTTTGAATGTTAGCTCCTCTATTTCTTCCTTTGAATATGAACACATTTCTAGAGAGCTCTGCTCTAGTCTTCCTTATTTTGATAGCTCTCTTGAGGGTCTCAGAGATTGTTAATTGAAGCATTTCACCAAGTTTACATGGTAAAAAAAATATTATTTTAACATTTTGACATAAGCGATCTGTTTAATGCTAAGTAAAGTTGATGAAATTAATCTGGTGACTCAGGGAATGCATCTTCTGGAAACTGCCTTCCCTTTGACAGGAAAAATTAATCCTGCTTTCAGACGAAATGAAATAAAAACAAAAAAGGAAGCATGGTTCTCTCTTTTTTTTTTTTTAATAAATAGAAATCTTTAGGCATTAAGAAAAAGGATCTTAAAAAACAAATTTTATATGCTTTGTAGCTTCTCACATGTAACAGCTAAAGTTATTGGGACCCCTGAGAAGGGAAATTGAGAAAATGAGTGGAAGAAGGCAGGAAGTTTCCAAAGTAGATTAGCCACTAGGAGCAGAAACTGTTTCCATCGGTAACAGCTCCGTCCTCAAGAGCCTTTAGCTTGCGTTCTCACTTCTGTTCACTGCCAAATTAACACCCAACTTGATGGTGTAGAAACTTCTGTGGAGGCAGCAAGTGCGATATTTCCCCTTTCTTTTTCCCCAGAAGAATCAATTACTCTTCTGATTACAAGGCAAAACTAAAACCTCTGTCTTTCATTCTTGTTTTCATACACTCAGGCAACCTGTGGGTTTTTTTGGGGGGGTAAGGAGGGGGAGCTGCTTCATTTTTCACCACTAAATGATCTAAAATCATCTGTATCTGAAGATTTAGTGAGTGCATGCAACCTTCTTTGCTGAACAGCTAAGGAATTATTAGGCCAATTATTTCACAGTGTTGTGGTGATAAAATTTAGACTTCCATTTTAAATAGGAGAGAAAAGAAGTCCACTGAATTGTGGTCAAAATTTCCGTAAGTCGAAAATAATGAAGTAGAATTTTCTCCATTGGTTTCTTTAAACATTAGTAATATAAAGCTTTTTGAATCTATCTCATATAATCCCTTACAGAAACTGACTTCTGTGGACAGTGTTTCCTCTAGATCTAAAGAAGTACTTTGTAAAGCCATTTAACATTACCTTCTCATTGCATTCATTAAATCCAGTTTTGTGTCAGTTTGCACAAATGGGTCTTATTATCATACAGCAACTCTAACAAGTGTAGTAACTAGCAGAAATACTTGATAAAAATGCCTCTTTGAATAGCAGCACAAGATAAGGTTGTTAGTTATAATCTCTTATTTTCCGTGTTTTTTTTTCTGAACTAGAAGCAGCTAAAATTTAAAAAGACAGTTCAGGTGTAAGGAAAGAATGCAGAGTATATGAAGATCCCTTTAAAACACATTTTTAATCAGCAATTCAAATGCTAACTTTCCAGCAGTATTTGAACTTACCCTGAATTCCTCACCCCATTCCCACAGATGAGTTAATGTCTCATGTTATGAGCAAACAAACAACAGCTCCTGCTCCTGATGGGTCTTAATTTTGTGTATAACTAAGTGCTGGTGAAACATACACTTAAAGTGGGCATCTTGGACAATGGCTACCTTCCATTATTTTAATATTAAACTATTTACTGTATTTCTGGAGAATTACAAACAAAAAGTGTTTAGCCATGAACTATCCTGGTTAAAAATTAGATCAAAAAAATTTTACTGTTGCAATCACAAATTTAATTTACAGTTCTTGTAAAAAATTATTTTCATGTTGAAAATATTACCTGAAAAAGAAAAAGAGACAAGACTAACAATGTAAAAACAAAGATGCATTGGTCAGAAATACTCTTTGTAAATCATCAGTTGATAGTTGGTACAAGCAAGGCTTCACTTCAATACAAATAATTGTGCTAATTCAGAAAGCATCTTATGGAAAAGAAACAAAAAACTTGCCAGAAGGACCAGTTCATATTAGTGTAATACAGTCCAAGTCTTCCTATTTCTGCCAACGTTATTTAAATATATTGAATCCTCAACATGCTTGGCTTTTCGAATGCATTGCAGCTACTAGGCCATCAGATGAGCTCTAAATATCAATTCTGTGATGATGTGTTCGATTTGATTTACTTGATGTAATTTCTTCCAGATCTTCTGCCAAAATACTCTGAGAAATATTCAGATAAAATGGAAGCGTCCTGACATTTCTTGAGAAACCAGTGTCAACATAAGTTACTGTGCCACATGTGGAAGAATGCAAATATAATCTTTCCCCTTCCTGCTATTTTAAACCATTCACCAGTTTCATCAGCTAGTATATTTTTATTTTTGATCCATATGGGCTTATAAAATGCACCCACTTAATACATTTAGGGAACTGCCTGTCAATTACCTCCACCTCTGGTACATGACTGTGAAGCATGATACAGAGCTCTAATTGTCAGGTGGACAGGACATAAAATATATGGGTATAGTGCCATCTAATGCCATGGAGAGTTCAGAGATGTTATGCTGTCATCACCTTCAACCTCTGGAAAGGTTAAAGATACCAAAGCTTTCAATGATCAACAGAAAAGTTAAATGAAGAATATTCCTGAAATAACTGGAATTTTTTTCTAAAATAGCTAGTATTGAATATACTTTTCTTTCTTTTACAAAGATGTGTTTATTTTAAAGCATAACTTTTTGAAATATTTTAAGTACAGTTGAGTGATATGTAGGTCAGTAATTCCCACTGCTCTATATTCAAAACTAAAGATTTTGCTAAGCCAAATAAGAGTTAGAGGGATCTACAGACAGAAATCTCAGCAGAATATCAAGAGAGAAGGCAGAAATGGCCAGGGCTTGTTGCTCTAGGAAGATACACAGCATTTGATTTTTTCCTAAATAGGTTCTGATATAGGATGGCTTTTAGGCTAAAATTCCCTTGTCGTCTAGCTATTTTTAATAACGTTTACTATTATTCACTCTGTGAAAATTCATCTTGAAGATATTTTACCTGTTTGATGCTTTCAGAGCATTCCTATTTTCCCCCCTTTTATGCATTATTCCTTTGATTTCACACAGTATTATTTTCCTCTTTAACTCTTTCTCCTCTTCTCTTACAGTGCATGAGTCATCTTTATGCATCATTTTCTGTTAGCTATCTTTGCACCATTTACCTTTGCAGCATATTCTCACAGCATCAGGTGTCTGACTATGACCTTTAAACCTATGCATTTTCTCATGAAGAACTCCGTCAAACTGTTTTAATCAAACACAACATTATGTATTTATACGGTGTAGAGCTGTGCCATTTTCTGCTGCTTAAACCTAATCCTATAGCAAGTGTTCCTATATGCTTTTCTTTCTGAAACTGACGTTCTCTTAACACAACCCAACTGCCACAAGATACCTTAGATTTCTTGTTAATCAATTGACAGAAGGTTCTTATCAGTATCACCGTTTGTGAGTTTTATTCTCAACAGATTTCAGAACTGGACAGCATATGACATTTCATTGCAGTATTATACCCAACCATGGTAAGTACCAATATGATTCCAGACTAGAGGAAGTATCCTTTGGTCATATTCCTGTCACCAAAATACATTATGTGTTATGAAAAAAAATTACAGCAAAGGATTGGTTGTCCCATGTCAGTTGACTGTCTTACTTGGCTCCCAATAAGCCGAGAGCTTTGCAAGAGGTCAAGCAATGACAGCTGGCAAAACTTTTCCCATATTTTATTTTTGTCTGTTTGTGTAGAAATCTGTAGATTATGGCTAAAGAATGAATAACTTACATCTGTGAGAAGACAAAACTAATTCATTCAATGAAAATTCCTTCTATTTCCACCATAGCCAAGCTTTACTACTTGGTATCCAAGCTGTAGTTGAAATCCTGACTCCAAACACTCTGTGTGGTAGCAGAGTGGGTTTCCTATAGTTGTCAGGCACAGCGCTAAACTCTGAGAGCTGCTCCTCTTCTGTGCATGAATTATTCAGATTCAAATAGGTGTAATACCTATCTGTACCCTGTGCATAAGAATTAACACATGGAAGACAGCAGAAATATGCAGGTCGGTTTATGATTAAACTGGAATCACAGGCCTGGGAAAGGCTGCAAACTGGTGCTCAAAATCCGCTGATAAAGGGGTACTAGACCTCCCCCAGGAAATCTGCTTCAATAATTACCTATGCTTCACCTTTGCTGGCACACCTTAGGTATTTAAAAACTTGTTCTCGCTTTCCTCTTTCTATTACTCAACCCCCAGTTCCTTCATCCTTTGCTCATATCATCAGACTTTCTAGACTTCTGATGATTGCTTTCCACTTGACCTCCCATCTGGTTTGCATCTGTCTTGAAGAATTGAAGATAGACAAGGTAGTCCAGCTGAGACCTTCCCAAAGCCGAGTAATGAAAGGATTATTTACTGGCCTATAGGTGTACACCTGTATATAGATCCCTCTATGGGATTTGCTTATTGCTACAGCACAATATTGCTGATTCATGTTTGAATATGATTTGCTATTGAACCCAGGATGGTTTCTGCTATTTAGTTAATTATTCTCAATCCTGCATGAGCAACTATTTATGCTGAAGTGTAGTATCTCGTTCTTGTTGAATTCTACCTATTTCCTTTTAAATAGTCTCCAGTTTGACAAGGTAATTTTAAATTTGAAGTCATCTTTCAGCAGCCCCTCCCAGCTTGGAAGCATCTACAAATGTAATTAGCACAATCTCTGTTCTTTCATCCTGCTTATTAATGAAATATTAACCTCCACAGAATCTCACTTGCACATCCTTCCATTTTGGTACACTGATATTTACTTTCTTAGGAAGGTTTGTCCAGTCATTGGATCCAAACTGCAGTGCTTCCATCTAAACAACATTTCCACGGATTGCTTATGAGATTTACCAGATGTGTACTGGTCCAGATTGAACATTACTCATTTAATTGCTTTTCTTCTAGATGTTCAGAGTTCACTTGTTTGTTCCAGCGTTTTTCTAGAGGTCAAAATCAATCTGATTAAATTTGCAAGTCCCACACTCCTACTTTATTTTTCCCTTTCTGAAGACAGTTTGACTCTTCAATTTTCTTTATTGTTCCTGAATATTCACAGACAATGCTGAGACCACTAAGAACATTAGCCAGTTCTTTTAGTAACCTGGAATGTGCTTTAGCACACCCATCACAATTGATGCAAAACAAATACCTCAATCTCTTAATTTTATTTTGCTATTTGAAGAACAACACTAGCTGTTCAAATTATATCCTTGTACATTAATATTTCAGTTTTCATTTAGTCTATTGTGCCTCTGGTATAACAGTTAAAACATCATTTTAATCTTGTATCTAGACTGCCTACTTCTACAATTTTCCCCACACTTCCTTTGATATCTTTACTCATCAGGAAAACACCGCCTGGTTCTGCATGATATACCTCTGAAACACCACGCTTATATGGATAACACGCACATACAGGGACACTGTTATTCCTATCATTCCTTTTGCACTATGCTTTCTTATGAATAGTACAACAGCTTAAAATGCTTTAAAAATATCTAATTTCCATGCAAATTGCCTACAATATTGTTTGCTCACAGGATGCAAATCTCATCCTCTGATGAATAGAAGGCCAGTAGCAAATCTCATTTCAGTTTGTCAACTATTTCAGTACTTGGCATAATCAGACTGCTGGCTAAGAACATCTTCTGCATCCGTACTTTGGAGACAGGTAATGATGACAGACATACTCACATAACAGCCTTTCACCCAGGAGGATCCAGAAAATATTGCAGAGAACATAGTTTGAAAAGCATTTGCATTTTAGGATTGTTTTATCCACTGCAATGTAATGAACTGTGGCAACTGTTTAAGAATCTCACTCCAGGAATAAATAACATAATATACAGAGAAACACAAGAATTTTGTGTTTTGCTGAGCAAAATCATGGAAAATTTGAAACATCTGGTGTCATGTATTATCAAGGATATTCTAAGAGAATTGAGTTAATTTTATAACTTTTTCTTTCCTTGCATGAATCAAGGGCAGTACGGGAGCGGTTGAAAGGCCTGACTTTACAGGGAGACAGCACCAGAGAATCCACAGGTATGAAACAGTAATGAAAAGAAATCTCTCCCCTGGGACTTGGCGCTTTCTGGGCCATCCTTGCAAAGGATGGGTGACTACTAAATAAGAGGCATGTATACAAAAGCAGCTGTCATTTCCAGATAGGTTTTGTTTTCACTGAATAACCCTTGTGCCTGAAACAGCAACAACACCACCTCCACTGCCTCCCCCCCACCTACCCCGC
>JANXJC010000051.1:7830172-7840922 GCA_027564655.1 Leptodon cayanensis | reverse complement strand
CAATGACATAAAAAAAAAAGCAACCCCCCCCCCCCCGCCCCCAAGAGTCAGCAAATGGATCTTGTGCTGATGAAATGATGCATAACATGCTAAAACCTGCTTCAGGCTGATCACGTGAGCCAGGAAGGAAACAATCCACATCTCATTTACACTGTCTTCTAATCAATGGATAAGATCAATAAATAGCAATTTCTTCCAGTCATAGCAAAGGAATGGACAGAAGAATGAAATACAGCTTGCCGAAGTGGGAGCTATATTAAGAAAAATTTGAAAAGAAGCTCCTGGCCCCGCCTTCTTTCTATCTTTATTGTGTGCTTTACATAGTGTTCCTCTTCAGGTATGCAGTGGATGGTAGTTTTGCTCCGGTTGTGAAAAATGCAGGTGCAGGTGAGGACTGAGCCGCATTGTTACTAATCCGTGTCACCCATTCTGCTGTTTTTAATGATGTACTCCTACGTAAGAGCCAACATGTCAAGGCCGAGGGGAGCCCTTACACCTGCAGCCAGCACAGAGGGGTAGTATGTATCGTACAAAGCGTTGAAGCTCCAGCATGTGCTGAAATGACCTGCTGAACCCCAACGAGGTGAAGGGGCTGGGGGCGGACGAGAGCCCCCGGAGCGGCCAGACCCCCTCCTGCCTGCACAGGCAGCACCAGCGGGGCAGCGGTACCCCTGTCCTGCCCCCACTGCCCCCCGCTACATCTCACTGCTGCGGGGAGTGATGCGTCGCTAGCAATTAATTCTACTGAAATCTACATGGGAATTGTAATAAATCTATATGAGAGAGAATGCAGAATGTGGCTGATTCTCTTTAAGGTACTTGAGACATGTTAAAGCATTCAGGAGGCAAGCTACAACTTGCTGTAGGAAGTGTATTTTGTCCGGGGGGGTGAAATTTTCATGTTGAGTTAAAGTACAGCTACCGAAGTGTAGCTGTCTGACCGGGTGTTCATTTCAAGCCAACTCGTCTTCAGAGTGAAAAAAAGAAAATCCCTGCCTTTCACATGTTTCTGACAGCGTTTTTGGTCTCAGTATTTTTTAACAAAGTGGAATTTGGCAGCGGAGGAATGTCACGTGTCTGCTGAGAGACAAGAATACTGAAGAAAAGGAAAAACCTCTAAAAAAGCTTTAGAGCTTATTTACAACTCATAATGATAAGACATTTCCCCCAGAGGTCCCCAGAAGAGTCCATCAGTGATACTTCTTCATCTAGAAGTCCAGTAGAACAAAAGAACATCATTTCACAGTAAAGTGAAAGGATTGATTTTTTGTGTTGGACTCTTCACTGTGCAACAAAGCATTTCAGGTATTAAATAAGGGAATAACATAAAGACATTAAGAGAAAAAGTATTCTTTGAGCTTTCAAGAAATCATTTCTCAAGGAAGTAATAGAGCTGTCTGCAAATTCAGTGTTTTTCTGTAGCATATTTCTATTTTATCTAGAAGAGTTGCTTACTTCAGTCTGCAACTGTTCGCCCTTTTTTCTTCTGTATTAAAAAAAAACAAACCACAAAAAGCTCTCAGCAATGTAACTTTCAGTAAGTTAACGGAAGTTGAAGATTACTTGAGTAGGGGGAGGAAAAATGTTATAATAAACACATAATAATTCTGCCACTTTTTTACTCCCTTTCTCGATAAAAAAAGAACATTTCTTAACAGTACATCAAGAATAGCAGTTCTGTAAGGGTGAATATAGACATTTAGCCATGGCAGCATGAGTTTAAAGGTCCTATTTCTTGGCAGAATAAGTTTTTTCTTAGTTTTGTGATGCTGCTTGTCATTTTCCAGCACCCAAGCTAACTTTTTCATAATCAATATATATTTCTCTCTCTTACAGTATGAACTGCAGTACTGGCATGCTCTAAGACTGAAAAGTTAGGATGTGGGGATTTTAGGTGTTAGAAGAGTCATTTTTTTCACTCAGAAGACCATTCTTGAGCTATCAGGATGTATAAATATATTGAATGGGTTGTGGCTGGATGACACCAAAACACCTGTTTTGCGAAAGGCAGCTGATGAGGACAAATAGAAGTAAGACAGGCCACCCAGAAAATTAAGAAATTCATTTTTGTATACTTTTATCCCAAATGACTGAGACTGAAAGTAACTTGCGGTATTCGAGGTGGGAGAAGACACAGTAAAAGAGGACAAAGGCCCAAGGTTGAAAATGCTACACATGTGCTCAGCTTCACATGCAGTATTGTGCATTCAACATCAGTGTGTACATGTATGTACACTATATGCAAATAGGAGACATTTACATAATGTAGTCGATGACCTAAAGAATGGCTTCGTGTATCTGCAGATGCCAAATCAAGAGAGTTCCTAGAAATATACTTCATTTCTGTTACTTTGAGTTATGGATGTTTTAACTGTAATTACTTACTAATAGTAGCACGGTTGTAACATTCTAGAATTAGAAAAAGAGTAAAAAAAATCACATATGGACCCATTCTAAGGAAAAAAAAATTCTTTTTGGATGCAAGCAAAGGTTAAATTTCTTAAATACTATGCTAAAATTTCTTTAAAGGACCTGCAAAATTTACTAAATGCACCAGCTTCGGCTCCTGCAAACTGTAAGGATGGGAAAATAGCTCAGAAGTTTGTAATTCAGAAGCTAAAATATAGCTATGTCTGTGACCCCTCTCACTACTTCATTTACCAGTTGTGGGTACTTGTGAGAGAGCAGTTCCCAAAGACCACATATTTTTACAGCTGTGTACAAGCAGTTAGTTTTGTTCTGACCCCAAGAGATGCAAAAGTTCAGTGTGGTCTGCATTTATCATTCCTTTTAGCTGGTGACAGATATCCACCAGATGAACAGAATCACAAATTACCCTTCTTCCTTTTCTTTTCTTCTAATTTTTTCGTGTAAAATCTGACTTTTTCTATGTACACACACACATGCACGCAAAACCTCATGACAATGAAAATTTTTATTTTGGGCTTTGTGTAATTTCTGGATTATTTAATGAAATATGAATGATGAAAACCTGCCATTCTGAGATCTACTCAAGATACTAATGAGGAAATCATAACTCTGGCCACAAGAGGTTTTCACCTTTTTCCACTGTGTATGTGGCTGACCTTTCTCCACAGCATCAAATTCCAGCTGTGGCCAAACCACTTTTTCTTTGTCGAGGGCCAGGTCTGCAGTGGCATCGTCTGCCTGTCCTTGATATAGCACTGCCAGAATGATAGCGACTTCAGAGGGTTCTTATAGCATCAGGCTGTAGAGATCCTAAAATAAGAAATCCTTCCCTTTTATAAAAATTTCTAATCCACGTATGCAGAGAAGAATAATGGAATATGATCCCCATTGTAGAGTAGTGAATGTGACCCACACAGATAACTAGAGTGCCCTTTCCCTTTACGTGCCTACAGCTCATGGGTGATTCATTTAATACATCTAGTTACCAATTTTCTGAAGTTTTGGGCAGTCTTCAACCTCCTCAAAAAAGAAAAAAAAAAAAAAAGCTGAGATACTTCAAATCGCTGCCAAAACCCACAAGTAATCTCTATCACTGCTTGAGCTTTCAGGAAATAGGGGCTTAAACATCATCCCCATAGACACATGAATGGGATTTTAATCTCAGAGTGGGTTTCTGCAGTTATAAATCACGCTCAGAGGCATGTTTCAAGGAAAGGCTTTAAGGCAGTATATGAAGGCCAAGCAGTGGCACAGGTCGGAGTGGAGTTCAGGAGTATCCGTCTTTAAAGCAGAGATTTCTTTCCTCTGCTGTCACGACCCAGCAAGCCAGTGGGCTGCCTGGTCCGGGAATAGACCACAGCGATGAGCTAAAAGGGCTTTTCATACATGAAAACCCTCACCAGCACTAAACCAAACAAGGTAATGTTGAGTCAAAAGCATTATGTGCAAACCCTTCCCACTCTTTGGAAGAGAGAGCCAGTATTCCCACACACATTCTCCTTAATAACTCATCTTAAAACCCTTGCTCTTGCTCCAAGGCTATGGGTAACCCTTTGTGTACTAGGAATGAAAACACTTTCGTCTGCATCCCAATTTTTCTGGAACTTAAATGAAAGTGTCTTGGATTTAAAGGAAAAGTAGGTTTTGAAGAAAGCTTCCACAAGGTAATTAGCGACACTAATTAGCAGCACTGAGTGTATAATACGGGAGAACATGCATGTTAATGTTACGTTTGATTACATAATGTTGATTTTTCTAAAAATTTATATGGAATTGAGTGTGCTTCCTTTGGCTGCAAAATATATGAGTAATTATGCATTAACATAATAATATAGTAAAGTGGGAGATCTAGTTAACAAACTCTGGAAGTTAGCACATTTCTTTAAGCACAAGAAATGAACCTACTATTAATGTCTTAAAACTTCTATAAATGCCACATTGTATTTCACCATTCTGCATTTGCAGTTTGCACCAGTGGCAAGGCCCAAGTGGTATTTTCCTCCTGCACAAGCCTTTCACCTGCACTTTCTGAGGCTCTTTTGCAAACGATGTGAATTCTTTCAGGTACATTGCAGTTTTACACAACCCAAAATCACTAAGCTGGAGCAAATAGTAATGATGTCTGTGCATATTCTCCTGCAGAGTAAGAGTTGAGGCTCCATCTCTCTCCAGGATCCATCTTACCTAAGAGGCAGCTCCCAGGGTGGAAGGTGTGTTTTGCCTCTTGCGAGGCAGAAGGGGGATTCGAAGGTACTGAGCAGTCAGAGCAAAGCTGGTGTGGCAGACGTCGGAATCTCCTGCAGGCTGCTTTCCCAGTGAGGAGGAAGAACTCTCTCAAGCCTGGAGATGGTGCACGATTGCCACCTACAAACATGAGATTGCAGCCGCCCTGGACAAATGGCAGTAGCATATGCTGTATTTCAATATCAAACTGCACTATTGGAAATCTGCAGTGATCAGCAAGCCCATAGCAAAATCGACTTGGCAGCTAGAAAAGTGGTCTGGTGGTGATCCAGAGGAAGCCTTTGCATGGAAACAAACACAGACAGACCTCCACAGTGTGAAGGGAGGAAGAGAAATCTTTGTCAGAAGCAGAAAGATTGAGAATAATAAGATTTTGAAGGCAAACATATACTCCCTACCTGTCTACGAGCAATAAAACATAAGTGTCATCTGTCTGAAATTCCCTCCACCTCACTTGGCTTTTGTGGGAGGCTAGGGTTGATTGTTATTACTGAATATCTGTAATCCTTTCTTGAATGTGTGGCTGAGCTGCATCATCACAGAACTACCCTTATTTCCCGAATTAGTGAAACTCTTCCGTAATAGCCAGAAAACATATATACCACATATGATGTTGCAGGGCATGTTCCTGCATTTGTTAGTACTAAAGCGACATTATTTAATTTATTTTGTCCCTCTCTGACGTAGGCTGGGTTGCTTGTGGAAAAGATAATCAGGTAAAAACTAGATAGGTATATTCATGGAAGCTAGAAAAGATGTAAATAGACTTTACTGAGTTCAGTGGAGTAATGATAGTTACTTTAGTAGATAATCTGTTCTCCATCTGTCTGTTCTCAGAAGATTGTATACAGCCTTTTTCCTCCCAAGCTGTGGAATATGTTACCTGGAAACAATCAGTCATTCACAGTAACACAAGAATAACATTTTCATGCCTGTGATAAATAACCATATTTCTGTGTAAATTAAAAAAAAAAAAGAGAAAAGCCCTGAGGCATTATCCTTTAGGTACTTTTCAGCAACATTCTGTGAACCAAAAAGTATACTGTAGTGTGAATTCTTTGAGGGGGAAATATTGCCAGTCTTATTTACAGTTAAGAAAATACTCTGGATTAAATTTTAGGTCTATTTCATTTTCTGTTGTAAAATGGAAGTAATAGTGCTCGTCTGTAAAAGTATATGAATATTAATAGTAAATGAAAGCTTCATAAATTGCCATGTGTAAAACAAAAACCAAAGAACAAGTGCCTGTGGGGTTGTTTTTTAATGGATAATGAAAATTTGAGTTGTGTTTTGAGTTTGAAGCTAGTATATTGACCCAAATCTGTGCCATCTATCTGTTTGATGCCAAACGGAGTTTTGAATTATTTTTTCTACCAACATTTGCCATACTTTTGAATGCTGAATTCCACTACAGAAAATTGAAACCAGCTGTGCCTTCTTTCATCTCATCCATATGCTATGAAATCTTTGCCAAATAAGTTCCATAGCTTTTCCTGGTAGGATGTCTTCTTTCCTGTTGTTCTTGTTGAGCAATGAAAGAGCTATTGGAGCTGGAATTTGGATACCATCAGTATCTGGATTGACACCCAGAAGAATTTTCTCCATGAGCTGGAAAGATAGCTGTTGGGCACTGATGGAGCAGCACGCCTTTGATCAGGGAAAGTACATGGGGGGAATGGTACAGCAGCACATGAAACACATAACAGCACCTGCATCGTTATCTTACTTTTTTATCTACACTGCTGTGAAATTTTCAGAGCAGATTTGGATCCTGAGGAGAGCCAAGCAGTGGCAGAGGCTGCCCAGAGACATTGTGCAGTCTCCATCCTTCTGGGGGGGCTTCAAGACCCGACTAGGTAAAGTCCTGCTCAACCTCGTCTGACCTCAGAGCTGACCCTGCTTTGAGCAGGAGGTTGGACTACAGACCTCTGGATATCCCTCTCGGCTTGAGTTATCTGGTGACTCTGTAATTCTGGGATGTAACTTTATCGACACTTAGGGCATTTTCTTTGTAACAGAAAGAGATAGGATTTTCATGTGGCCAAAATAGCCCATTGGTTATCATTTTCCTGTCTTTTCTGGCATGAAAACATACGTAACTTCAGAGACTATTGTGGTCTATTTTCATATTAAGTCCTACTTTATGTAGAAAAGCTAAGTTCACAGTGGAACAGACCAGGCAAGAAACATGATCGTGGAGCACAATAACACCTACCTGCCTTAGTTTTTACTGCCATTTTCCCACCCTGGGGTCTGTGAAGAAGCTGCTTCTACTGAGGTGAAGTTGTACTCTGAATAAGAAAAGGAGATTCAAGGCTGAAGAACTGAAAAGTCCTAAGCTCTAGGGCACAAAGAGAATGATCTTAAATATTTTTCAGTTCCAGAAAATTTTGAAATGTTTTCCATTTATTTCTGCTGAGGGTTACAGAAAGGTTCCTAACAGGATAAGGGCTGAATTGGAGTACACTTGTATAAGTTGACAGGGGTTTCAGGCTGGGAATGCTGTGGGTCCGCAGAACGTGGTCCTGCAAGTGGACTACAGACTGTGTCTCATCCCCAGCCCATCCCAAGCAGATTGGTCCCACAGCTGCTTGGATTCTGGAAGGGCCTCTCCCATCTGCTGCCTGCGCTGAAAGGCTCCCTGAAGGTAAAAAGCAGGAGCTATGACAGTTCAAGCTGAATATGTTTGTTCTGTCACTAATAGCATCTCCTATATCTCATGGACCAAAATAAAACAGAACTTACAACAAATACTCCCCAGTGACAAATACTCGCTAGCAGGTTAACTTCCGTCATTTGTTCTCCCAAGGCAATGAATAAATTTACCGGTCAGCATCTTGTTTTATTTGGAAGGGCACCTTATTTGCTTCTACAGAAATGAGTCGAAGCTTATCTTGTTAGCATGCGTCTGAGTAATGGCTCTCTCCTTTCACTACGACTTCCTTGAACCTTCATAAGAAAAGAAGTGCTACATGTATTTCGGAGAGAACTTGAAGTACCAGAAATTTATATGGAGTTAGATAATAGGGTTGTGTCACCTACCTTCATGAACTCCCTGTCTTTTCAGAGTCTTAATGTTTTTTTCTGCAATTGCCCTGCTGCAATCCAATACCCTTTGATGATAATAGGATTTTTTGTGTAGTAATACTATGTGATAATTGAGTGAATACAATTTATTCTGAGCATTCTGCACCCACTGGAGTAGAAGGGAAGTTGAATGAAACATATATGGTGGCAAGACTTCTGAGAGGAGGTAAAAATTGTTTGCAACTAAAATTTCAAGGAGCTCCTAGTAAGGAGACATCCCAATTTGTTTAAGCACAATTTATTAAAAAAATAGAAAGTGCAATAATGACTAGGCTAAAATGCAAAGCTTTGCAATTTGCTTTGACAGTGCCCCAAAGGACCAAATGAATGAACCTCAGAAGAGATTAATTGAGGAGAAGCATTTACAATATTGAATTGAATGTAGGGAACACTGGCTAGTATTTGTGGTGAGGAAATGGGAATTAAGAGTCTGCGTTCCTTTTCCCAGTGATATACCTTTCCCAAGCCATTTAAATAAAGACTTTGCCAGTGTTATTCTTACAGCATTATATTTCACACCTCTCAGTGGTTTAATAGGTCCAGTAAAATCATCTGTGGATTGTAGAATTTTCAACACCAGTACAGGTGGCAAAATCTAACCTTGAAATTATTGGGGTGTCAGTTTACACATCTTTAAAATTGATGTGATACTGTGAGGTTTTAATCAGATGTCATTGGTGAAAAGAAGTTTAAACAAAACATTATGATTTAAAGAAACAGTAGAAATAAGTCAGATACTATGCACTTCCATCTTCTTGGTCTCAACCCTCTCCTTTTTAGTACATGCAAGAATCAAATGAAATGTTCTATGTATATATCACTTTGAGTAATGGAAATTCCAAGGCTTCTGTGAGACTCCTCTTACAAATAACACCATAATCTGTAAAGATATTTTCCTCTCTGACAGATAGTTTTTAGAAGAACTGCTAGGTGCTTTCACAAGAGAATGTTGAATACTTTCCTGGAAAGCTTTTAGGCTTCAGATCAGAATAGAAGACACAATTGGCTTTTTGTAGCTGACTTTATTGCTCATTTACTAGTTCCTCATTAGGTTTACAGAACTATTTCTCCTTCTTTTCATTCATATTCTTTTACTGTTTTTATTTGACAAATAGGGTAATTTCCCTCTTTTTTTTCTTTTTCTTTTCAATGTCAATCTTATTTGTGTTGGTTGTTCCTCCTTCTCTCTCTTCTCCTTGTAACTTGTTCACAGGTGCCAGCATTCCTTGTCTTCATCAAGCAGAAGTTTTGTTTTCCTGCTCCATCCATTTCTGTACTTCAGAACTTGAGTTGTTGTTTTTCTTTTTCCTGGTTTTCTTCACAAGAGAGTGGAGCAGTGATTGCTGCTCACTGCAGGAGAGTACTGTGGGCCTTTTTGCTCTGTTGGTTGCCTGAAGGGCTCATTTGGTACCAATGACTAGTAGTCACTCACCTTAAACTGTAGGTGCTGCAGGAGAGCATGTGTTAAATGTTTTCTACCAGTGGGATTTTCTTCATCCCTTTTGAAAACTCTAAGACCTTGTCTAAGAAAACAAAGAACCGTGTAGGTAAAAATGAGGAACAGACACAGAACTACTTACAGACCTGTGCTGTTGCTGTACACAAATGTTCTCCCATAACACTGCTGACAGTGCTTCGACTTTCTTCCGATAGAAATCTTAGTTGTGAGATGAAGCCAGAAGCCCTGCTGCCAGACTTCTTGTTCACTGTCTCCAGTACAAGTCAGGGAAATGTGTTGAGACTAGAGATTCCTGTAGAAATCCAGAATAAGCAAAAGAAGAGCCCAGCTGTGTGTCTGAGTTTCCCCTTATGTCAGAGAATTTCATGTTCTCATAATGCAAATCTTTAAGTAAACCTGCTGTTGAGACATAATTCTATTGTGTCCTCCTTCAGATCTATTATCCGTATAGCTAGAACCACAATACCAGATGAACAAGTGAAAATCCTGTTGAAAGTTTGACCACCTGGATGCAAAAATTTTACCAAAAAAAGGACTAGGTGTCTTCTGATATTTCTTGTCTCTCACTTACTCCAATGCACATAAGTAAAACCTATGTTGCAAAACCACAAGTGCTTGTCAGAAGAAACGTCATAACCAGTCGGTACTCAAGACACAGCTCTGATATTTTCTTTGCAATGTGAAGGGACTTTCATTGTTTGACATTGAGAGGGCTCTTTTCTTCAGCTGTGTCACCAGTAGTTTAAGACATAAGCAGTAAATGAGGAAAGAAAGTGGAACTGTTGGTTAGTTTAACTTGTGCCATCTTGGCAAGGCTTGGGATTGTGTTTTTCATTTCAAGCTCAATGTTACTGCATAACACTGCAGAAAGTAGCTCCACAAGCCCTGAAACAACAGAAGCCTAGCTTGCCAAGATTTCATACCCTGAGGCACACAACAGTGTCTGGTGTCTAACAAGCGTGAGGTAAAGACAAAGGAGACACTAGTAGTGTCTATCCACCTACTTTCAGAACAGTCATTTGAATTTGGTTGAAATTGGTCACTGGTTTCATGGATGACAAGTTCAAAACAGACCAGTAAGCAGAAATACAAGGACTAACAGTACAATTTTCATGTACACATAAATCCACTTTCTCTCAGAATTGAGTCTAAAAAGCATAGACAAGCTGTAAGCCTTGCTTGTGTCATTAGTGAAAAGCAAAGAAAATAGAGTAAGAAGTGGTACTGAGGGCTCATGAACTCAAGCAGATGTTTCAAAACAGAACTTATCCAAGCACCTTTAACTTCCAGTGACTGATTCCCAACAGCCATGTCAAAATATCTTCTCTCTATCTTTTTATTTGTCTATCCCTTTATCTCTCTATATATCTATCCACTATCTATCTAACTCTAGGAAGAGTATCTAAAGGACTGAGTAAAATTCTGCTTTTATAGGAGCTTTGCTTTGATTTACCTGTGTCCTGGTTTCAGCTGGGATAGAGTTAATTGTCTTCCTAGTAGCTGGTACGGTGCTGTGTTTTGAGTTCAGTA
>JANXJC010000051.1:7810435-7830072 GCA_027564655.1 Leptodon cayanensis | reverse complement strand
TATCAGTATTAGTTTCTTCTTTTCTGTTCTATTAAACCGTTCTTATCTCAACCCACGAGTTTTACTTCTTTTCCCAACTTTCTCCCCCATCCCTCTCAGGGGGGAAGTGAGTGAGCGGCTGTGTGGTACTTAGTTGGCTGGGAGTTAAACCACGACAACCTGGCTGTCAGAAAAACTCCTGGCTTCCACCCATCAACCAGGATAGATTTGTTTGTCTAGTTTGCTTTTGTCTACACAATTAGGCTGATTTCTTTTTGATGTTTTCCACCAAATCTGACCTGATCTAGGTCATCGTAATGTTCACCCCTTTGAATTCAGCCTAAGCAGAAAATCATTACCGTTAATCCTGGAACTGTTCCTGGAGCCAATGATAAGCGTAAGGTAGCAATTGCTGTAGTTGTCTTAGATGACCCTTTAAAATCCTTTTCTTCTTAATTAAGCAGTTTTAAAATAGAAGGAATATGCCATAGTAATATACTACAGCTTGATCCCTGAGAGTGGGTTTTGCTTTCAGGCTACACGCAATCAGTTTGAGTCAGCCTGAATGTTATAAGCATATAGGATTGAAAGGGATTTCTCTGTAGTAAATTAATAGTGTGAAAGCTATTATGGACACTTGAAACTAAAACCAAACTTTCTACCCAGCCACAAGATGAAGTTAGAAATTAAGAAACAACACAACTAAAGCAAATCAACCATGTTCTCATTAAAGCCGATGGACATTTTGTCATTGGCCTTGACAGGAGTGGGATCTGTCCCAAATTCTTCACTTCTCCCACTAGAAAAAGGAAACTGGAATTCATGTTGCCATTTTCCCACTCCTAATCTCATTTCCACATTTTCCTCTCTCTCCCTCAAACCTAATTCCCCAGGGACTTCCTGAACAAAGTAGCAAGTATGAGTGGAGGGCTGCAGAAAAGATATGATAAGGCACAGGCAGTGTAGCTTAAGTTTTGTTGGCTCTTTGCTGCATCAGTGTGCTTTTCTTACACCTTACAAAATTTTGCTTAACTTTAGCATGTGTCTGATATAGATCCAGGTATTTTACAAGCAGACAATATCATCCTCTAACTGGCTGCTTGAGTAAGCAATTTTCACTTCAGTGCTGAAAATGGGAAGATAGTTTAATACCACTCTAAGTACTGGGGGGCAGTGTGATCTAGTGAGGTATGCGTTGGCACAGCCCCCCTGCCATCCGCCCTCCTTTCCAGGAGGGTCTCCTGTTCTTTATCTGGCAGCTCTGCTCTACCTCCTTGAAGGGCTGAGAGTATGTGCGTGTGCTGTGCCTCTTCTGGGGGGACCCATCAACAGCTGGGTGATGAGGGCCTGTAAAATAAACTATAATGTAATGTTAACAAAGACTGACAGTCTAAAAGGTTTGACTTATTATGAACGTGCTATGAATAGGTGGATACTTGTTTGTCTGTGGGACCACCTGAACTCTGAGAACAAGCAGAGAAGTCTCTGTGGTGCCTGGGTCTATGACTGTGTCTGGCAAGAAAAGCAAATCTTGTCTATTATTTCTGAAGTATACCTCTTCCTGAGAGTAGCGTATGAAGAGTGCTGCAAATCATTATTGGCTGTTGTATGTTTTCTGCTTGTTTCTTTTGTTTTCAATGTATTATTTCTTACCTTGCACAGAAGCAAGCAAGCAGATTAATCAACTATATAACATCAACTAACCTGGAAAGCAAACAAAGCTGCTGCAAACACAGGGGAAACAATACACAAACATAGCATTTCCCAGAAGGTGCTTATGTAAATTACTGATTTTTATTTTTAACATCAGAGGGTACTGCTATTCTTGTTGGCCTTTTACTTCAGAAAATTCTGCCCTGTAACACATCACTGGAACTTCTAAACAAAACAGAGAAATGGCGGAAACGTGGTAGTCTTTCAAACAACCAAAATGTCTAATGCTGAGGTTTAAATTCTGTAATTGTAAGTACTCATTCATAAGCAGAGCGTGGCCTTTACAAATTATTTTTATCTGAAAAGAATACTCTAAAGGGCTTGCAGTCTTATAGGCCTAACAAAAAGTTGCTACAATGATTTTCTAGTTCAAGAGCAGGGGAGCTGTTACAGCTTTAATCATGGGATGAAGGCTGGGCCCTAGAGATAGTATTGCAGGGTAACTTCCACTCAGGTATCTTAGGAGGAATTCTGACCCTGGGACCTTCTATATGGCATAATGTAACATTCAGTGTATGAGCTAGCTTGAATACAAAAGGCAGTATAGTTATAGTCTCAAGGAACTCTTTCCTATGGTGTATTGCTTCTGGTCTTCAGCCAAAAGTCATCTCTTCAGTCAGTCACTTTTCCTCCTGCAGAGTTGTGATGGTCTCTGTCCCATGCTCAATAGCCCTGCTGTTGGTATTAACTCCTTGATAGCATCAGTAGTTGCATCTATATTTTCTGATAGCCAGATACACCTGGAAAAGGGAAGAAAGTGTTATGAGGAAAGCTGTGCTCAAAAAAGAACAGTGACACCTTGGCACCATAAGGCTCTCCTGGAGTATGTAAGGTTGTCCTAACTAAACCACCAATGGAATGAAACTTACTGTGCTTTTTTTTTTTTTTCCTTATTGAGTGCTTCTATGGTAAATAAAAACAATGCAGAACAAAACAAAAAAAACCCTAAGAAAATCACCCATGTCACTATGACACTATCGCTACCCTTGCAGTAAACCTTTAAGGAACCTGTTTAGTCTTGACTCATACAAGATAGACATTTGGGGTGGGACTTGGTTTTGGAGCCAGGACATACTCCTGCTTTGGATCTGTTTTACATATATAATTTTAATTGTCTTTTGCTACTCTTTTATATAACTGTATATAAGTATATAAAGATAGAATATGTGGTCATAGGCATGCTATATGTGCCAGAAACCAGGCTTGACATGCAAATATACATGGGATTAAACAAGGATAAGTAGACTGTCATCCTCTGACTTGTATGGGGGACAACCTCTGGGAGCAGAAGCAGTGATAAAGGCTGGCACTGCCAGAAATGAAGCCCATGTTCTGTAAGGTGCTGAGAAAGGTTAGAGCACGGTTGTGGCCAGCAGAAATAGTGAGATGTCCAGCAGCAGTAAATTTTTTTTTTGGCATCATTGAATTTATTGGCTGACCTCATAATTCTGAATAATACCCAGGAAACCACCAAATGAGAAAAGAGCTACAGCAAATGCTAATTAAATGTGTGCTCTCTCTCTCTTTCAGGCTAATTAGCACACGTAGAGATTAAGCCCTGGAGAATGAAATGTTCAGCTGGGAAAGTGCAAGAAAAAATACAATGAAAAAACCCAAATCGCTCTCATTGGAAAGTGTATTTGCTTCTATACACTGTGGGTTAATGCTTTAGCTGCCATTTTCAGCCCACCTAAAATCTCCAAGTAAAACTCATAAAGTCACAGAGTTCCTTTAGTTTCACTAAGAAATGTAAGAGATCATGCAAGGTTTGCATGCCACTTGACCAAGTTCACTTGAAAGTCCAGGCACCCTTTAGGAAGCCATTCAGATAGTTTGAGAATGTAGTGCTTACTGCCTCTTAATTGCATAGAAGATCAGCGTCTTCCAGAGAGCAGACCAGGGCCTGGGATTCAGACCATGTGACTAGTATTCAGAGGGCACCATTAAAGTTCTGTCTTGAGCCACTTCAGTTCTCTAGGTCTCAATTTCTTTTACTAAAGCCACTTCAGATGTGTGCAGTGTGACCATTAAAAAATGGTTATTATCGTTCTATATTATTTTCCAATTTTCAAGCCAGGGAGCAAATTCTAATCTGGCAAAATTAAATGTAGCTGTAGGATTTTTGAGCTTGCATTTCCATAGCTTCTGCATGCACATTTTTATAGTCTATATTGACAGACTTCAACTCATCCTCATTATCTTTCATATCACATATTAACAGGTAAATTAATACCTCCACACCAACAATCTTTGTCATCTTTACCTCTTTTCATCTATCAGTTTCCTTCTCTAAATGCAAACCCTAGCTTAATTTCCCACTTATACCAAGGTGTGTACCCTTGCGTATTTTTATCTGCGTTCAACTATGTTATGATTTTTGCAGTATACACAATAAAAAGTGGTATATATTCTCCAAGCGGATTCCTTTGGGTTACTATAAAGCACAAGTTTTAAAAAGAAAGGTTTTTAGAAAAACTCAATACCAATAATGTCCATTAAGTGCTCTGAGGACACACATATAATTATTAAACTTAGCCAAGACCCTTTCCTGTTGAAGAACCTCATGTTAAAATAACCACCAGTAGGCAAAGTTTAGGTCTCCAGGAAGTGCTAGCAGCTGCTTTTCGTAGCAGGGTACGGCAAAGTGCATGGCCTAATCAAACAGATTTTAAAATCCCGAGACAGAGTGCACAGGCAGTCAGAATAGTCCCATACACTCCTCTTTAAGAAGTTGATCTTGAGAGACATTTATATATGTTGGTGCTTAAAACATCATGAAGAAAAATCGAAGGAAACTGATCTTCCTCTGCGTCTTCATTGGGATTTTAAGATATATGTCCTATATCTTCAGGTCAGCACAAACTAGATTCGTGCTGAACCCTACCAAAATGTATCACCTTCAGGCCTACTTCCTTTTCCTGGCAGTCTTGTGACAGTCAGGAAAGCACTTTGGAAGTGTCTAGGTAATGTAGGAACATATACCCATGAGTTTGTGCTTTTGAGATTCAGAGAGCTCACTTTTCAGAAAGAGTACTTCAGCCCCAGCACCGGGGTCTGGACGTTTATGCAAGGAGTTACCCGAGTTACCTGTTCCAGTCCCAGTCTCAGCAGACAGGCAGTTCATACCATCACACCACACTATGAGAGGTACCCACAGGGAAAATTAGGAGTCAAGGGCCACCTCAGCGTCTTCCCCCGTGGTCTGCCTTTGCATCTTGTTACTCTTGCTCTGCCTGGGCTCTTTGCCTCCCAGTTGCTTGGTTTCCAGGTCCACCGACTCTGTTGCTGTAACTGTTACCTGAGCCATTTGCCTTCATTTGACCTAAGAGGACCAAATCAGTTGGATGTCTGTAGGCTAACAACAAAGCCTTATTGCAAAATTTGTGAACGATTCCAGAACTGGTAAGGTGGCTAATGGTGGATTGGATCCATCTAGCTGGCCAAATCCATCCTCACAATTCCCTTTCAACAAAGGGGATGGGAACTGGCTGTTGGATCAGGAGGTACTGATGAACTGGAGATACAGAGCTGGATGTTCTCCAAAACCATCCTTATTTCTCACCCCAGCAACTGAGTGGATGTGAAATAGACAAAGTTAATGATAATAGCATGACAGATATTAACATTCATTGAAAATGCATATTTCAAATGACATTAGTATCTGTACACTGTTTTCTAAGATATAAAATTGGTCACAAATAACATTAGGAAGGTAGGGTATTTATTCACATGGACCAGGTCATTGCAGATTACATTAATACTTATGCATGACATCATTAATTAAAAAATATGTGTTAAACAGTAAGATTATATAAAACTCACTGGAAGACTAAAGAGATTTACTAGAAAGTCATATTATGTATGCTGAGTTAAGTCCGGTAAAGCTGACAGGATCTGCAAAGCTTCATATATCGGCATAAATACTCTCCCTTGTCAATCAAACTTTCATTACAGCTACTGGCAAGGGCAACTTCATTCCAGCAGACTTTAGTAAACACACATACTGCTAGACACAGTGTCACAGGCACAAATGATGAAGAAGAGAATGGAGAGGATGCTCTGATAGGATGCCACCGAGTATACGATTTTGTTAGTGGGATACTATTGTTAGGAAAACAAGTCACCCAATGGAATCCTTGGAAAGGGATTTGATTATAGTATACTTTAAACACCAGGGTACCTGCTTTTAAAACCTCCAGGGAATTCTAAAAAGGAGTATTTGTCATTGCTTATTGGTAAAGGATGGTGCATCTTGGCCAATAAATTTCATAATTTTTCTGCACTAGTATGTTCCTCATAAACTGATTTGATCTCTATCTTACTTCTTTTTCTCCTTCCTTTTGCTTTCCTGTCTGACTTCCTTCCTATGTTCTCTACTCTTTCAGAGTAGGTCAAAGAATTACAGGGTTCAGCCTCTCAACAAACATCCAGAGAGAAGCTGCAAAATGAAATGACTATTTTAGCAGCCAGAGCAGCCATATTTCTAGGTATGTATTATTTAAACACATTGGTTGTCATTCCAAATTAAATGGTACAGTAGAGGCACGTGATCTGATTAAAGACCTCACACTGTGACCCAGTTACCCTTGCACATTGGAGGCTGGACACCAGAACAGTTTCTCTGCACTTCTTTCCTTCAAGTCTGAACATGGAGCGCTGCACTTGGGCGCAGAGGAATTCCACTATGGATTTGTCTTTGTTGACCAATTGCACCACTGTGACTGGCGATCACAGCACCACCTAACAGGTATTACCGAGTCTGTCCCTGCTTGTGGAAGATTGCAAAACCTATTTTACCATGGACATTTTCCCATACTAGTGGATGAATTGGCTGGGAAATCACTCTGAAGAGCTCACCAAAGCTATTGAGGCAGCCACAGCCATGACATAAGGCTAGCTTCAGATTGTATTTTTCTGAGCAATGTTGCAATGAAACTCTAGGTTTCACAAGGGTGAAATATCAAGAAATAACTCACATACTACTTTGGTGTTTCTGTTTCCTCATGAAACTAAAAAATCCCAAACTCCAAAATATGTCCATTTTTTTCTGCACTCCAGAAGTTTGTGTATGTGAAAGTGGAGATTCTTACCTTAGACTCTTGCTCCTACATGAACAAGATGCGTGATGTTAATATGAGTCTCTCCTATACAGTGAGCCATTTTCATTCACATTTAAGTATCAGTACAGGATAAATCAAAGTGTTCTGGTAAATAAGATTGGACATCCAAGTGAGGACCTGGAAATCAAACAATAGACAGTAGAGAGAAAATACTTGACAAAGAAATCCTTTTGATGGAGTATACCTCCTTGAAAACCTGACTTTTTCTTTGTGAAATGTTGATAGCAATATTTTTGGAAAAAAATGTGAAGGATTACTTCTTATTTACAACTAATTTAAAAAGAATTTGAGTTGAAATGGAAATAAATAATCTTGATTGACCCAAAACCAATTTCCACCAGTTTGGAAATTTGTTTTCTGATTGTCTTTACTGTGCAATGCACTATGATTACTGTTTAATTACATATTTATCTTATTATACTATATTCTTCTACCCATTATTTTTGTTTTGGGTCTTCTAGTGACCCCAAAATGCTATGTACATGCTTCGAAATTACATGATGTGCATATTTACATTAGTGAGAACAAAGGTAGCATTACTTGGATAACCGTGGAGATGTCATTATCTGCAAAACACCTCAATTTCTTCATAGCAAAACCATTTCCTTGTGTGCTTGAATAGCAAAGGAAGGCACAGCTCTGTATGCTGCACACTTAATGCATTCTGAGCTTTGGTAATTTACTGAACTTTAAGAAGGGCAATCAGAGTGGCAAAGCAGCAATTCATAAGCAATTGCCATTTAGGCAACAGGCATAAAATTTTTGATTAGGCAATTCAGGCATTGTTTAAACTGAAGTTGCAATTAGGTAACCTTCACTTACTTAATATATCATCATTAATTTCCATCAGGCATATTTGTTATTTTAGGCCTTAGAAAAAAGCTAATTAAATTCTAATTCAAAATCCACATCTACATCTTGATGCAGACAGTCTGTTGCAGCATTATGTTAGTGAAAAATATCTGTTTCTCTTGACATCCCATTAATGAAATGACCCTGTCTGCAAAAGTGTGGTTCATATACGTAGATTAATAATGCCATGTTTTACAAACCAGTCTTAAACTAGCACGGAGGTTGCTATCATATTTGTTTTTGATAGAATAATAAAAAGTTTACATTGAATTTGATTGCATAATTTACAACAATTCTTTTTATGGTATTTTAATTGGGTTACTAATAAGTTTTTCCCCACATTTACTTTACTGATACTGAAAATTATTCATCTAAGTTTCATGAATTATTATTCATGATGCTACTTCTCCAAGTTCTCATTATAATGAGGTATCATCTACATGATATATTTCAGTTTCTAGGTTGAATAAACCAATTTTTCTAATATAAATACTTGCTTTTACTGACCAGAATCTGTTTTCTGTCTTTTCAAGCATTCCCCAAAATCTGTCAGGTTCTGATTCTGTTGCAGCAAGTAAATAATTTACCTAAACACTTTAAAAAAAAAAATTAAAAAGCTAAAGGTAGAAGAAACTGAGTCTGCGAAAACATGAATGTTAGTTACACAAAATCCCTGCCTTGTATTACCAATAAACTTCACTACAGAAATTATGTGTTCTACAATTTCAGATGTAACCACTCCAAAGATATAGAAATAATAAATGTATTTTTGTTCTAGCTATAGGAAGGGGATGACATTCAAAAAATTGTTTTAGGAGTGTTTAGTCCATGCTCACTGAAAGGCAAAAGGGACAATGACTGTCAGCTTCTGGTATCTGCAAACTTTTAGTTGTTATTAGTTCCATATCTAATACTCGAGTGTTTGACTAATCAATATTTTAATACACATTAAATGATGTAATGGAAAAAATTGGTATCAAATCTACACTGAGAAAGATTTTGGCTTTGATAAATCGTCAATTTAATATAATGATGGGGAGGGGGAGTTGGTTTTAAAGGGTTAGACCTGAATAGTTCAGTCTATACACAGTGGAACAGTTAAAATTCAACCTTAGGTTCTGCTTGAAATTTTGATTAGAGCGGTTTGTAACTAGCTGTCTTGCACTGGGACATTGTTAACTGCATCCCTCCAAAGGTTTTAAGCTTAATGATTTGAAACTGCCCTTCTTTAGCACAGTAGGAAGGACATGTAAATCTTTGTTAGAGTTAATAGTTTAGATAATTACAGAAGTTTTCAGACTTGCTTTTAATTCGACAGGTAATTGAGAGGACCAAGAAAATGTGTCACTTACAAACCCTATCAAGAAAATGCTTTTTTCTCTCTGCTTCACTACTCTCTGCTCCGCTAATTCAACTGCAGAATGAGAATAGAAACATCTTTGCAATATCAAATTTACTGGCAAGATATAACAGTTCTTGTGCTCAGTGGCCATTTCAGCTTTTTGCAGAAATACATGACTCTTATGGAGGCAGAGCGATGTTATCCTATGATAAGCACATCACTGATATGGATTTTGGGTTCTATTGGTAAAATTGGTTATTCAAAGTTTAATATGTTCAGATGTAGAAGATTCAAGAGATAATTCAATATCTGAAAAATTAAAAGATATTAAGACCTTTATTTAAGAGCTGTAATTTCACAGCTTTATTTGGAAGAGAATAACAGATTTTTAGCAATTGCTAAAAAGAGGAAAACTCATTTACTGTAGACCATTAGCTATATACTTAATTAAAATGATTTAAGAATCACAATTGTAGCCTTGCTGCAGATTATGAAGCTTGATCTCAGCCTTTGATTCCTGACTGGATCCTGACAGACTGTAAACTTGTCATTTCCTGCTTATTAGAAGATGTACTCAATATATCTGACTAAAAGACAAATATGATGATTGACTATAGACATATCAATATTTAATGTAAGCTTGATTAACATTTTATAGTCTGTAGACACTGGGACTGACATTAATGACCGAGCCACAGAAAGTTATCTGGTCCTTGCTGGTTACCAGGTGAGTAAATGTGCTAAGAAGCCCTTGTGGGTCATAGAAAAGGGTGTTTGCTTTATTGATTTTTATACATGGGATTAATTTATAATGCTTTAGACAATAGACACAGCCTTTAGATAAGACACAGGTACAATGGCAGGACTGGTATTGTAACAACAGTGCTCCAATTGCCATAGGCACAGGCCTGCACCATTAGGGGTAAGGACACTTTTTTTGTGGAGTAATATAGAAGGTCCTTTCCTAAGTGTCCAACTGGTGAGCAACATCACATCCATAAGAAGGCCATTACGTGCTGTGAATGTCTGTAAAAACACGTGAAATGGGACTGCTCTATCTCACAGCCAAAGCAACCTAACAGAGCGTTAGGGGTTGAAAGCCTTGAGAAATGCAGGCTGTGAAACACAACAGCAGGCTCTTTCTATGTGCTCTGCATGTATTTTACCTGGCAAAGAGGTGAATCATGGTGGTGAGTCCATCTGGGAGAGAAAAGGAAGCTGCGCTGCAGGGAAGTGGAGGCATAGAGCTCTGCCCTCCGGAGAGGATGCTCCTGTCAGCCTCAGTGCCCTGCACCTGCCTGTCCACCCTGCAGGTGCAGCAAATACCCATCTTCAGCTTTAAAGGAACTCTTAAACTTCTTCTGCCTGAATTTTTGATAGATTCATGCATTACAGAAAAAAGTACTTGCACCAGCTAGTAGACTAGGAATTTCATACTCTTCCACTGACTCAGTGGCTCTCTCAACCACATAACCTTATATCTCTGGTTAATGTGGCCCAAATCCAGATTGACGCCCAGGGATGATATTGTTACACGTATAATAACTCCCCTAAACTTTTAGGCCTTGATTCATGGACAACTCCAAGAGTTCTCGTTGTGCCTTACAGCCTGTCACAGCTCAAGTTCCCTAATTCACACATAAGCAATTCGTATGAAATGTAAACCAGTTAACATCAGATGTTAAAAAGAACAGCTCCTTTTTTACTTATAATAAGAAACTGCTGTGTACTAAATGCAACTGTGTGATACTATTAGGCTTATTTTTTAAATTGCATTTTCTTTTACACATAGGTAACTGGGAAGAAGAGGGACATTGCACTTAGATCTTAACTGAGAGCAGGGTAGCGACAGGCATTTATAGTAGTTCGTTGTTGTAGAAAAGCATGAGATTGAGATTTGACTATCAACTCTGCATGGATCAGAATGATACGTATAATTTTTTTACACAAAATGCAACAGTTGGGTGCATACTTACGTATCCTTTAAATCTACCTAGCCGCAAAGGCTACCGGTCATATTTGTCTTTTGGCATCAGTAAGCAAAATGTCCATGTCTAATGCAATGAAGGGACAGTTCCAATAGCAAATTTCATCACTACTAAAATAAAAAAATAACACAGAAATTTCTTTTCCTGGGTAATCATAAACCATTATGCTGGACTACAGCAGAATAATCTCTGAGGCTGTCTATACTTTCACATAACCTACATAGCCTGAAGCTAATTTCTTTCACTATGACTTGCAGGAAAAAAAATGACAGTGAGTGTCACTTAACAGTAATGGATATTTGAAGCTACTTAAGCCCTTAATGCTGTTTTTCTTCTCATATGTAAGAAATTAATCTCCATTTATTTTCATGAGAAGGCAGTGCAATGTAAATCAGGTTTTCGGAAATGTCAGCAGGTTGTAGCAAGCAGTAATGAAAAAAATGCTTTATGTAGGGGGAAGTAACAATACTACTACTACTGTTATTATTATTATTATTATTAGCATACTGGATCCTTGGAACTGAGATAAATTCAGACACTAGAAAGAATTTTTTTGTCAATGTGAATGTTTGTGTTATGTTTGCCACAAAATATTGTGAAAGGGAAGAGTAAGTAGGATGCTTTCTCATTTCTACAGTGCATTTAAAATAATTTTTTTCACAAGGTTCGAAAGACTGCTCATTTTACAGTGAAAAACAACAAAAAAAAGTGCTATTGGAAGGGAAGAAGCAGAAAGAATAACTGAATTCTGCCAGTTTTAAACCTCACTGGAATCCTGCACATTTAAACAGCTCCCTGTTTACTGGATGATCTGTGATGATGAAAATAAATGCAACTGCAGACCAAGATTTTATTAACCGCAGCCTATGCAACTGCAGATATAACCCCTACAGTAACTGCTCACATAGCCCTGTGCACAGCTGTCAGGAGATATAAACACGACCATAAACTGAGAGCTAGTGGCGCGGCAGGATCTTGATAGCAAAAGCTGTTGTGAGTCAGCTGTGATTCCTTCCCAACTGTAGCTCTCTTGTGCTGGAGAGTTCAGGTGCTGCTTGCTGTATCTCCTGGGAGCTCCTGGAAAGCCCTCAGGAGAGTGAGGGTGCTTCCTGCAGAAAAAACATGCTTTAATATATTGGGAAAGGCAATGTTTGAATGGCATATTCTTTCCACGATCCTCCCAGTGCATCACGCACACAATCTGTAAAATATAAAAATGGTTCAAATAGTGAGCTCAAGCTCACAGTGGAAAGTCTGACTCCCCAAGCTCTTATTCAGCAATTAATTGGAAGAAGTAACCTTATTTGTATCCTTTTTCACCTGAAATCTTAAATCCAAAGTTTCCCTAAAACTGTTCTTTAGTTTTTGAAATTCATGTGTGATGCAGAATGAAATTCTCCAGTTTGTCACAATATGAGACAAACTGGCTGGCATTAACGTTCCCTTTGACCTTTATAATAGCACGTTGCACAGAAACACTTCTGCCCTGGAGGGAAAAGCAAGACTACCAGCAGGTCTTTCCCATCTAAAATGATGCGAGTCAGTAGAGCATATGTAGTATTCCCAGAAAGTATTGGCAGCAGAAGATCGGGCTTCCGGGAATTGTACTGCTGAGAGCACAGGACTCCAGGTTTTCTGATATTGTAAGGCCATTCCATGAAGTTAAAGGTGGAATTCCTTTAATCATATAAAGCTAGACAGAGTTTAAAAAATATAAAAAAACCATATACAATTGAAGGGAAAATGGTCTTTGCTGGCTCAGAACCTGTGGGCAATGATATCTTCCAAGGAGAAATGACCTAGAAAATCAAAATCCCCCAAATCATCTCCCAGTGCTACTGTTTCAGGAAAAGGAATAACTTAGCCCAGCTCATCTCAACTACAAGCACTCAGTATACCAGCTTCTTTGAAAAAGGAATAATCCTTGCTGCATAATGACAGCTTAGACTATACATGACAGCACTCCATATAACCATATCTATTTCTTTTAGGATCTTGCACAAGGTTCAGGACCTTGAACTTTCTGCGATGGACAAGCCTAAACAAGCCGCAGGAGACTTAGTCAGGCCACTGAGACACTGAAATCTCAGCATGGGTGAAAGCCAAGCTTAAACAAATTTGTCCACAGGATCGTTGTTTCAATGCATGCCCTCAGAAACAGGGTATGCATTGGCTATACTGAGTATATTCAGGGCTTTGTTTACATTTAGTCAGCTACTATATAAATGATTTGTTGTGAAGAATCATATATTTGACTACTGTGTCTCATTACCATAAGCTAGTGCTCCATCCAAAATTCCTGGCTGTACCTCTGACTTCATACTGTTTAGTTTAATCTTGCTTCTCTTCAGTTCTCAATATACTCCTGTCACTGCATGGCATCCTCACCCTCCTGTGAACCTCTTCAGTTCAGATCATAAGAAAATATTGTTCACCCTTTTAAATTAATGACTAGCTAAACACTACCAAAACTTCCATTAGGCTGAGTAAGAGCTGGATGTCTTAGGTAGCATGCACACACTCTACATATATGTATTTTCCAGACTACCCACAAGGCATGCCTAATGAAGTGTAAAGGCATTTTCCCCTCCTCTCTCCAAAATAAGCAGAATGGGTGCTTGGGAAATATTTGACATCTTTTCCTCATTCATCTGTCTGCATTATATTACAACAGTGATCTTGAGTGACAGTTTTAAACTATACCACTTCCTCTCAAAAGAAGTATGTTTTTCCTCTCTGCTTTGTTAAATGAATAAAGGCTGGAAATACTATGTTCAAAAAAAAGTTTAGTTTTGGGTAGTATTACTTAGAAATTCCTAATTGTTCAATTCCTAGTTGTCATTCAACACACTTTCTTTCCAAATGTCACCCATTGCTTAGTCATATAGGATACAGCTTAGGACACCAAACATTTGGAAGCAGGTCATTTATGCAAAGTTTTCCTTACATGACTATTTTGTGTAAATCTGTCCTTCCTAACATAATTAGCTCCCAAATAAACGTCATTTATGCATCACGGCTTCTCTGGGGCATATCTGGCCTTGGTTGCCTGGAAAGAATAAATGACAGTTGCAGGGAAATATTTATCATTTATTCATTCTTCCTCCTTTCTTCATCTTTTTCAACCTCTCCTAGATTTCATGTGGTAATAATAATGTGAAATCCACTGAATCCAACTGTAATCAGGAGGAAAGAAGATGAAATAACAGGCGTGTGAAATGTGGTTTAATTTTAAAGAACTACTTTTCTCATTTCCAAACACATGTTCACAATAAAATTAAATTATGTTCACCCTAAAATTTTTAATTTTTAAATAATTTTTAAAAATTATCTAGGATAATTTTTATTCTAGAAGAGAAAAAAATTCCAAAATGCTATCTAACAGAGTCTCCTTATGTTTGCTTTCCATTCTTTATATTAATATTTTGCCAGGAAAAAAACCTAAATACTATAAGTACTCCCTCCATTTAAAAAATAATACATCGTGGAAAATACATCGATTGCTATCTACAAGTTTCCAACATCACTGACTACATGTATAAAATCTAACAGCACCGTCTGGACACCACAGCTGGCATTACGGTTTCATTCAGATTCTGATACTTGCTTATCATAAATTCAGGGATTACTGGAGAAAATTGCTGGGATCAGTGTAACTTCTATTTTCACCCAAGTGTGATTACATTCAATGTATCCTCCCTGTGCGCTGCAAGGTGGTATGAACCAAGGTTAGTGACATTGCAAATCGTGCCTTTGTTTTCTTCGCCTTGTTTGGGTTCTTGTCTGGTGAGAGAAAGGTCCTTCCTTCTGGGAAAGGACTGGGCGGTTGAAGAGGCCATACCAGACCTGGGTGGGAACAGGCTGAACTAAAAATAACAGCCATACTCTTTAACAAGGTTGTTGCTCAAACAACTCCCTTTCTCCTTTCGTCTGACAAAGCTGGCAGAAATGTGTTGTTAGACAAAGAAAGCTTCACCATTTTAGCAGGTGCTCTCTATGAAAACGTGGAAAATAGAAGGCACACATTTGATACAAGCCTCTTCTGTTCTCCCGAGGAGCACTGCAGACAAAGTTTTGCAGTCTATATCTCTGTTTCTAATTAAATTCGACAAGGGCAGTGACAATAGCCCTGGCCGAGGGGTCAGAGCCAACACCGCAGTTCGGAGCTTCTTGTAGTGATTTAAGCCAGGCCCTGACCCCGGGGCTTTGAGGTCAATGGTTTCTAGCTTCCTTCTTATTTTCAGTCATTTCCTTGGAGATTCTCTGGATGAGACAGGAGGCCAGGGAGGCAAGATAAACAAATTATTAAAACAGTTGTTTTCTAATGCAGCCAACAGTTTGAGTGTAAATGCTTCATTTCCTTTATTCTGCCAGATTCCTGGCTGTTATAGAAAGAATAAAATGACTACCTAAAAAACAAATCATAAGACAAGTATCTTAGTTTGCAGGATATCTTCGAGTGCATTTTATGTGACTATTTAATGTAGTCCCATGCTATTCTTCCTGAGCACATGCTGAATAAAATACAAAAAGCCTCTATTTTCAAGGTGTTAAAGTGAAATAAATTCTTAGTGCTGTTGCTTGTAACAGGAACCAAATTGTAGTTTCCTGAGACGAATGTCTCTCAAAAACCTAGTCAACCATGACTAGAAAACAAGGTCATTATTTCTGCTCTTCTAATTCTGATTTTGAATGGCACTATTACTTTCAAGCTACGGGAAACAAACCCGCATACTTTGTTTCTACCGTTGAATGGTTTGAAGGCACAAATTACCTCCCCTGCATATTAATGGGAAGATATTATGACTTTTTCTTTGACTGAAAAGAGGATAGAGGTGATTTTGAGAGACATCTATTCTACTGGTATTGGCATAAAACAATTACTATTTGACAAATATAAAAAATGTTCATACTCAAAATGTTTTCATTCTTACAAATGAAAATGGGAAACTACAAATGAAAATGGGAAAGTTCAAATGAAAATCCAAAATTTAAATGAGGAGAATTCTCCAAGAAAATAAAGATACAGCAAATCTTTCTGTTCCAACATGAAAACAGCTTATTTTCTTTAAAGCAATTAATTTGTAATATCTAGCATTCCATCAAGATTGAAGCAGAAAGGCTAAACTACAATTTAGTCTTGATTCATAAGGTAGAACATGAAAATTCATTAAATTACTTGTGTGTAGTTCAGATTTAACTTATCACAACTGAAATACTTCAGGCATTCATCTGACTTCAGCCATGTAAAAGTGAGATATTTAGTCCAGGTTAGTCATCTCAGCTCTTTTACTACTTGATAGAATGGTATCAAAAGCACATACATTTTCTCCAAGAAAACAAAGAGAAAACCTACTTTCTATTTCCAAACACTAGTTTCCTTTATGGATGTCTGAGGGTCTGAATCAGGGCCTGAATTAACATAATGGAGTTTTCTTTTTTTTTCTTTTCTTGGATAACTCATTTAAATAACCAATATTGAATTCCAAATGGATATGTAAAATTAACTTTCATTTTCATGAGTGTTTGTACTAGTAAACATAGGGTTTCAAACATTTCCAGGTGTAGCAAGGGTGTAAATACCTCAAGTATGAACATTCAGGAAGTCTATAGCTCTGTAGTCAGAAATTGTGATGTTTCCAAACACCTTTCTGTCCGTTTTTCCAAAATACTGTTCTTCCTGTATCCAACCACTATATAAAGGCATAGGGAAACCACGTTGCAATAACGTTACCCAGATGAACTCCCCTCAGGTGGCATGGGTGCCCACTTTCAAATTCTGCAGCAGCCAAAGGGAGCTGGTAGGATCCTGCACCTCAAAGCCTGAGATCCAAATTGGTGTCAACAACACTGTGATTTTCAAAACACCAATGACAAGAAAAGGCCATATGTAGAATTATAAACATTGGAAAACTCAGGAATAACTAAGAAATCAAAATCAAGTTCACACTTCTATGTTCCCATTATGAATAAGGAGGAGAGATCATGCTATGTTAATGCTCGCTACTGGATTAGATTCTGGAATGTTCGGACAGCATTTTTCTTCCTCCTCTGCTATTTTACTTTTAATTTTCACACGATTATCCTCTCAGATTTGTGCTGACATTCACTGGAAAAGGAAGAATAAAATATCATGAGAAAGCCCTTGCTTGCTAAACTTGAAGAGAAACCTTGAGGCCCACGTATTTGTTTTACAGCTGCTAAATGTCTGGAAGTAGAAACTCCTCTTAAAAGTGAACTAAACCTTCAAACCCGGATGTTTGTCAGTAACTGTTTCTCTTTAATATTAGGTTGATATCCAAAGACTTAGCAGACCTTTTAGCTAGTCTTCAGTGCTGCCCAGTGATCGAAACCTTCTTTGCAAAGTGCTTCATTGAGGCAGAAGTGCCTTTGCCCTGTAATGCCAGGCTCCTGACAGAAAGGTGTCCTCAGTGACTGGGACGCGAAAGCTGGGCAGTACAGGGAGGGTAGCTGTCAGCCGAACCCTTCCCTTGCGGTACCGGAGTCATTGCTCAGCGTGCCTCTTACGCACAACCTTGCAGCCCATTTCTAAAAAGTGTGCATCGCACCCTTAAAACGAGCCATACGTACTTTGCTAGAGTAAAAGCTCTTCTGGACGGTAATCCACTTACCTTTGTTCTGCTGTTGAACACTGAGCTTTCTGCTGGAAAGAAATGACCAATACGTTTTCAAGCACCGTGGTTCTTTTTACATCCCATCCTGTCTAATTCGCAGATTTCTACGTATTGCTGTGCTTCTTTCATGCATTGCTATGCTTCTGCCCGAGCACCGCTATCCCCAGAGCACGCTCTTTCGTCCTCCCTCGGCGGAGGAGAGAGCCCTGCTCTGGGGGTACTCGCGCCGCCTGCACATCGCCGCACATCGCCGCACACCTCTGCACATCTCTGCGCTGCAGTGACTTGATCTCACCTGCACTTCCACTGTCTTCCCTCAAAATCCCAGAGAACAGGGACTCTTTATACCACAACTGCAGCGTAACTGCAGCTCTGTCTCATCCCCTGAAATAATTACCAAGTCTCTTCAGATTACGGTCGTATCCTTGCCGAGCTGATTCAGCTAATCAATCCCCAGCCCAGCGAGAGCTAAGGCACTGACTGCGCTGCCGTACTGCACTCTCTGTGCCTCTTGGCAGCTCTAGAGAAGCAGGGTCTGTACTTTGATTAATTTCCTGAGTTTGTATCACTGACTTCAATCTCTTGGAAAGGCACAAGACAACCTTAAAAGTGAATTGAAAAGGTGTTTTGTTTGTAACCTGAGATATTCCTCAGTATGGAGGATGGCAGGACTGAAACTTACTTCAAATAAAAGTGTCAAGCTTTTGTCAGCTGGAGGGGTCAAACAAGCAGCGCGTGAGTCTGCGAAGGCAGCGGAAGGGCTGATTTCTCAGGGATGCTTGTCCTGTGATTTCAGTTGGAATTGTGAGCAGTAGTCACTCAACACATCTGAAAAAAATTAAGCCTTTTAAAAGAACACAAGCTGCTTTCTGATCCTACTGCTGATGTATCTTCTCTTTTCTTTCCCTCAGCCAGGCGAAAGACACTCTCTCACCCCTTCCCGCTGGAGCGGACAAAACATCAAGCCTTCAGAACTTGCTTGTGACCAACGGGAACTCTGACACGAGGTTTGTTCCCCGACAGCTCCTGCCCTATTGAAGCCTCCTTCGCAGAAGGCACTGGAAAAGAAGAGAGAGCCGCACGCAGGAGCTTGCTCTGCTGAGCTCTGGCGCTTTATCTCAGATCACAGCCTTTGTATCACAGGAGCTGCTCCCCCAGCTTTTGGCCTCTTGACAAATCCTATTCAGTAATGTACACTAAATGAGTGCAAGTTTCCTGATAGTAACGGCTTTTTCTAGGGATTAGAGCTGAGGCTATCAAAGTTATAATTCTTCACTTAGAGAAATTTGATAAGAATAATTTTTTTGGTCAGGTCTGGCCAGAGCTGATTTGCAGACATGAGTGCTTCGGGCAAAAATCTATTTAGATAATCTAACTCACCAGCAATGAAACCTGAGGCTACATGAAATCTAAATCTAGTCTTGTAGACCAATAATACAATATGTGATGTGCAAGTTGTTTTTGTTTAGTTCACTTAAACTTAACCCCCATTTAGATGTATTTTTATGTTTCTGAAATAATTTAATAGAACTAAAACCAGGCCACAATAATCTGCCTTGTTTTAGAATTATTTTTTTTTCCTAACACTATTCTCCCTTCAAAGGTAGAAGACTTGTGAGTGAGGAAAATATTTAAAAAATAGAGTCTTGTAAAGAGACACTAGTTAAAATGCAAGAGTTCCAAATTTAGCCAGGTCACTTCCTTCTCTGTACCTCGGTTTCCCCATCTGTAAAATGACACCTACTTCCCTAGTGAAGCATTTTGAAATCCAACAGAAAAACAGCACTAGCTGTAATGGTACTGCCATCAGCTCTGTTTAATGTTGTGCCAAACAACAGTTAATTTGTCATATAGGATTTTCCAGAAGGATAATATTTTATCCTACTGGAGTAGATAGAGAAGCATAGAATCATAGAACGGTTTGGGTTGGAAGGGACGTTTAGAGGTCATCTAGTCCAACCCCCCTGCAATGAGCAGGGACATCTTCAACTAGATCAGGTTGCTCAGA
>JANXJC010000051.1:7799097-7810335 GCA_027564655.1 Leptodon cayanensis | reverse complement strand
TCCAACCCCCCTGCAATGAGCAGGGACATCTTCAACTAGATCAGGTTGCTCAGAGCCCCATCCAGCCTGACCTGGAACCTTTCCAGGGATGGGGAGGTTATACTGTGAACTGCAATCAGAACAAAATTAGGAAAAACACTGAAGTCCAGAAAAATACCTACTGAGTTTCCACACCTTCCTTTGGAAGCTGAAATTCAGACTTTTAATACCTGTCTATAAAAAAAGAATTAAAGGTAATGTTCTGTTAACTACAGCCACCCTGTTCCTGTGAATGTTGACAACTAAAGGACTTTCTACATTTGCACTCTCATAATTTGTCTGACAATTTCTTTTTTTTTTTTTTTTTCGGTATTGCTTCTCCAAAATGTATTCAGGTGTCACACATTATTTCAGAAGAAATTTGGGAGCTTTGAATACAGCAAGTGCCTGGAAGGAGGTGACTTCAGAAGCGCAGAGGCCATGTTAACTGGAGTTGTTGCTGTTTTTCCTTGCCACCCCAACTGCTGCGTGTGAATTCCCACCCAGATCTAGATCAGCAACTAGATTTGATGACATAGATACACAGTTACTAATACAAAGTAGTTGTATAAAACCCATGAAAATAAACATGCAGTACAATAGAGGCAATGAGCTCCTGCAGTTTAACAGGTCACACAGGTTTGGTGACCTAACTGAAGACAAAAGGTCTGTGTGAAACTGGTTCCAACTAGTGAACATACAGTCATGGTATTGTAATACTGAGGAAAAAAAATACCTGTTTGAATCTGAATATTGTCATTAAATTTTTGAGGCTATCAGTCTCCACTGCGCATACACCATTTCAAGCATGCTTGTGCAGGTATTAGCTCCTCTTTCTGGTTGCTGTAGACATCACGGTCCCATACAAAATGTCCTGCAAACATGTCTTTGGTAAATCTGGTTATTGCCGTGATCTACAAACATGCTTTTGTGGTGCATCTCCTCTGATTATGAATTCTCCTGTGGTCATGATGGCAGTGTCACCCTGCCTCTGAGAAGAGTCACACTTCAAACAATTATAGAAGGCAACATGAGCTTTTAAACCTATGGGGAAAACCAATTAGAGGGAAAACCTCTGATTCTCAAGTAAAAGCTAACTAATCTGAAGGGGGAAATAAGAAAATGAAAAAGAAGCTGAAGCTTTATTTGAGATCTATGTACTGTCTGTACTTAGCAAGGGTCTTGCCATTCTAGTAGGATACACTAAATAACAACAGCATTTCGTTTCATGCACTTGTCCTTTGTCTCAAGGGCAAGGGCTTTTTCCTAAGTAATAATGCCGTTGTTGCAGATAAATTGTTTCCTCTGCCAGCTTCTTAATTTTTTTCCTTGGGGCATTGGACAGGATGACTAGACAGAAACGTTTCTATCAATTTCATCTTTCCTGTAAAGCCTTGATAACCTCTGTTACAAAGTTGAAAGAAAACAAGATATGAAAGTCAGACTTGTTATTTCTGTCAGAAAAAAGGTGACTCTACACAAAAGTACAGCTTTTTTTCACAGTGAAATTGCCCCTGCCCAGGTCTGGTGTTTAGTTTTTGCCTGTGTAATTTATTTATAAGCTGTATTAAATATTTGTAAAGCTTGCTTCTGGTCTTGTTCTTCAAGGCAATAAAGAGAGAAAATGTTTACTCCTCTCATGATTTTCAACGAGTGTTGTTTTTTTTAATTTGAGTAGAGCTTCATTCCACATGCTGTTTCAGTTGTTTGATTTATGCAGAGGTTTCACAGCTGAAAGAGTTCTACTGCAGTGGTACATTTTGCTAAACTAAGCGATTGCTAATGTATAATCTTAGAAATGAGTCTAGAAATAGTCTGAAAAGGCAGAAGTAATTTAAGTGCTTCTGAGCCTGAAGCTTTTCAAAAGCTCCTGGGGAGTTAGATGAACAGGTTTGGCATACAGAGATCCCCCTCTCGCCTGTAGGGATCCCCCCTCTACCTAAACACCATCCGAGCCCCCCTCTTCCACCTCCCTCCCCACCTAAGCACCATCCTCTGCTCTGCTACTTCTCTGGTTTACACGCTATCACTGCACAGTTTTAGGTCAGAAGAGCACTAAGGATAGTTCGATGGCTGCCCAGCAAGCTTGCTCTGCCACTCACATTTTCAGGACACTCTCTAGGGTACAGCTTATTCGGAAGAGTCCTTTCCTTACCAGCCCAAAATTTCTCCCAGTACAACCTAAACCCAATAGACGCAAAACTACTGGGTATTTGGGTTTATGCCACAATACTTAGGCTTATCCAGATAGCTTGGAGAGCTCTGTCACTCATCAGCGTCATGTCCTTATGTGAAGACCACGGACATCCGTGCCCTGCAGCTGCAGGTCTCCATGTCCATTGCGTTGCCCTCCCGGCAGCCCCAGCTCCAGGCATCAGGCACCTTCCTGGGGACCAGCCAAGGCCAGGCTAGGACGTGGGCCCATGGGTGGGCCAAGCTTGGTGGGGCCTGTGGCCAGGCAGGGCAGGGCTGTGGGGAGCTGGAGACCAGCCCTGCTGCAGCGTTGCTGGGACAGGGGCCGATGGCCCCGGGGGGCTGACATGGGGTCCTGGGCTGTGGGCAAGGTGGGGGGAGCCCTGAAGCGGGGACAGGGGCAGTAACACCTGCAAATGCCCTCAGAGTCCCAGCAGCATCTTGCTATGACATTGTCTCAGAGTTAAATACTCCTGAAACAAGAGACCTGACTCTAGCAGCTCACATCGGCAATATGGGCACAAGAACGTTTGCATTTTTGAGGCTAGAATGGTACCAGGTCTGGAGGAAACCCAGAATCAGTCCTAGTCACCACTTTTCACTCCCAGACAGTCAGGACTTCACCCCCAAAGGCAGCACCATGTAGAAGATCCTGCCAGCAAAGGCTCTCCGAACACAGCGTGACCACCCCTGCCCAGCGTGGTCTTGCTTTGACACTCTCTGGCCAAGCTGAGGTTTGCCGGGCTTTTGAGATGGCCATGCGCGCAGAGGGGAGCTCAGCATTTGGGTCCAGACTCCAAATATGTCTGCTGTTGGGGATGAAGCATTTAGCAAGGGTTTGGAGTCCTGGCTTGTGTCCATCCTTCTTCCAAACACATTTCAATGAATGAAAATTCAGGAGGTGGATTCTGGTATTTTTCAATCTTGAAATACGAAGAAAACATTTATGCAATCAGAAATGCTACTACACTTTTTCATAGACCATAGCAGCCTGTGAGACTAATTAGCAAAAGACAGAAACCTCCTTAAAGATTAAGGCAAGAAGAAAGACGAAACGTTCTCCTTTTCTCTGTTTGTTTCCAGTGTTTCAGCTGGAAATTTATCAAGTGGCAGGAAAATACAATAAGGTGAGAATGATCCAGCTGTTGCATAAAACTGTTAGTGGTATGTTTGCAGTTTACACTGTAGGTGGTCTTAGCTTTATCGCCTAGAAAGACTCTAGGTGATAGTTCCTTTCCTCACTGTATACATGCCTGGAAACATGCCTTTCAAGCCATATTCTGTGCAGGTGCCAGATGAGACCAATATCTAGTCTAGGCTTACATGGCATTATGTATTTTTCTTGAAGGGGCTGAAAATATTCACCCCCTACCACTCAGAAATGAAACAAGAAGAGTTTGGCTTTGTCTTCTCAATCTTTAAGAGGTAATAGCCCACAAATGTATGTGGAAGTTATTCTCTAAAACATCTGCGGTTCTTTACTCAGGAAAAGCTTAGGTTTGATTTAGCCCTGAAACCAAATTACTACTTACCTTTCCAATAACCAAGTAGGAACATCTGCAAAATGGTGGGAATCCTGTATGGAAGCCACAGGGATAAAACAACTGCACCATACCTCACAGCAGCAATAAGTGATAAATTCCATCATTCACTCTGAAAAAAACACCTCTGAGTGTCTGCTTGCTCTCATTCTTTCCCTCCTTTCAGAAGAAAAGAGAAGCACATAGCAAATGCATTTGTCATCCCCCATAAAAACAGAAATGGAAGATTAAGATAACTTAATTTGGCCCACATTCCATTTGATACCAGCCAATGGATACAGTTCTGCTAAAAGAAATCATCATAGGAAATGCTCCAGGAGAAAGACAACAGAGAAAGCTACTCACCAATTTCCTTAACACTTTTGATTGCTTATGAGAAACAAGTATTATTTCATTACCAATCAGGTTTGGTTTACAAATAAGAAAGGAAAAACTGAAAAATAGCATAAGGTTTCTTAGGAGAAAGAAAAGATGGGTGGAATATGATCTAATTGGATTTTAATATTATAGGACTATCAGGAGGCAGTGAACTGTACATCTTTGAGCCCTCCAACCTTTTTTAAGTGTGTTGTCATCCTACCCCTCTCTTTTCAGTCTGGTCTTAGTCCATCATTCCCCCTTCCTTCTTAGGGTCAACATTTGCTGGTGAAAGAGTGTGACAGCTAAGAACCCACCTCTAGTATTGCCCAAATTCTTCCAGTACTGGTCACCTTACTGTAGGCTGCTGCACTGCCGTGCCATACCAAAAGGCAGTCTGCCTGTACTAGAAGGGAGGTGCCTGACAATAAGTGTCACCAAGAATACTGTAAAGGAGGGAGATTTGAGGAAAATTGTCTCATTGCTACTTTTTTAAAGACTTTACTTGGTCTGCCTATTTATGATCTGTGTAATACTAACACATTGGAAATAATTGCTAAGGTATGTGATCTATTATTTTTTATTGCAACCTTATAACCGAACAACCCCTCTCACTCTCTCTCCTTTCCTCTCTTCCTTCTTGCTTTCCCCAAAGGTCTGGAACACTTCTTCTACTAAAATTGTAATTTACCAGTGATCAAGATTGAATCCACTTCATACTTAAGTATCTTGCCCTCAAAAACAGGTCACAAAAAAAAAAAAGGCCCACTCCTTTTTTTCAAAATGCATGACTTATTAACATCTATCAATAGCTGTGCTTTTGGCATTATGGGTCTGTATACCAACTTGAAAGTCATTCATCACTTAGATCCACAAGTCAGCAGCTTTACTGGTTGCATGTAAGCTCTTGATGACCACACTCAAAATCTGTCTAACTCCAAAAAGCAAGGCCTCTCCCATGTAGTTATTGATCCTTGGCACAAACTTGGAAATAAAACCACTGTTAATACCTCAAACACAACAAAATTAACATCTTCCTCGTCTTCTATGTCTAACTGATTGGGATGGAGGACTGGCTCCAGATACACTCTTGCCTTTGGAATCAAACACCTTTGCTTATTATCCTCCTTATGCTAATTACATAGAGATATTGCTCAAAGGTATCCCAAAGTTATTAGTTTCAGTAGCTATAGTTCCCACTTTTTTTTTGACATTAGCAAATTCCTACCATAGCACACAAGCTCACACTCCTCTCTTTTAAGACCAGCCCAAGAAAATTACAGTTTACAACCTCTGTCTTGAGACACCAGAAATCTGCTCTCCTTTGTTGTGAGCATCCATTTGCTTGGGGAAATACCTTGTAACTTGGACATAACTTTCCTTTGCCCACAGATATATTTACTTCTTTAAGCAAGTTCTTCAATCACATCAGCTGATCTTGACCAACAGAATAGGGGCAGAATTACTTCCCAGTCCTATGGAAACTAGGTAATTCACTCTCCCAGTTTCTTCTGGTCAGATTTTGTTCCAGACTTCTCCATCAGCCACAAAGGTAGTGCTTTTAACAAAGATCTAAACCAATCTCTTCCTGTAAGCCAAATTCTCTCCTGTCTCATCTCCTCCTTGTACCCCATGCGTCAGTTGGCAAATCACAAAAGGTTAAATAATTGCAAACTTCCCATAGCACAAGGCCAGCAAGTGAGATGATTAGAATTAATCAGATTATCTGATCATACATTTTTCCTTAACTTGTTGGAGGATGAAGTGGTAACAGAGACAACATTTTATACCTCTTTGGTCTGCATCACTGTAGTATCTATGTGTTCCTATCTTTTGTTTGGTTTCTTAGCCAATTTTTTATCCTGGTTTGAAAAACTACTTGCAAATATTTGGAAGAGCTATGGAGCAGATGGTTCACAGTTAGATCAGAGCATTACCCTGGGTGGTCCCTTTCCTCTCTCCCCCAAAAAGATCAGCTCTGCAACTAGCCATTAATTAGATCCAGGAGCAGAGTAGGATTATCTACAACCCTTGAACATGGTTCAGAGATGAGGATTACTGACCAATGCTTCAAATTCAGGAAAGACTAAAATATTCAAACAAAGAACAGATGATGGAATCTTGAGAAATATATATTTGGGTAAATATCTCTTAATACCAGTCACTCTTTAATTTCAATATTGTGTGCAAAACAAGAAAATACATTCTTATTGCAGTGACTTGCCATCAGGTGCATAGTGTTTGATCAACCTGCTCTGACCAGTTCCACGCTCATTTCAACATGTATAGACTAGCTGTGAATGACTTTAGCCTGCTTTGCAGTCCATCAGGGCTGACATTTTGTGGCTAGCCATTGTAGTGGCTTTGTTTCTTAACAGAATGATAATGTAGAGGAAGTTGTCTCTCATGGTAATAATCATATTTAGTCCGGAGCTACAGTATTGTGTAGGTTGTTAAGTAATTGCCAGTGAATTCACTGAGGGAAATGAACAGCAATAAAAAGGGACTATTCAACATAAAGTGAAACTTATTTAATGTATGCTATGCAAATTACTTGGCAACATCTTAATTATTTGTTTAATATTGGTAACATTTTCTCTAGATTTGCTTTAATACATGGAGCTTTCAAAGAGGTACAGAGAGGCAGAAGTATTCAGGAATGTAAGGCTATGCCACAGCATGATAGAAATATATTGTACCAGAAGGGGTCATTCCCTGCTGTCCTCTATGCTGAGGCAGCACACATAAATCTAGAGTAGCTTAAAAAAATCTATATTGTCTTTAAAAGCTTTAGTGAAGGAGATATATAATCCCTTTAGCTGACAGATTTCTACACTAACATGAATTTATGGCTTTAGAAGTTTTCCCTAGTATCTGACCTAAAATTCTATCTTTGGGGAGGGAAAAAAAGAGAATGTAGTCTTTCTTGTAACAGACTTATATTTTGAAAAACTGTCATCAATATTCCATTTTTAGATTAAATAAAGCTAAATTAAAACACTCAAACATTCTGTTACTTTCCTTGGACTATAACCCTGTGCTGAAGAAGAGTATCTGAAACCCAACACAATGTTCCAGTTTAGACATCACCAGAACTTAGTGAAAACATAAAATATTGTCCTGTGTTTTGCAGGAAACTTCTTGTTAGTGTATCACATCAGAAGATTTGCCTTATTTAATATAATACCATACTGTAGATCATTCTTGGTCTGTTGTCCAACATAACTCCCACACTTTTCTTATTAAACTGCTGCCTAGTCAGATTTTTTAATTTTGCATTTAGGCATCTGATTTCCCCTTTCTGGCTACAATGATTTACACTCACCTTTTCTGAAGTTTATTGTGTTGATTTTGAGTCATTTTCCAGTTTAACAAGAATAAAAAAATAAACATTTAATCCTTGCCTCCAGCCTGCCACCCTTCCTAGGCTGGTATCATTTGCAAATTTGATAAGCACGTTTGTTTCCCCCCTCCCAAGCTTTCAGTGAAAATATTAAACAGAACCAGGGTCTGGGCAGACCAAGTTTGGGTCCCTCCTGAGGGTCCTGCCAGCATGACAGCATGTCACTGACAGCTGTTCTCTGAATATACTTTTTAACTGCTTCTAGTTTCAGCTCACATCAGTCTTATCTATATCACACTTCCTTAGCATGTTTATGAAAACAGAGTGTGGACAGTAAGATCAACTGTTCCCTCTTTATGTATACTGAGAAAAACAAACTTAATTTGCTTTGGCTTGATTTGGACTCACCAACTTCATGGTGGGTGGTTGTTTTATTTTGTTGCCTCATTATCTCAGTGTTCACAACTTGATTACTTAATAATGTGTTCCAGTAATTTTCTGACTATTTAAGCTAAGATGACTAAGAATTCCTCTGGTTTTCCCATATTCCTTTATTATGAAGAGATGTTTTGTTTATCTTCCCTTTTGTCTTTCATGGTTTTCCAAAGATGCGCATTGTTCATTCTGCTCAGTTTTGAGTAGTTCTTTACGTATCCTGGGGTGAATTTTTGCAGTGTTGATCATGTTCACGTAAATACTGTTTGGTTTTGCCCTACTCACGTAGTGTCTGTGGATGCCTGGCTTTGGGAGAACACATCATTATCGTCCTTAACATCCTAGATTTCTTGCCCAAAGTTGATTAGCATCCTGAGTTCCCATTAAGGACACTAAAATTTTGGATTATTAAAGATACCTCACAAGATCTGGTCCTGTTCAAATATCTGTCTTTTAATCATATAATGTGGGCCTCTTCCTACAAGCATTTGAATATCACTAGCCTCTATTGACAGTGTTGGGAGGGTAGTGCTTCCCATGCCATAGGTCGTCTCCCCAACCTGTGAAATCACATCCAATGCCATTCTTAAAGAAAATAAAAACAAATCCCATTATATTCTGGATCACCTGCTTAGAAGAACGTTTATTGGCTGGTAATTTGGGTGATTGCTCTGTTTGCCATAGCTTTTATGCCTTTCAAAAGTTATTAGGTTGTCACGCTACTATGTTCAATCCCGCTCGGTCACAGTTGGCTTAGCTCTATTAGCTTATTTCATGCCTTTGATTCTAAATCTTCAATGGCATGATTATAGTATGTCCATTTTCAAATTATCACATTAGTATCTTCCACTCCCCAGATTTCTTTAAAACAAGTTATTAACTGTAATCAAGAGTCTGAATGTTTTTGTGCAGCTGCAAATTCATCTCTTTGCCACAAACTTTTTATTACAAAGCAAGGAAAACAGGAAGAAAAAAACATTTTATTTTACCAGAGGTTCTTCAATGAAGGGCTGTTTCAATTTGAAAAGGCACCAGGTAAAGTTAAGCTACACTCTCATGTCAATCATGTATTACTGCCCCAAAAATTATATCATTAATATAAATTAAACCACTGCAGAAACTCTGATAAAAAAGTAAAACATGATGAAAATAGAATTTTGTTTTAAATTTTATACAAAATTATGTATTAGACAAATTTCAGCCTTTGAATCTTTACCTCTACCATCAAATCTGATATTAAAAGAGGCTTTTCTATATTGCTTAAGCTCCTGAACATTTATCATAGTGTCACAGCTGAGAGGAGATTAGGTTCTTGTTTAAATTTTTAAGATCCTTCTAAAAAGCCATTTATTTTCACCACATATGCTCACAATTAGTTACCTTGTTTTTATTTAGCTTCCAAAGCATAGTTGGTGATATCTTTGTATGTGATTAATTGGACAGATACCACATGTACAAGTCTTGAAATCAGTATCTGCATGGATTCTGACTCTTGTGTTTATAGAAAAGAACTTTTGCCATAATCCACTCTTCTGTAACTATTTACAGTTTCAAAAAAAAAAAAAGGCATTTTTATTGTTTAATGAACCACTGAAGAAACACTGTGCAAAAATAAGCTAATCTCCCAACATCTCTTTGTACTAGGTAACTATTCTAATTTTTTTCAGAAGAACAAAAGAAAAAGAGAGAGAAATTAATTTGCAGAGACCAAGATGCTGATATAGGACACAACGAGCCAGTGGCAACTAAGAGTCATACACAGGGTTTTACTCTGCTACTGCAAAACATGTTTGATATGTGTGCATAGTTATACATAAAAATTTTACCATCGTTCTTGCATCATCAAGAAGTGACAAAACTTATAAAATGCCTTCTCGACACAAACAACAAGGAAATACTTGTCTCCTGTTCAGCCCATTTTCTCAGTGTCAAATTGTTAGTACACTGTGTGGGAGTCTGTTAACTGATCCACTAAATTCTCGGCTTCACATGATGACAGACCTATTCCCGTGGCTTTTCTATTCTTCATTTTCCACCATTTCATTGATGGAATATTTTAAACAATATTTTTGTATGCATGTTTTACAGGAAGGTGGTTTGGTGGCTGGCATGACCTCCCATGGATTAGAGCTGCATGGAGTTTCTATGATTTATTAATCAGTGGTGAATTCTGTAGGAAATGGAGCACGACCCTTTGGTCTTGAAGAGATCTACATGCTCTCAAAGTTTCTGGATCCAATACTGTGAACTACCTTCACATGAGCCTGCTTTTAAAATACCTTAGAAATGACACCTTCCATTAAGCCCTCCAGAGCACTTCAAGTTTGCTAATGTGATCAGATTCTGAATGCCAGTAAGGTTTAATATTATTTATTTTACCTGGCTTGATTCCTAGGACTAAGTCCTCAGTGTCCTTTGATCTTGCTAATTTGTCAAATAAGCATATAGTGTCCACAAGTGATATTCCTCTTTCTCCAAGGACATTACTTTCATGATATCTATGACTCTTAGCTGCCCTTATTATAGGCTCAAGCTTATTATTTTATGTGTTATTACTTAAATTATGACAAACTATTGACATTAAAGAACTGAATCATGAACCCAGAGCAATCTATTATTATGCTGAGAAAACAGATCGTATTATATTTAAAGCTTCCTCCTAACAGACCTGTGCATTGTTAACTATTATTGTCCATCAAAAAATATTACCTTTATACTCCTCCTTGATTGTTAGTTTATAGCAATGGACATTCTTTACTTGTTTTCCTTCCAGTGGGAAAGTTTCACATCCTTCTGAGCTAGATGAAGACTGAGAAGAGCTCTGGGAGATGTACAGAACTGCAGAACAGGCTATTATTGAAAGCTTCACCAGAAAAAAAAAAAAGTTGCTTTTTTTTAGTGTTGGCTCATATTAGCTATACGTTTTAAGAGTATCCATTTTGTTCACATTTGTAGTACTTCAATTGCTAAATCTTTTTATCATTTCTTTAATTGCAGCTATTGCATTTTTTTTCAAGAGCCTCTGTTCTGACTGTATTGGGTCTGGCTGACATGGGGTTAATTCTGCCCACAGCAGCCGTCATAGTGCTGTGCTCTGCATCAGTAGCTAGAAAGGTGTTGATAACCCACCAGCGTTTTGGCTACTGCTGAGCAGCGCTTGCACTGCATCAAGGCTGTCTCTTCAACATTCCCCTCCTCACCAGTAAGCTCGGGGTGGGCAAGATCTTGGGAGGGTACACAGCCAGGACAGCTGGCCCAAAATGACTAAAGGGATGAATCCATCAGTCTCCCCTAGCCACGGAGAGATCCTGCTGCCCAAGGCACAGATTGATTTCCCTGCGAGCGCACAGA
>JANXJC010000051.1:7774968-7798997 GCA_027564655.1 Leptodon cayanensis | reverse complement strand
ACTAAAGGGATATTCCACACCATATGGCGTCTGCTCAGCAATAAAAGCTAAGTAAAAAGGAGGAGGAAGGGGGGGCATTTGTTATTTACATTTGTCTTCCGGAGCAACTGCTATGTGTGCTGAAGCCCTGCTTCCCAGGAAGTAGCCAGACATCACCTGCTGATGGGAAGTAGAGAATAAAATCTTTTGTTTTCCTTTGCTTTCACTCATGATCTTTGCCTTTGTTTTATTAAACTGTCCTTTTTTTGACCCATGAGCCTTTCATTATATTTTCTTTCCCCTGTCCAGATGAGGAGGGGAGTGATAAAGCAGCTTTGGTGGGCACCTGGTGTCCAGCCAGGGTCAACCCACCACGTTGATTAAGGGTCTTTCCCCCTAAAGCACCCACTGCTCAAACATGTCTTCCATCCACTTTTGGTATACTTCCTGCTGATTTTCATACCACCCAATTAGAGATACGTGTTAGGTATTCTGTTTAAGGAATGTTCAATGTCTACTCAGAGCGGTTCCTTGCCCTATATATGATTTTGCTCCTTTTCCTAGATGTTCTCTCCCTCTCTGTCTCTTCTGAGAGAGTCCTTGCATTCTTTCATCCTGAAAACTGAGGCAGACAGGAGTCTTTCATCCCTATATGGCGAATATACACATGCAAAAAATGTCCCCTGAAGCTTGAAACAAGACTCTGACTTCACAGGGCTATAGCACTTTGGAGGAACTTAGTAAGAGACACACAATCTCTGGGTATCTTCATCTACATGGATCAGATAAGATGGTACTCAGGAACAGAAACAAAAGAAAAGAAGAAACAATCAAAACCAAACAACCCATAAAATATCAACATTAACTATTTTACCCAAAATACTTCACTTACACAACCTTGGTCTGTCCGTGGGAAGATTAAGGTTCCCCAAATAGATTCGGGTTTTTTTTTAATGGACAAGTAATTTCAGTAATATACATATAAATATATATATGTAAAACAAAAGGTAAATCAAAACTGTTTTTTAAAAAGTTGATTGAAAATTAAAATATTTGTCTTTATAGTGTCTTATAGTGTTATAGTATATAGTATAGAAAAATTACAGCTTTTCATGAAAAAGGACATTTTCCCTAAAATGATGTGTGTCATCAGGTAAACACTCAATGATTCATCTCTGTTGACAAAAAAGGAATTGAGAGCAGAGACAAAGGATGCAAGAATAAATTGACCAAGATCACTGCATATCATAGAGAGCAATGACAACAGATACCAAATCCCTGTCCAGTGCACTATTCATTGGACCAGTCTGGCTGGCTGGCTTTTTCCCTTACCGTTAATCTGACATTATTTTTGAAGTCAAACATTGCAATAGAATGTATTCAAATAACATTCAAATAACATTTCTTTTAATAGCATGTAGCTGCTTCACCTCTTGAAGTGTGTTCTGTTTAATCAAACAACAAGAATGAAAAGTGTTAAATATTCTTCTAGAAACTTACATTTCACTGATATACTGAAAGATAGACCGCAGTTTCTTTCCTATAAATCTCCCAGGTTTATATAAATGCAGTTCATAGCTGGAAACTGTATTAATGCTTTGTCCCTCCAATGGAGTTAGTGAAATTAACAATTGCTTTTTCACAGATATTTACAATGATATAATTGGTTTTATTGTTAATCTCATTATGTCTCTATAAAACAAATGTAACAGTATCATGCTAGAGATAATAGGACAATAAATTTAAAGGTTCTCAAACAACTGAATGAGAGCCTATTGTACACATTTATGTATATTTTATATTCTATTTTCCCCAAGTCTTTAGATATTATTCAAGGGCAGAATTTAATAGGCCTCTAAATCAGAGGTGACATGATTCATAAAATTTGCAAATGTAATCTTTCTTCAGAAAAAAATTTAAATCAGAATAAAACATCTTTTAGTCACAAAGATAAGTGTGTGAACATGCCCAACAAAATCTTATTTCATCATATAACCTTTACTTGTCCAAAATGCTCTTGACTAGCTTAGCAAAGAAAGTCTTCTTAGAAAATAAGTCTTTAAATTTAGTCCTTTCATTTATACATGTGAGCAAGAACTTAACTAAATAAAGCATATATTATTTCCTATTTTCTCATAATTAAGAAATGCAAGGTTCACTCAAACTTTCTACAATCATCTGTTTTCTTTCATTGCTTGTAAGCATTTAAAACTGGACACCATAAAGTATCTTTCTCTCTTTTTTTTTTTTAAACTCATTTCATTGGTCAAAGTGGTGAACATGAAGAAAACATGGTGCTAAACCTGAAGAAATGGCAAAGCTACTGTCAAAAGTTCTCACTGCTTGTTTAAAAACTCCCACTGAAGGTAAGTAGTATCCATAGTGTTAACTGAGCCATATTACATTTGTTTCTTGCTAGTGTGTGCCTCACAGGGCAGTACATCTAGAAAATCCCCATAATATACAACCTCCTGTTTTGAGAGTCCAACCCAAATTATCCTGAAATTCTTCACTTATATTACTGCAGTGATCTTAGGTAATTTTTCTTCTGTCAGTCTTTTTTGTACAGAACTAATTTCAAGAGGTAACAAAACTGCACCTATCTTACGTCTTAACATAAGTGTGACTATATTAAGTATTATCCAGCTACTCAAAGGGCTATCAGTGGGTTATGGCAACCAGAGTCTCTAGTCAGATAAAACTGTGATGGACTTAATATACAAACATGTACGTATTTGACCAGATGCCAGTTCCTATATGCCTTTGTTAAAGCCTTGCCCAAGTAGTAAATTCTTCTTTAATGTTATTATAGTTCCAATTATAGCATAACCAAATTAATTTTAGATTGACGAAATTATTTGCTTAATTAATGTGCAATCAGATCTCTCTTTGAATTTGAGCATAGAAAATCATAATGTACAAAATAAAAAGCGAGATTATAAGTCTAAAGATATTACACTTGGGCAATTGAGGAAGATTTTACTGAAGAATCACCTACTTCTCTCTGCAGGGTTTCTTGAGTGGCCTTTAGTACTTAAGCATGTACTTAGCTTTCCACTAAAGAGATATTTTATTCCAGATGCCTCTGTCTTTTGAAATAGTCCTAGCTGTTGGCTGCAGACCCCGCTGTGAACCTTGCAATGTTGCTCCTGATGTTTTTTTCTGGTAGCTTTCTTTCTTATATTGTGAAATATATGGTTTGTGCACTGTCAGCCAGTCAAAATTGCAAAAGTAACCTGTACCTTTGGTATTTCCAAGCTTTTGAGCCCCAAATTTGTCATCCAGCACCATCATTATCATGTTTGATTAGAAACACTGAATATATTAGTTGGTCACCTTCCACACTCTTCCTGGCTTCCATGAGCAACCTTATCTGTTATGGAGGTTCCTGGGAAGCAGATTAAAGTTCTCCAGGTAAAGGGTTTGGAGAAAGCCACAGAAGAAGGCCAGGCATAAGTGCCTGCCTCCATTGCTGATGTATATGAGAGTTCACCTGAACGGAAGCAGAAGTGGTTTTCCCAAACATCTTGGCTGCTGAAAGTCTCCTTGGCTCAGTTCAGACTTCTTCTCCAAGTCACTGTGATACTCATGGTCCTTCTCACATTGATTGTGTCTCAGCCTTTGAACAACGCTCTTGGCCTTTGGACAATGGCTTTTGTTTTGGTCTGCTGGAGAGCTAGTAAATTTTAGGCCATCTCTACTAGGCTTGCATGAGCTGAGTCATAGGATGGGAAACAATGAATGTTAGCCTGTCTTAACCCTGGGCACTGCTAGCCTTCATTACATTAACAAATTACGACACTTGGTTCTTTCTCTCATTCTTCCTGTTTTTATTTTAAAATACTTAGTGTAAATATTCAATCATAAAATACTCCATGAAAATTTGTCTGTTCTCATCATTTTACTCCAACAATCAGATTTTTGGAGTGAAGTGAATGGAAATACAAGAAAATATGTGGAATAAAGTTGAAGAAAAGGGATGCTTTGAATGTTGTTTCAGTAATTCATATTAGTACTTTCTTGTCAAGTGTTGCCAGGTGATAAAAATTCAGACTTTTTCATTACAGGAAACATTGAAATGGACATTTACAGGTAAAGGACCCATCCTAAAATCTGATGGCTGTGTATTAACATATAACGAAAAAACCTCTTTCACAGGAAATGCACCTAGTTATCTACTAGACAAAAATAAAAATAAGAGTAAAGAAATCCAATATATGGCCTGAATCCAGTTCCTCTGATCTGTCCAATATACTGGTGACAGAGATGCTGGATTTTACAGCATGAGATCCAAAGAAATCTGAAAACCAGCAATATGTGTAGTAACATATAATGCTTGCTAACAGATAGAGACATAAAATACTTTATCAGTAGTGTATGGTTTATGTAATGCTGTTGACAGGTTATTCAAGTTCTTATCTGTTTTAAATACCACTAAAATTTGAGGGTATGAACTGTTCACATTTTCTCTCCTTCTGTTCAGAGTACATTATATGCTGTTATTTAACAAAATAAAATTACCAAGTGATGGCATTAGAGAAACTAGGTTACACATATAAAATTTCAAAATAAGGTTTTGGGAAACTATTGAAAGGAGTAATGGTAACCTATGCCTTGGTTATCTTCTTTGACCTCTCACTTTTTACAGCACATGAGTGAATCAATGCATTCAATGTTCCAAGTAGTTATTTATTTTCTGTGTAGGATGCTTACTTTCCTTTCTTTTCCCCTTCTTTCTGTTTCTTCCATTTCAATTTATGCCTGCCTCTGTTAGATGTTGACATTTTTATTATGGTAAAATAGACTTTGAATTGTCATATTTGAATCCCTTTGGCATCCACAGGACAGGTCATTAATACATCTGTAGACTGTCTGTCCTGTACCTAAGCTGTGTGCTAGACCGAAGGCCTAAGGAGACTCCTTGTTGCATCACTAGGCTGTGCTGTGTGACCAGTTGGACTCTCTGACACATTCATTACACAAGACTTCCTTATACTGCCATGTATTTGCCCACCTTAGCCTTTTAGGATGTTTATGGTGACCTAGATACGTATATGCGTGCTGCTATTCATTGGGGTGGAGGAGCACTGTGGGGGCAAGAGCAGGAACACATGTATCAGCATTTGTATATCTTCCCTGCCCTTGCACCTCTGGGCCATTTTTCCCTCCTCAAATTCCTTTCCTCCATGTGCTTGTAGCAGTGGGACACAAATTGGACTTGAAGCCTGGTCTGTGCTGGACTTCCATAAAAGTCTTGTCAATATTGCCCTTTTTCTCTACACTTGTCATGCCAACAGTCTCAGTGTGGGAAGACGTAGCATAGAACCTCGGTCTAAGAGATTTTGTGGACGGGGCTGTTCTCCACAGTTTCTCAACCAGGCTGTCATATGAAGCAGATAGCAGAAACCTTCTCACGTGCTGGAGGAAATGTGGCAACCTCTGGCTCCTGCATACCAGGTATGCAACCAGGGGCTGATGTGTTCCCGTGTAGGTCGAGGGTCCAGCTCTCACTCCCAGGAGTCCATTATCACACTACAAATGAGGTCCATGAAAAGCTGTGGGCAGTACAACATCCAGGGTTAAAGCCTCTTGTGCTCAGCCATACCATTATTCAGTAAAACCACAGTCTTAAATTAGCTATCTAGGCTCTAGAGAAATTCACAGATAGTTAATGAGTAAGAAATGATGAGGGAATCAAATGTCAGGGTCTTGTGATTAAGCTGCTTCAGAGGGGCAGGAGTAATTCTTCCTGACTGGGATTTTCAACTTGAAACACTATCCTGGAGCTACAGACCCTCTTTCTGCAGCACAGCCCGAGGAACTGGCAATTGTAAGCAACTTGTCCTGTGGTTAACACACTCAGCCAGGATGCATTTTCAAAAAGGTTTCATTTCTTCCTCTGACAAAGGGGAGTTAAAGCTCCTCTACTTTGATTGAAATAATTGAATATTAATTGGGCCATGAAGAGAGAACAAAAGGCCTGCACGAGGCCTGCTAGAGCATTTATGTAGGTGTCAGGGCATGTTTAAATATTTTATAGTAATTAACCACTGGAGCTGAGCATCAGTTCTCCCAGGTGAATGCCCTTCTCTTCCAGTTCTCTGCGAGCAGCCTAGTCTGCTTCAACACCTTCTGAATCTAGCTGGCTAGATACATTAAAGACAGGGAAAAAAAATATGGAAGGTATCTGCAGAAGAGGGTTTCCTGAAGGACTGCGGCTATTCAATAGTCCTGCAGCCTCACTTCCATAATTTCTTCCTTATTCATCTCCTTAAAAATGTGGCAGCAACTGTCTTTCAGACCTTCTTTTTTGTTTTCCTACCTCTCTTGTTGTGGATAAAGGAGGCTGTAGCATCTCCTAACACTCACACGATTAAGAACATATAGCTCAAGGTAGAAAAAAGAAAAAATAATTCAGAGACTTGATTTTGGCAAAAAGATCTGTCATATATTCACAATTGGAAATGTCCATAATTTATCTGAGCCTTGGGTACTTCCTTAAACAATATCAAGGGTCCTTCAGATGTGTACGTGATAAACAGATAAATACAGAAGTTAGCATTTTTGCAAATTTATGGACAACCTTGCAAATCTTGTCCTACCATGCTTTAAAGAGTCTTTCTACTTTTCTGGTTGTTTGCACAGGGCTAAAGCTCTAACGAGCAGGTTGGGGATGGGGGAGAGAGGCCTGCTTTTTCACAGAAACCTATGTTCACATATTGCCCTGATGCACAAATAAGTCCTTCAGTAGAGAAAGGCTGGGGTGGGAGAATAAGGGTAAAGCTTCTATGTTGACAGTGACAGCACATCTCTGCTTCTTTTTGTCCTATGCTAAAAATGCATCCTTTCTTGGGACAGTAAGATACAGAAAGGTAGTATCTGTTGTGGCATGCTTGAAGGCAGGGGTGAGACATCATTTACAAGGTATCCCAAAAAGACTAAAACTTCCTAGTAACGGAGCTATGGTCCTCAGCAGAAGGTAATAATAGGCAACAAGGTGGAAAGCCATAAGAAGCAAAAAGAATAAGAACTACCATATCATTAACAATGGAAAATGTGCATTATGCATTGAAGGAAACCTCGACATTTGCACTGGGATTGGAATTGGGCAACTGCCTGGCTCTGTGGCAATGCTGGACTAATACAGCATTGGCAACTGTCATTTCAGTCATTTTAACAGTCATGATTTTTGTCTAAAACTGGAAGCTGCTGTTTCTCAAGCTGTCATTAGTGATTGTCACCTGGAAGAAGCACTTGCTTATAGACTGAGAACGAGGGTGATCGTTCCCCCAGCAAAGCCTTACTGATGTTTCTGTGTCCTCACTGCTTCTGCACTTGTCTACGCTCATCTTGACATTTATCTCATGCTTATTCTACATCTGATTTTTTTCTTATCAGTTACACTGACTGTGGAAAATTAGCCTCTTTTTTTATGAGAGACTATGGGAAGGGCACTGGAAAATTATTTCTCTTACTTTTGCCTTTTTCAGATACATGTTGTAGACCTTATGAAACTAAGAGTGGCATTTAACCAATTCTTCAAGCAAATAAGCAATATAAATTTTAAAACCACCTGTTGTATTGTCCATATCAGTGGTAGGGAGATCTGAGTTAGAGATGAGATAAGAGCCTATATTATCTGTGAAATGGAGTCACAACTTTCAACAGTAAGTTCATCTGACAAGCCAGGGACGTCCCTTAAGTTCCTAAATACACCAAAATATATTAGCAACTTCAATGAAGATCTAACACATCTACAAAATGTGATAATCTTCCTCCTTCTTTTAAAACATAATGAACTGCAGTTCGTTAGTTCACTGCCTCTGCTTTATAAATCAGAGGCAAGCAGTAAAAAAAAAAGAAAAGTATTTAATTTTTAACAAATATGTTTCAAATATCTTTCTGCTTTAAGGTTAACTAAAATTAAACAAATTTGATTTGTAAAATGTGACAAATCACCAAAACATCAAGAAGTGACACAGGGTAAAGAAGAGCAACTCTTTCCGTATTAAAACCCAATGCTTTTAGAGGCTAAAGGCAAAGAGTTTTCACATTTTGAATGTCACTATCTTGCTAATAGCTCTTTAGACTGTGACTTCACAGCAGTAATGCACTGTTTCATAGTTACTGCCTCTAGCTGAATTCCAGCTTGTTTTTTATTCATCTCAGTTCCCTAACACTCAACTAAATAACGCCATTAACCCTGAGAATTTTAATTGCAGATGTGAAAATGGAGAGGTGGGTTCTTTTAGTCCAGTATTTCCCTTTAAATGGTACTTTTCAAGGGAACAACATTTAAGGAAAAAAATGCACAACACAGTACTTATATACCACTGTATTTTAATACATTTGGAACACAAAACTACAAGAGTAGGAGGAAAGAATTTTAGCTGCTACCATTACTATTAACAATGTTTTATTCACCAAGGCAAATTAGCCAAGCTCAGTCCTGCGCTTAACAGGTGCATCTCCGTAATAGTTATGTATTAGATATCTCACATAACATAGCTGATGTTAAGCAATTCAAAGAGCTCATTTGTGAGCGTTACTTACATTTTTTTCAGAAAATTACATAGATTCAAGAAAACTGGGAGCTGAAAATCACATGCAGCAACACTTAATCATTAGAGCACAGTCCAAGTCCAGTAACTTCTAATCTTGATCCTGATATTGGCTTGTTTGACCTGCTTTTGTTCATTTCCTGACCTGTAAAACAGAGATAAAATTTTACTTAGGTATTAAGATCCTTAGATATAAAACACCAAATAATGTAAAAAAGAGCACTGTTACATGCAAAGTGTATCTCTTTCTTCATAGTATTTCTTAATTTTTCCCCTTGACACATACACAAAAGAAATACAGATTTTTTTTTTCCCCCAGACTATAAATTCTCATATAGATTCACACAGAACAAACCAAAACAGTCAGATTAACTTTGAGAGTTGGGAAAGAAACTCATTCATTTTTGCTTGAACTGAAAAATAAATTTTACATCAACAATATATTGACTTGAAGTGGAGAAATGAAAATTGAATCATGGATTTGAAAACTGCCATGATTTTCATTTAATATATAAATAATTTTTATTAATATGTTTGCGACCTATTTCTCAGTCTTTTACGTATAAATAATAAATACCACAGTAAAACTATTCCTATGGGAACAGTTATTAGTCATCTCTGAGTGTTAAACTAACTCTGTATCTTAACAGAGCACTCTTACATTATTCAGATGTGCTAAATGTTCCTATTTTTCTGTGAAGTGTATGTCTGGAAACAAAGAAGGACATGATATTTCATTTTTTAGTACCATAGTAAATAATCATTGAGAAAGTCAGACACAATTTACAAAACTGTGTAAAAGAACTTAAGAGCACAAAGTGGTGGCTGTATGCACTGAACTGCTAGTACCAGCTTTGAACAACTAAACAGGACACCAAATCCCAAGTGATAAATGAGTTGTCAGATTTCTGACTCTGTCCCAGCCTTGCTGCTTTGCCGCAGGGAAGTGATGGCAGCCCGCATGGGGCAGAGGTGCTGCTGCTCCCCGAGTCCCAGCCATCCACATTCAGGTGGGGCCATATCCTGGCTCAGTATCCAGCCATAATGACACTGTCTTTGCCCGAAGCAGTCCAGAAAACAGCCGTTAGACTAAATGTTTCAGACACGCCAGAGGGGACTGCCAAAAAAACTGTCAGATGTCAACCATGAGATGATTGGCTTGTGGCCTCGCTTGGTCTGGGCCAGGACAGAAAGAAATACGATAACCAAGTCTGACGAGTCTGGCGAGGTAAGGGACCTGGGACGAGGTTCTCTGCCTTGATCGGCTCCGAGTTCAAAGCCTTCCTTAGCCTTCCCCAGTGGAGTTGCCTAATTTATGAAATGGGAGTGAAATCCTTATAACTGTTATGACATGAAACTCTGAATGTAAGCAGCTTCCTACATTCATTACATGCTTTATTTCTGATGATTTATGTGGTGGCATTGAAGCAAGCACTGTGCACTCTAATGTAAGAAATTGGTTTGTTAATTCTGGTCTTACTGAGACATATAAACAGACCACACACCAAACTGCAAAACATGAGCTGCTGGATGATGTTCTGGTAAGTCATAAGGCTTTGTAGTACAAAATTACACACACACCCCCAGTGTGTTTAGGAATGTTTTTTACATTTTATAAGGCTCTAAAAAATAAGAAATAGGAAATAAAAATGCTATTCAAACTAGTAGAGCATTTTTTTTACAGGTAGCTTTGCTTGTCCAGTAGAGCTGTGGCAGTTTCTCTTGTCTGAAATACAATTCAACTTTTGAGGTTGGTTTACTCTTGGGACCTTCCAATTTTTCTTCTACTTTCAAACTCAGTTCAAACATACAACTAGAAAATTTGGCACTTGGAGATCAAACATTCTATTCATTGCATGTGGCTCCAAGGATTCTGCTGGAAAAAAAAATAGGCTGCAAATTCTAATGAGTCTTAAGAATGAGGCAGTGCAGCTTCAGGTGATGGCTGGGACACAGGAGGGAGGTTTAGGGGACACTCATCTTCAGCTGCAGCTGAGGGATTCTTGGAGAAAACCCAGAGGTCAAGAGGGAGACAGGCTTATGATTGCCTATATTCAGATGGCAGCTGTCAATAAATTCCCTCAGGTAACAATCTTACCTAGAGGGGGTAGAGGAGTGCTGGCAGGCTCCACATTAGTGGAAATCCATGAATTAGGCATTTTGAGAGTCTTAGTTGGCCTTTGGCTCATCTGAGGTTATCAAATCCAGCACAAATCTGTTCCTTTGCCAGCAGTGAAAGAAATATTCAGTTGTTCAACGGATTATAATCTTCCGTGAATTCTGTATTTTCCCTGATTTTTAGAAAGATCTGTTAGGAAATTATCACCAGAGGTAGAGTGAGAATATGTGTCTGGAGCTAAGAACATTGTATTGCAGTAATAAATAAATCTGAATCCAAAGAAATTTGCACAAATGTAATAGAGAACACTTTACCTTCCTTTCTTCTCATGTCCTGGTGGCTTTCCCTTCTACTGCACAGTGATCCTGGCATTTTGGAAGCCCGTTAAGTTACTGATTGAAATAAAGCAGTCCAGTTTGCTGACATGAGTGTCATATTCCTAAAACAAACTAAAAAAATCATCACATCTTTGCATTTTCATTTCCTCACTTGCAAGACTTGAGTTGCAGTTTATTTTAGGCATTGCATTTCACTTTTAGAGACTCAGTTTATTGGGCTTGTTATAAAGTAATAACATACGAGCAATACATTTAATGGAGCATAGAATGCCTTTGTGTATGAAGCATGCCCAGAATTGTGTTTGCAAACTAGATTGCTCAAACAATGCTTTATCTAATATAGACAAGGCCTGAGAGTGGGAGTTGTTTATGCTATTGAAATATTCTACAGTTTGCTGTCTTTATTTTTGAATACGTTGTTGACTGGGAGGGCGGGTAAAATCTCAATCACCTGTTAGAGCACTGCCTTCATTGCTCTGCCACATGTTTTTATGTGGATGTGAAATTACCGTTGCGGTAACTACTAACTTTTGATAATCTCTGTTGCCCTCTCGGCATTTCTTTCCCTGCAGTACCTTCTAGCTGGTTTCATTTTATTGTAATACTCTGGGTGGAAAGTGGTGTTCCAAGGTCTGATTCTTGAATGGCCAGATAACAGCACCATTTAATATAAGGCTGCAAGTCCAGAGCAGACTTCAGCACAATGCTGCTGGCTGTTGGAGAGCTGGCAGCAATCACAAGGAGACAGTAAGGAGGTCAGGATTCTCTTATTTTGTGGCTAACATGCCATGAGTGATAACTACAAGACTTGAGTGGAGCATGCACAGCATACGTGTTTTGTCTCACATGCCTGATAAGTTGGCTGACGGTGCTCACTTCCTCAGAGACAGTAAATTGGAGCAAAGCTTGTTCTGCGTGCGGGAGGCCAAGAACAGAATTGTTCTTAACAGTTTTCAGTAAAATACTGTCAGGAGCAGAAAAACTGAGGATTTTATGCACCTCTAAGAGAACATTAGACTTCTCAGAGATATGTGAGCAACATGGATAGTTAAAATGCTTTTTTCTTCATTGAGAAATGACAATTGGTCATTGGAGAATTAGAAGCAGTAACAGCTTTGAGAGAGCTTTGAGAAAGTCCATCTGACTAGATGTTTTAGGAAAGAAGTAGAAGCAAATAGGATGGAATAAGTGGATAGCAGGAACAATCCTGGATAACAAAGAAAGAGAAAGGGAAAATCCAGTGGGATAGAAAGAAAAAGAAAATTGGAGATGGAAGATTAATTAATCCAAATCAAGGCAGATAACCTACATTATCTGCACTTTTTCTTCTTTGTATCTGGCCACATACAGGACCTCAAGCCTTCTTTTTTCATCAATAATGTGGCACTTCCAAATACCTAATCATGCTTGCATTGTTACAATATGGGAGTTGAGATGAATTAGATTGGCTTTGTACATCCCATACTGTGCTTTTTCTGCCTCAAAAGTGACCTCATCAAAACACAAACATTACTTAGGAAGCCCTTTAACTCTGCCAGCCTGGTCTTCCTCCTGAAGAATTACTACTATTACTAAACTCTGGAAAAAAAAAAAAAGTTTTATTTTTATTTAAGATAAATAAAAATAAATGCAGGTTTTCAACTGTCACTGAATGTGTTTGAGGAGCTTGTTGCATGAAGAATCTGGAGAAAATGAAAAGTACATGAGGTCACTGATGCTTTCCTAGAGGAAATGAAGCAAAATGAAGAAAAACTAAAAGCACTGTGTTGCTCAGGTTTTAGATGTGAGTAGAATGGTTTAAGACTTCTAATCAAGTGATTCATCAAGAGAAAATAACTGGTCTGATGTAAGTGACTGCTAATACCAGAGTCTCCTGAGTCACACCTGCCCAAAATACCAGAAAACTGGACAACCTTATCTCTGACACAGGTCAAGTGTTCAGCCGTGACACAGAAATATCTAAGACAAGAAGTATAGCTGTTTAGTCTTTTATGAAATAAAAATCCCTGCAACTTCAAAAGGAAAAGAAAAACTGTTTTAGAAATTACATTAACATACTGAAGAAAAATTTTCTCACTATTTTTGTTTCTGTTTGACTTCACAGTCCTGCAACAAAAGGATCTTGAGGCTTTAAAAATAATGTTTTCTAAGAAGATAAACTATGTGCATGAAGGTCAGGTGTTCATCATTGTGAGTTATTTCTACCTAGAAAAAGCATAAGAAATGAGACAGTTGTGCAGTTTCCACAATATATAGTATCTATACATCAGAAAGCCTGAAAAGAATGTGCAAATTATGTGTACATCTAGTCCTTTCAGAATTGATAGTACTGAATAATATTGTGGGAAAAGTCATACAAAATGGTATACAAGCTATGAAATACATTTTCATATACAAGAAAAAAAAAGTATTGTCATTTGAGGAGGAGAAAAATGAGCTTCACAAGAGGTACTGCTGACTTCAATCACCTGCTCAATGAGCTTGCAATGTTACGCATCATGAAGGACCACTGGTTACAACCCTAGTAAATATGCAGTGTAAAAAAGACCTAATTCATATAAGTCTGCCGGAAATCATCAACCATTACTGCAGAATGAAGCAGACTCATCCACTTGATCTGGATACGCAAGAACAGATGTTTCCTAATTAGAATCTAATAGAAACTCATCAGCATTATGTATCTATTAGATTTGCAACAGAAGACAAATCCCTCTTTGATATCTGTTAATGTTATCAGCCAAGTATATTAGCAATTAGAGCACAGAAAATTTTCAGAAGACTCGGTGGTAAAAATAAAATATCTCTGTTTCATAATGGTAGTAGAAAGGGAAAGATTTCTGATTTCTTACCCAATGATTAACTTAGACCGTATAGACCTACAAGAAATATTAGGAACAGAGACAGTGATTTCTTCATAAACATATGAAATATTACAATATATTAAATATAACAACTTCCAACTCATCAACATACATCATCAAGGAGAATTTTTTTTTTTTTTTAACCTAACCTGGAAACATTGGTTGTTTAGGAAACAAAAGTTTGTGCATGATGAACTGAGTGACAATGGTTGTGTGGAAATGTAAGTAAACAAGTGTTCACTAGTGAATCGGAGGAACATCCTCTGTGTACATAGATGCCCGAGGGGCAAGTGAAGTGCCTATTTGTGCTACTAATGGTATGCATTATGCACTTAAATGTTGATTTTTCTTGCTTTCTCTCTGTTGCATTCATTGGACTCACACTTCTGGAAACCATTTGATTTAACATATCTATTGATACTTGTACATAACGGGAGGAATACAATCCAAAGGACCCAGAGATATTTTGATTTGTTCAGACTGCATATTAAACCAACATATACCCATCTTACTGCTGGTGCGTCTTTCCTTGAAGCCCATGCCCTGGAAATCACCACAATTATGTGCCTCTCAACAGATCCTTAATGTCTACCCAAGGTATGGCTTATGGGCGTGAAGGTAAAAGTTATGTTGAATAATGGCGGGTATGATCCGAGCTGGTAAATACTTCCAAATTGAATCTAGCATTGTATATCCCTGACAGAGTCATAATCCATAATGAATTTAAGATCCAACAGACATTTAAAAATTAATCACTGACGGTCAGATTGCATAACCTGGTGTTCAGTTTGTGATATATATTAATACTTTTGGCAGAACTACAGGTTAAAATATTAAGTTAAGCATTTCCTCATCAAAATCTCGATATCTATACTACAGAGTAACATTTAAAAAACTAGTACATCCATGTGTGTTTTGGTCTATTTTTTAAGAGGCAACATGAAAAGGGTAATGCCACTTAAATGAAAAATTATTGTACTAATAAAAAGCACATTTTTAAGGATATTTAAGAATGACATTCCATTTTTTTTGTGTTCTTTACATGCAACATATAAAGTAGCTTCATATTTTGATAATCAATATGTCACCTAAGTCAATGTTACATAGATGAAACCAAAGTAACAGACACCTCCAAGCAAATATCTCAGTCTTTCTCTCGGAATGTTTTACAGTCCCTCCCTTTAAGGACAGAAGATGTTTTAGCTGTTGTCCTAATTGTGAGTAGTTGGTGAATTCCTCATTAATTTGGCTCTGCAGTCTGCTTAAGATGATAAAAGATGAGGGCTGTCTAAAGGAAGATAAGACTTTTCAAAGCAGTATGACATTAACAGTAAATACTGTATTCCTCTATGCCACCCAAAAATGTGGGGATCAGAAATTGGTAGTGATTAAAGACCATGGACACATCCAATTTTTCCACTAAACTCAATGAATCAAGCAGCTGCCACCATTTGCCCAGATTTCTGGTTCAAAGCTTTGTAAGGCTGCACTGCAGTGACTCACTCTTGAGGTGAAAAAGGCTTGGATCATAAAAAATCTGCATATGAACAAAGTATTTACATCTCAGCTGGAGCGGAGAAGTGCAAAACAACATTCTTTACCAGTGCTGCCCTGCAACTATCTATCCTCCACAGAAAATACAGCTACTATTGTGAACTCAAGCTAGAAAGGAAAGGCATTTGCTTTCAACCTTTCAGTAGCATGACGTTTGTTGTGCAAGGTGGCCTCAGTCTTATCTGTACCAACTCCCATTCAGTTCCCCTTATCCATGCCCAAGCACCGGACCAGGTGTTTAGTATGACAGATCAGGTAGATCATGCAAAAGCTATTCACTCCCCTTCCAAGTACACTGGTGAGGCACTGGTGCCACCTCAGCAGCGTTCACAGAAGATTCCTGGTTGTAATTGTGTTGCAGCAGTGTAAGGTGCTACTGCACGTGCCTGCATCCTCATTGCACCCTCCTTCTTGTCACTAGTGGTCCCTGCAGCCTCATATCCATCAGCAAAACTGCATGTGACGGTTACCCTACCCTCATTCTGTCAAAGAGGTCTGGGTGAGTCTGAATGCTTTCAACAGGGAGGCTGATGCTTGCTTTTTGTTAGGGTTTGTGGTTTGGGGTTTTTTTTTTTCCCCACCAAGTTTGTTTGACAGCAGCAGGTTACAGAAGGGAACATGTGATGATGCCAGCAGATCTGACAGGGCAATAATCTCCAGTGGGGAAGTGGTGATAATTTGCTTAGGGAGGTAGTGTTTTGTCTTCTCAAACAAAACTTTAGACACCTTAGGACAGTGCACCAGCTCCTGCCTTTTACTAGGTATGCTACTTGCAGAGTGATACGTTTATTTCTGTCAACCCTTCCTCTTGCCCCCTCCTCCGAAAACCCCAGTAGTATAGCAACATGTAATTGTCCTGCATTATGATTTTACATTTCATAACAATTTTAGGGAGTATTACACTTTTGAGTCCCTCTAGTAGTTATTTTTTGGTTTTCTGATCAATTGCAAGCTATCCCCAAACCATTCATCCACTTCTTTCCTCACTTAAAAAACAAAACAGACAATAAAGCTGGATAACTGTTCAATATTACTTTTGATAGCTAACTTGCCTATTATTTAATATTCAAGTTTATTTGTAGAACATAATATATCAAAATTAGTGATTTTTAATCTAAGAAGTCTTATGCCTGTGCACGTAGCATGTAGAAGAGAATGTGAGGTTAGGAAAAGATGGGTGGCTGGGTGTTGAAAGTAATGTATGTTCTGGTTGTCTGGGATTTTTGGCAGCTTTAGGATTTGAGGAAGCACACTCTTTAAGTGGTGTTCAAGCATTACAGAAGCTTACCCTTCTCTTCCCCCTACCTCCTCTTCTTAGCACAAACTGCTTCACTGACTCCCATATCTATAATTTGGCCCTGAGCAGCTCAAGATGGATGAACTCATCTTGGAAACAAATGAGAAGTAAGAAAAAGAAAAATTTACATGAGGATGTTTTACATTCCCTGGAGCCCCTGGTATTCAGCCCTCAAATTCCCTGTTTGCTTGAGGAGATGATATTAAAAGCTGAGAAGAATTACAAGCTAAACCTAGGCTTTTAGTGCTGTCACTTCTGCACTGCATTCCCTACTATGTCCATTGGAAATATGCCTTAATTTCTAGAATCTGATACTGAAATGATATCAGAGGTATAGGAGATCAAGCCAGAGTAGAGCCATTGTGAGGGGTTTGCTTTCTGGTTTGGATTTGGGTGTGTAGGAAGTTTGTTAGGATTTTTTTTCTTTTTTTTTGACATGCAGTTCTGATATCTAGCTGTTTTGCAGACAGCTTGAATCAATATGATGGTCAAACCACAGAAGACACTACCCACGCTCTCATGGTCCTTAAAGCAGAAAGGAGGGCACTTTAATAAGAGTGAGAAAGATTTCTTGATGTGTCAAGTACATCAGGTTTCTGTGCAAAGTGAAAGCTGAGGCTTTGCAGGGTAAATCAGTCCAAGAAATAACAAAGAGCTCTTACCCACTTTGGAGTGAAAAGAAAAAGCAGGCAATCTTTTTAAAGTGTAGCTTTGATTCAAGTGAATCAATTAGTAGTTAATCACATGCTTAATTTTAAAAGATTGAAATGCAAATAATTGCATAACGTTACTTGAATTGTTTTTAAATATAGTAATCAAAATTCCTGTCTTGGATAAGAGTGTTAGCTGATACTTCATTCATGCTCCCTCTGATCATCTTTGAGCAGGCTCTGACTTGCAAGATTGCATGCGCTAGTGAAGAAAAAGAGCACAAAGGACAAGTTCCTCTAGCTGTCCTTAACAGGGTCCTGCAACAAAAAGGAGAATTTCCTCTTCCTAAATCCAATGAGCATGCATGACCGCTAAAAGAGGGTGATGTGTTTGAGAGGACCCTTTCTCCCTCCTTTATTCACTATGCAGTGGCAAAATTGGACAGAAACATTGCATAGGTCCTTCATGTTCAGGGTGTCAGGAAAGCATCTGAAAAGCAACCTGGTGTGATCTCACATGTGCCTTATGGTAAACTGCATTGACATGACTCCTTCAGAACTCATCCTCCTTAAAAACATTACTTAGCCGTTGCTCAATCAATCACCCTCTGGAAGGGCATCCCCACTGACTGTATAATATTCTGATAGAGACTGTGCTCCCAACCTGAGTTTTTTCAGCTAGGTTACACAGAGTTGTTTGAAACTCCCTTGTTAAGATGTTAGAGTTACCTCACTTCAGATCTGGAGTAACTCCACATAATGTCAGTCTTCTAGCAAAGGTCAATTTTATGCTCTGTGTATGACTAAGGTATATCTACAGAAGGAGACTTTCAAGTCTGGAAGAAGTAACGGTTGTTTCCAATTCTACAAGAACTTTCAGTTCCTGCTCAAGACTGGCCTGTGAGAGAGACCAGTTTAAGAAAGAGTATTGGTGCCACTAAACTACTCAGTTGCTGTTTTTCCAGGTAGTCAATGATTTGGTAGTTTAAGATTTGCAAATTTGCAATAAAGAGTTGTTCTGATTTGATGTTAGTTTTACTGATAACCTGCAGATTATGTTCACTAAAATGCTATTTGAGTTGTGTTATTTTACTGTCATGAGAAACAAATACATTATAAATACATCTTCAAGCAAAGCATAGTATATTGAGGATATGTTCACTTAATTTACTTGTTAAATATCCACTCAAACTATAAACAAATAGCTACTTGAAAACCTCTGCATTATCTGCATTTTTATTTGGATTAGTGACAATGATTTTCCGTTGTCAGTGGCATTTGTTTTGATTTATTTTATTGTTTAGTTTTGTTTGTCTTTTTGTTTCCCCTTAACTGACACACTTTCAAAATTTATGGTATTTTTCTTTTTTTAGGAATGCTGCTAAAGAGAAGCTTTAATTTAAAAATGTAAACAGTGTTTCCTGGCAGGATAAGACAATCACGTGAAGGGCAAGCCAGATATAGCTCCTGTAACAAAGTTGGAAAGCACTGGTTTTAAATTCAAAACAATAAGAGAGTTTTTGCATTCCTCAACACCTTTGAAAGGGGAGGAAACCTCTACTAGCTCTTTCTTTTGCAGCATTCAGGAGGAAAATTCTTTAGGTGAAGCCCAGAGCTTTGTGGTGTTTGCTGCCTGCGTGGGCAGAGTATCAGGGGCATTCATATACCACAACACAACATATTGGTGATATTTAGAATTAGGGGAAAATAAGGTGCTTTGCATGAGATAATTCACCGCATTAATTTATCACAGGACAAAGTGTATTAGGATGGACAGAGAGTCAAGATATTTAAAGCTGCAAGAAAACACCCCTCCCATACTGGTGGACTCAGCATCCTGAATCATAAAAAGCACTGGCTCTTTCTTTCCACTTAACTTCAGAAACAGTGTTCAACACCTAACAAATATTTTAGGAGACTCACTTTTCTGCTGAAATGTGGATGTGTGAAGAGAAGGCTCTGCTAGGGTCTTTTTATAACTAAATTAAAAAAAAATCAAATTGGAATTATTTTGCCTAATTCAATCCAAAAATTCAGAGAATGAACTAACACTGGTCAAAGCAGCAAGACACCTTGCCTCAGGATATAACCTCTCTCATACCATTAACATTAACTCTGGCATTTACCTGAAACAACTCTTTGTTTTGATGGGCCTTTGGAACTGTTTTGAACGTGCTGTTCAGGAGCCATAGAGCATCTAAAGAGAATTCAGGAAAAAGTAAATGTACCACAGCTATTTTGATTGCATGCAGCAGAAAAAAAAATACAAATTAAAACTTTTGGTGTTCTGCAGACTGTATATTAACAAAACGCCCAACATTCTCCAAAACCTGTGGCACGGAATCATCAAAACTTCAGAAAAATATGCGGTAAGGTCCAGTTTATTATGCCACAGAAACCATCAGAGTGTCCAAAACATGTAGCTTTTTGTTATTTTTGGAATTTCTGGTCCCTTTACATGTCATAGCAAAAGCCTTAACATGTAAGTTATCAACAAAAAAACAAACCTGGTTTTTTTTTTCAATTTAAAGGAAAATTTATTAACGTTGTTAGGTGTATATATGTGTGTAATTATATATCACACAAAGGCAGGCTAATTATTCCAATAAAAACAATAGTTCCAGAAGCCAACTCTTCCACAAAGAGTGCCTTAGCTTTACAACCATCATCTTAGTTGTACTTTCAGGCATTTCAGAAATTGATTTCATTCTGAAAAGAATCAACAAGAAGAAGATTCAGGGAATCTTTTTAGTATTTTTTACTTCATTAGTAAAGAAACCTCTCAACTATTCTCTATTCATATTGATACTTTACCAAACTCATATCACAGCTTGAAAGAACTTCATCTAGCAGGGATCACACTCACAGTCTGAAGTGCACCCGCCTTCCAGTTACTACATCTAGTCTCTCTGTAGACCACTTGCTCAGAGTGTGTGTGTATATGTATATAATAAGATAATCTCGTTTGTAGATCTGAAACAGCTGGTTCCTGGGGTGGGGTTTCTGCAAAATAGTCAGCCTTTATTGGCAAAGACAGAGAAACCCGGTTAACATCTTAACTGTTTCTTGTCACATGAGCTTGGCTTGCAACTTCTTTATTGTCATGGGGTGGACAGTAGAGCTCTTTTGACACCTAAAAAGTTTTCCAACAGCATACACAATAATAAGATAGAAAAGAGCTGATGTTCACTGGATCAAAAGCCAAACTCGTGCCAACAGTGCTGTGTTGTTGCAGAAAAGAAGCTCACCTGTGTAGACATGCAAACTGCTGGTAAGACCCATGGATAACCCTGCAGCTCTGGTCAGGAATGGCAGGACTCTGTGGCAATATTGTGTCCTTTAGGTAGCACATCTCAAGAGAGGTGTTGACAAAGCGTGAAAGACAAGGGGAGAGCCAGAAGAAAAAATCAAAGATGTTGGAAGCACAAAATGGAAAAAAAAAGAAAAAAAACAAAAGCGCCTTTACTTAAGACTACAGAAGAAAATCTTAAGTGGAGACAAGATAAAGCTCTCTAGCTACACAAAGCTCTTGCAAAAAGCTAGGAAACAAGTTGTTTGTTGACAGGAGAAGCGGCTTAATCATTAGTTTGGACAGCAGCAAGCAAAGACAAGTTTACATGCAGGAAAAGCTAAGGCTTTCTGAAAAAAAAAAAAAAAAAAAGCCAGGCTGCGGTTACCCAGGAGGGCTGAGGACGCTCCTTTGCTGGATGGAGTATGCCATGAAACATTTCACAGGAGTGATGGAGACGGCTGATCCTGTATTATGGCAGAGGAGAATAGCAGGTAACTTCCTGATGTCCTCTCTAAACCTTGTTCACTGTGATCCTCTGAATTTATGTCTTAGTAAGAAAGGAGTAGAGAGCGATTGAACCATAATAGTGTTAGTTCTGATGAGAGGAAAGACTCAGGGTATCACAGCCAATGTTTCTGGCATTTGGCAATGGAGAAATCAGAAAAAAGAGGAAGGAATTGCTAGGTAATTGTAGCCCAGATTTTGAGAGAAATAAGCTACTTCTGTGGCAGTTACATACATAGCCATATTATCAGCAAATAGATTGTCTGTACTACAGGGCTTATTCTTAAAATATTGTCATTGCCCCAAAGAGAAAACTAGAATCATACTTCTGCATGCCACTGCAATTAATTTCCTTGCTATGCGGCTTACTCGTGCCATCAGTAACGACTTGCTGCTAAAGCTCACGAAGACATTTCTACAGAGCAAATTTACATCATGTAACATCCTCTCTCTAACAAATATGCCTTCTTAAACTGGCAGCCGCTGAGTATCTTCATCAAAACCAAGCAAACACTCAGCACGTGTGCTTCAGAACTCTTCTACTGTGGTTGTAATTGTAAGAAAGTGTTATCACTTCTTAAATGAATAAATAAATTGACAGATTTGGCAGTGTCTGCCCTTGCTCCTCCTTTTGGTAACTTCTCCCTGTGCAGGGCTACCAGGAAAGGAGAAGGCTTTGTGGCACCGGTGTGACGGAGGTGAGAATACCTTTGACAAGGTGTCGGCAGAGCCGGGTCGTGGCTGGGCAGCAGCCCTGCCCTTTGCTGCGGGGGGTGGCTGCTGAAAGCCTGGGAAGGGACAGGTCTCGTGGGAAAAAAACGGGGATTTTTGAGTATCGGGAAAGAGTGAAGTGTATTGTCTGACAGACAGCTACTGACCTCTCAACCTTCAAAGAGTAAGGAGGAGAAGAGAGAATGAGGGAGAGGAGGAGAGTCTGTGACAGCCTATCATAATCTGGGGGACAGAAGTTGTGTTTACCGCAGCGTTGCTTCATCTTCCTTTTGCAGGCAAGCAAGAAGTGCATCGTTTGGCTTGTGTTCGTATGCAGGGCCGCGAGGTCTCACCTGGGTTTCCTAAGCTGAGCACTAGGCGGTTTCCTACATGTTGTTGGATAAAATTATATCTTAATTTTTTAAATTCTTGCATGCTAGGAAGTAACAGAAATTTCTGCCAAGAAATTAGTCTGTTTTAAAATGAAGGATAATATCATAAAAATGATATAATTTTTAAGGACATTTTTTATATAGAAACAAAATTTCTGTCTAAAAGACATTCTAAAAAACCACAAAAAGTCACCTGTGCCTACTCCTTTGAAGACAAAAGTATGACAGAAAGGAAGCAGCCACTTAGGGTTTTCTTTTTGTTGTGTTGACCCTTAAATTTTGAATGGATAATTGAGTGTGAATATAAATATATGCATATTCAACAACATTATGTCACAAGATTTACATACTTGCAATTTATTGGAGTATTTTTTTTTTAAGTCATTTTAGTCATTTTACCTCAATCCTGTCCTAAGAACATGTGAACTGAGGACAGCTGTGTGAATATCAACACCTTCAATAAAAAGTTCATGACTGGCAAGAGGACTGCAGTTCACAGACTGGTTCAGTAACTACTTAACAGCTTTCCCTCAAGGTACAAGGAAAAAAGCGTAGTTTGAGTTAACACTTTCTTTTATATTGCCTACAAACGTCTTGAAGCAATTTAATATCTTATAATGAGCTTGAAATTGGAAGCTGAAGTGAAGAACATGAAGGGAGGTGCCCTAGTGTGTGGCTTAAAAAGGTTTCTAGATTTCTTTTTCTCTCATTTTTGGGTAAGTAAATATGTTTAATTTATTAAGTGTGTTACAGGTGACTAATTTGTAACTATTTAATAGTCAGAACAGAGTAGGGATCAGATTCCCTAGAAAACTTGGGGGTAGTTATGGTACTGTCTGAGATTTTAATTTTTTTTAAATTCATTTGGCACAGTATTTAAATCGCTGCTGCTTCTTATTTAGAGATTTGTGATGCATTTGGGGGGGGGGGGAAATTCAAAATCATTTTGTTCTACCTTTCTTTTTCATAAACTTTACTATCTTCACCAAAAACCATTTATGTTGTGTGAAAATCATTCCTTGTATCAGCCAAGATAGATAGCTGCTGACTTTCTTTTGATAGATCAGTAATTGTTTCAAAAACAAAACATGAGTTTTATCCAATAACCTATTCAGAAAAAGGTGTTTCCTCAACTGAAATTTAAGCCCCACATGTTAAAAAAACTTTAATAATACAATAATATATTTCTCCTTTCTGCTTCTCAATAACCTTTCTAATTTTAGTATTTAGTAGGTTTATTTTATTTTTTTTCCAAGACTAAGTGCTTAGTATGTAGTTAGCTCTATGTCTGGTCTGACCCTTATCACCTGCTATGCCATGTCTTCAATAGCTCTCACCAAACTCTGTAAACTCCCACGCTTTTACCTATGCTGAAAGTCATGGCCCTTTAATTTGTAGTTTATCAAACTTTAAGCACAGGTTTAATCTCTTAGCATCAGTCAAAGAAAAAGGTGAAGCTATGTAAGAAAGAGTGTGCCTTGCTTCATAGTTTTTTATTTCCCCCCTGTAGAGTTACTGTCATGGCTTGGTAGTTACAGTCAAATCAAAGAATGAAAACACGTGAAACTGTATATAAAACAACATTTTACCTTATTAGTTTTTACTTTGTGTCTTGCTTCCAAATATGACCTCTCTGAACTTCGCTGGCTGTAGTTCTAAGTTGAAGAGCGGGCTGGTAAGTCTGATATCATGGAAATGTAGTCATTAAGATCCCTTTTTGTTGCTGTTGGTTTATATCTGAAATTAAAGTGGGGGGGGGGGGAAAGGGGGG
>JANXJC010000051.1:7727940-7751411 GCA_027564655.1 Leptodon cayanensis | reverse complement strand
CCCCAAGGAGAACAGCTTGCCTGACCTTGGAAGCTAATTCGAATTAAAGAAGGGTGTGTGAATTTTACTGTGAATGTGAATCCAGGCTAGAATGAAGCAAAGTTACTCATGAGCAAGAATATCTATTATCATAATTGCTCTAGAATAGCTGATATTTACCAAGTCCTATTCAGTATCTGAAAAATAGTACTGGCAACATAGGACTGTTTTTAATGATCGAAGGCTGGTGGTCATCCAGGACTAACAGACTGACTTAAAGTGAAGTTTTTCACGCTTTATGATAGTGCACCATTTTTAAATCAGTGTGGCTCACTGGAGTTATTCCTAATTTAAACAAGCGTACCAAAAAAGTAATCATACCTTACAATTCTAAAGCCTTTCTAAAATGTAAATGTACAACTGTAGAAACACATGTCATTTTGGGGTGTGTTCATAGAATTTTATTTCTTTAGTAAAGAAGGCAAAATTAAACCATGCTTAGACCTATATACAGAAAGTTAATTCTGTTTTTTTCAGATTTCATTATTTTGATGTTTATTTTCAGATCAGTCTCTCATTATCTTTAAATAGCCCACAAAAGTGAATGGAAGCCGGGCTCTGAGTCAACAGCATCCAAGGGGTAAAACAGAGCCAGAAAGTCTGGACCATCAAGAAGCTGGACAGATATATTCATAAATCTTACCAGACACCATCATGTCACCTGGAACCCAGGGAGCTCTATTTGGTTTCCCCTTGTTAGGAGACCTACAGAGGACGTTGGTGCTTAGGGCAGATGTGCTGTAAAAAGAGAAATATTAAAAGACAAGAGCTGGTTTCATCAAAGCTTTTTCTGTATTTCATTTCTATTAGATTCAGATACATGAAACCACTTTTTTTTTTTTAAATGACCTTGGCATTTTCTAATAAAAAGTTGATTTCCTGAAGAATCTCCACCTCATGTACTATGCACAGTGATCTAGTTCTTTCACTGCTTCCTATCAAATCTGGTTACAAGCCTAAAGCTTAGAAGTCACCTGATATTTTTTACTGCATTATGTTTTACAATGACATCCTATAATTTTTCTGGACAACTCTTTCTAAGTGTGAAAGAGCAGTTTAACAAACTCTTGTTGGAGTAGACAACCTGCACACTCTAATATCAAGCATGCTGGTAGTTTTGGTGCTGTAGATACCAATCCACAAGCAAACTTCTAGCAGAAAACAGATCTTAACTATGCAGAAATTATGGAAAACAGGACTGGGCTTTAGAAACATGAAGTTTCTCTACTGGTGTTGAACAGACAGGGTTTAAGAGATAATAAGAAAGTGGAATGAAAGAAACCCAATTTCTAGATCAATTCTGACCCTTTCTAGAGTGGAAATGCTGTGTAGTATTAATAATGTACAGTTATTTCAAATGCCCATCCGCTTGATGGCAATTGTAAGTTCATCACTTAGTTGTTCAAAGTGATGTCTGGTTGGTTTAATTTCTACTTGACATTGTAAATCAGTTCCCTGAGAAACTAGTGCTTGTCAGAAATGTCTCAGTTCTTATGCCAGCTTTCTTGTTAATTCACTTTGTGAGCTTGGACAGATCACTAATTTTCTCAAGAGGCTAGTCTATATGGCAAACTGACAGCGTAGTGCACAAGATACACAGATTTTTTTCATATAGTTCAGATGTGAAGAAGGGTCTATGCATGGCAGGCCAGTGTTCTTCTGTGTAGACTGATTCCCCTTGCCAGAGAGTGAGTATGTAGGCATACCCCACCTTCATTTGTTTCTTGATGCAGACAAGTGGACTGATAACACAGACTCAGCTACCTCAGACGGTCCGGAGGGAGGGCTACACTGTGAAACAGAGGGGGACGGCAGGAATGTTTTCTTTTTTCTCTAGTCCTTTAGGAGTACTTGGTACTCATCCCACAGCAAATGGCATATTTTACATTTGGGGACATTTCCAACGGATTTGGGCCAAGTTGTTTTAATGTACCCAGATTACATCCTTCCTGTATCTATTATTTTTCCTTTGTGTTGTAACCCTCAAGCCCTTGCACCCCTGAGAGTACACTGTTGCCTCCAGAAATAAGGCAGCAATTTTTATCTGTTCCCTACTACCCTACCTGAGAACACAGTATCTTTTGAGGATGATACTGTGTTTTCTTTACTAGCTCTATAATCAACAGTGTTGCCAGGGCTTATTAGCACACTTGATTTATAGAAAAAAATGTGATAATGGAATAAGCCTTTTTTATTTTTGATTGTCTGATTTTATGCTTCATTGTTCTCATATTGCCTTGAGACTCAAATGTATTTCAATGTGCAACTTAAAACCAAACGATACTAATAACTGTGAGGCTATCTATTCATCTGTCTCCTCTGGAAAATTTCATGTATTACACTCTTTTATGCTACTTAGTCAATTAAAATTTCATACACCATGAAAGATACAGGTGTGGGCTATGGGAGCAGGATAATCAACTGTTCTGGAGTAGAGCTGGACTGAGAATTGGGTTGAAAGCTTGCTGGTCAAACAAATGATCTGTAAAATAATACCAGTCTTTCTTTAAAAAAAAAACAACTATCAATGAATTATGGTAAATGTCTTACTGAAGCTTTTTTATTCTGATGAAAGTCTAAGTGCTTCATATTAAAAACATCAAAACAACACATTTAGATTGTTAGGATATTTGTTCCCTTTCACTCTGTTTTTTTGGCTGAAATGGTTGAAATTCAACTGGGATTACAATTTGCAGTCATCCTGAACATGCTCTTTTCTGTTTAAAAACAAACATGTTTTATAACAACAACAACAAATCTGAGGGAAAAAAACCCAAATCTACCCACAAAAAACTGAAGTATATTTCCAAATGAATTGACAAGCACATTGAGCCCATGACCCCAGTCCAGCCAAGCACTGAATTACATACTCATCTTTATTTTGGGTCTTCTTTCTATTTACTTTACTGAGTAGTAGATGTAATATTAGCCCAGGCAATCCCATAGTCTAGGAAAAGTAGTACTACAAACTTCTAGCACAATCATGAGCAAGTTAAAAAAATGGTAATTGTCACTCCTGGATCAGTGAAGACTCCCCTGAGACTATAAATGAGTATTTTTACAGAAGTTTGTGTCTATTGGTACCTGACCCTATTCATTCTAACCTGTTTTTCTTCTTTCATGGACAGATTCATAGAGATCTGATGTGACTGAGAGAAACAACTTTTGCTTTGCTCCAAGCGCCAACAGAGCACTGATTCCCTGCTATTACAGGCGTGACCCCGTGGAAGTGTTATACTTTCTTCATCCCAGGCTAACCATAAACCAGGTGAAATAAAGTAATTTTTCCTTCTCAAACATTTTGATTAAACTTTGGGGATATTAGAATTTATATTCAAAGCCACAGTAGAGTTCAGATCTTTCTGAACGATGACCGTTTCTCCTCCTTGTTCACTACTTTCTTCAGTGTTCAGAAAGCATGAACACCTGATTTTCCAAAAAAAGTGTCAAGGTCCCCAAAAGTAGATCTCAGACATACATTATGAACTGTTGTTGCTGTTGTTATTATTATTTTTTTTAATTGTAAAACATTAATTTTTAATTAGATATTCAATTCTGGCCTCCCAGGTGCTTCTTCCCCATTCACAGTAGAGCCTCTCCCACTAGCACAGTGGAAAAATTGATTTTGAAAACAAAAAACCTGATCTTGGGATATTCTGAGTGTAAAACAGAGAAGGAGGACTACAAACAAAAATAAGCCTCTCTTAAGAAGTCTGGCATGAAACTGTAATTTTCACATATTACTATTTTTGATTAAAGCTGTGTTCAGCAAGACATCTTCCCATACATTCCTGTAAATTTATATTTATATAACCAATTGTAACAACAGTCAGCCAAAGGAATGTTTTTTTGTTTAATAGCATAGCTTTAAATTATATGTTGGTTTCTGCAGCAGTTCACCAACAGAAGCATGATTTGTACTGGAAAAACAGAGGTAGCAGAAGAAGATTAAAAACACCTCTAAACTCCCAGCCACTCTACATGGTTGGATTTTTTATAGGGGAAGATCCCAGAGGGCTCGGGGAGAGTCCTTTTCCTCCATAACTATCACATAAGAGACGTGCAGATATACATGTTCTTATTTGTTTGTAAATGTATGAGCAAATCCCACACTGTATGCTCTTTTTCTTTAGCAAACTAAAAATTGGTGAGCAGAGTAGAAGCAAAAGAGGAGCAATCAGCAGAGGTTGGTGAGGACAATCTTTGCTGCGCAGTTAGAACTTAATTAAATCTATTTGGATTCTGTAAGTTTCTTTCAATAAAAATGTGAAAATCTTACAGAATTTCCCACTTCAGTGTTTGCCTACACTTAAAGAGGAAATTTGCTTTTTTGGTTTTGGGCAAAATTCTGAAAAGAAAAGCTGTCCAGGGCAAAGGTTTTGTTAACCTTCTTAAATATATACTATGTATAAGAACACATGCCACAAGTGTATAGGTAAAATACATACATACATACATACATGCAAAATATCTAGTAAGAAAAATAAATGTACCTAAATTATTATGGATAGCAACCTATATTCCCTTGTGCTTATACACAGTCCTACAACTTAGTTACGAGGAATGTGGTGACTTTTTGCTGGGCTGTGCCTTCTTGAGGAAGATCCAACTTTTTGTTAGTTTTCTTCAGGGATGTTGTATGTATTTTAAAAATGAGTAACCATTTACCCACACCCTTAGCTTGAGTCTCTTTTTGTCTAATAATTGGTAAGCAATTTTTTTTGTTGCTTTAGGTGTTTGTCTTAAGCTTTGAAGAGAGGTAAGGCAATGTCACGTAGGAGACACAATTTGTGCAAGATAAGTGGCAAATGCTCAGTTCATCTAGCATGCTGTATTGCAATTATTCTGAGAGTGAAGTGAGCACAGTAGAGCCAGTCTGAAAGCACGGTAGCAAGCCAGCGCTTCCCAGCACATCCTGGGGGAAGTTTCTCTAGAGAGATCCTATCAAACAGCATAGGAGGGCTTACTGCATTGCGGCACTGGTGGCTTTTGTATTGTTCAGTAGAACAATCTGAATCGCTTGATAAACCCTGCCTGTTCGAATAAAAACCTGTAATACAGCCAAATGAGGAGTTTTACACAGTTGAGAAAAAAAGAATGGAAAGAGTACAAATAGAGCAGGAAAATAGGTGTCCTGGAAAAGGATGACTCAGAGAAAATGACGTAGGGTTTCACAGTGGATAGACATCTCAATTGGAGCTACCGTTGTAATGTTGGGTCAAAAAGGCCTAATGCAATCCTTAGATAAATACAGAGAAAAAGAGTGAACAGAAGGAAAGAAGTGATTTTGCTACTGTACTAGAACATCATGTAGGAGTTTTGTCTAACTTTTATAAAAAGGTTGTTGAAAATGTGAAGAGATACCAAAGAGAGATGTAAAAAAAAGTGGAGGGGTATAGAAAGTCCCTTTCAGGAAGGTACTTAGAGCTTAGTCTGTTTAAATTATCAAAAAGAAGTCTGAGAAGTGAGTTGAATCCTGGACATAAGTACCTTTAAAGGGAGAAAACACTGGAAAGTGAAAGGCTCTCTAATCCAGGAGAGAGAGGAGCAGCAAGGACTACTAGCTGCAGACCAAACCCAGGGCAACCGAAGCTTGGAACCAGCCATCTTTTTAAACAACAAATATGGTCAATCACTGGACAAATGGCAAAGAGGAGTAGATTTGCCATGCCCTAAGGTCTTCGTATCCAGAACGGGAGCCTCTCTGGGTAGAGGGAGGAAAGCAGCAGATGAACTGACTGAATCTGAGGTAACCGGAGACCCTGCTGGGAGCAGACCCTGCATAAGTCAGAAGTCCATAAAGCTTGTTTCAGGAAGTAAGAGCAGCAAACATCAGGGGAAACTACAGTCCGCAGCTTGGCTCTGGCCAGTTTTAACTAACCTGAGCCCTAAACACTGCTCTGGGTTTAGGTAGCATAGCAAGAGCCTGATGTCAGAAAGGTGGAAGAAGGACGACCTGGGAGTAGTGCAGGTTTAGGTACCTGCTTTTGCCATAAAACTGTGGTGCCCTGGGCAGAAAAAGGGGACAAAACACCTTGTGAAAGGCAGAGACAACAGTCTGAAAGGGAGTGTGGGCACTGTCAGCCCTCGGCAGTGCCTGGGCTGGCAGCCCCGTGAGACTCCAGGGCCCTGCTACGTGCCAGTTTGTTTCTATGAGTCACTGTCACACGCGTGGTCATATGTATGTGTATACTCCCCCATTCACTAAAAAAGCCACAAAGCTATTTATTATTCATGGAAAGTCCAATTTCGGAGTCATTCTTCCTTTAGTCATAGTCTCTATAAGTTGTTTTTTTATCTAATGGGCCAGTTACAACTTTCATAAAAAATAATTTCTAAGGGGCTATTCTGAGTATTTTTGCATGTGTATCCTAAGCTAATTTTCCTTAAATATACATACAGATGCATACAGTACAATTTAACTTGTCTGTGCATCTTTTTTTCATTTTTGCCGTTCTGAATGATAACCTGGAAGGATGACTGCTTAAGCAAACATTTTGTGCTGGGGTATTCATAATGAAAGAAGTGGAAACAAATATCTAAAGCCTCTAATACAGTGGTGGCATCGCCTGCCTTCATTTTAGAAAGCATGATATGGAAAGAATTAATCTGAGATGTTCCATATTTCAAACAGATTTCTTCTTCTGGAGGGTAATCTATACTCGGCTCATATTTTTTCCTTTTCTCTGAACTGCTTCTCTAATTCTTATCTGATTTCAAAATGGACAGATGCACGTTTCTGGCAAACATAACTGAAGGAAAGGGAAGAGCCTCCTCATTCTAGCTGGAAGGTTTTTCCCTCTGAAAATGGCATTAGAAATATAAAGAGATGTGACTCAAACTCCACCATTGAAACTTTATCCATGGAGAATTTTTTCCAGCAATTTTTCTAGTTGCTTATGTTTTTTTTTTTCTTGTGAGACCTGTACAAAATATAGAGAGAGGAGGTCCCACACAATCCTAGATTTTATTTCTTCTTAGAGAAACCTTCAGTAACTATAAGTTATGGAAAACTGCTGTTGATGAGACTGATATGTGTCCTACAGGTTAAGAATATGATTAAGTCATTCTTCTTTGACATTCACATACCACCACCTCATTTTGGTACTGTTAAATCCTGAAAATAGATTCCTTGAATACATCTGCTCTGAAGAAAAGATTTTACCACAAGCACTCGTATATGTCATCATATAGAAGGTGCTTTCATGGCTTCACGGATTTACTGCAGTTTGGAAAATCCTGCTAGCACTCTGGATTAATATTTTGGCTGTCTGTGTTGCTGAATCTTTGCTGCTATTTTTACTCATACTACCTAAATGCAAATGTAACTACTACTGCTTTTAGACTGAAAGCTCATTTCACATGTGTCAATGCACAGTTTTCAGAAGGTAGCAACACATTTTAATTTTTTCTCACTCCATTTAGATTTGAACTGAAAAACTGGAAGCAGATATCATGTATCCATTTACAGTGCAAATACTAATCACCCATGCATTAGGGTTTTCTTCATTCTTTTGAAAATTAGTTCCTTTCGATAAGAAAATTATTTGGCTTCAAAATAATAAAGTGAATAAATCCTATAATGAGTGTTCTAAAAATATTAGTTTAACATTTCTTTCTCCTGTCCCAAGAAAGGAGAACAGCTTCAAAGATCTATAAATCTTAATCCTTACAATATTATCCACCACATTTCACTTCGGTACTTGTGTCAAAATAAGATACAGCTGTAACTTGATGGAATCAATCCAACAACAAAACAAGAAGTCATTTTCAAAACTGTCTTTTCTCCTCAGCCTTTACTGCCCACCTGCTCTTTAATGACAGCAGCGAAGTAAGGCAAAAAAGATACCTCATAGCCAATAGCACCGGTGCCAGCCTGTGTCAGACAAGTGGGTAAAAGTATGGAGACAGGGCTGGAAACTCAAGGTAATTCCCTCTAGAAAGGGGCGGTGCAATGGAGGGGAGTTCTTAAAACAGTCGTTGCCATCATGAGAGAGTGGCAGGTGTCAGAGAAAGAAGGGTGCTTAATAGAGCCCAGCCTGGGGCACGATTCATGTCTGCAAGTTCTAGAAGTTGAGTTTAGTGGAGGTGACTGCCTGGCAGCTGTGGCTTGTGCTCTTGGTGGCACGGGGACATCGGAGGTAGCTCAGGTTCAGACACAGGACCTCAACAAAAGGGTGAGAAAAAACTTCTCTTCCCTACTGGAAACTTTTGTTTCAACACATCATCATGTCTTATCAATGTGAGAGGGGGAGCAGGGCTTTCCACCTCACCACGGCTGCAGCCCTGAAGGGCTTTGGTGGGGACTAGCACAGATTTGCTGGAGGAGTGCCTTCTTTCTCACTTTGGCACAAGGGATAGAACTGACAGGGGAGACGGCTGGCTTGCTCTTTTCAGAAAAATAAATTTTATAGGCAAATAAAATCTAACAGGTGAGAGACATTACCTTACATGGTATTAGAATAGTTTTACAGTGGAATAGTTTTACTAGAATAACTAGAATGGTTTTACAGTTCCTGAGACTGGGCCAGCTTAAATAACCCTGAAGGGGGATTAGTAAATTTAAGGAAAAGGGGCAACTGCATCTTCAAACTGGAAAAAACTTCCCCCCGAATTGCAGCTCTAACTAGGCAATTAGGCTCCAAGAAACACTCATTGACTACCTCGTCTGTTATCCTGGGGATAAAGATTTATGTGCTGACATAGCCAACACTAAGTAGTCACAGGAAGTTTGTAAATGCATTTTTCCCATTGCAGAGAGGTAAGGAGAAGCCAGCTCCGATGGAGTTCGCCCAGTGAAGAAGAATTTACATCTGTGGCTGTCTGACCAGAGCCAGTGGTAAAGGATTTGTCTTCATGATGTCCCTGCGTCCTTCCCAGGAGAAGAAATACAGGGACAGCTTAATGCTTTCCTTCTCAAAGTGTGAGGCAAAGGAACATTATCTCAGAAGGGATCTGTAAGGAGCCTTCGCTCAGCGAAAGTACAGATAGAGCCGTAGCAGCAGTGTTCAATTCTCAAGGTAAAGGCTGAGCTTGTAAAATCCTTAATTTTAACGCACTGAGAGTTCTTTGCAAGCATCTATGCATATTAGACCATTATTTCTTAACATCCTCAGAGGGCATGCCCTGGTTAACTGGGGTGGCTGCTCAGCATATTGATGGGTGAATTTATTCATCAGGGTGACAAATTTTCAAGTGGGGAGAACAAGATAAGGCTAGTGGCTAACAGAAGCCCCTCCCAAAGATCTCTGGAGGGATGGGAATTTGGAAGAGACTATGGATGATCTCTTTGCTTTCTGCCGCAAGACAACTGAATAAGCACAACCAGCGATCAGGCTTCAGACATATTCCAGTTGTCTGTATGTGTTATCACATTTAGGGGCTAAACCAAACTTTCATTCCCTGATAGGGCTGCTGGATAGAAAATGATATCAACTTTGGGTCCTATCCCATCTCTACTGAATAATCATTGTAAAGTTCTCATTAGTGGCACCTCAGCAAAGACCAGACAGGTCTTCAGGGAAGCTGTGGGGGATTTTTACCTTTATTGGTTTCTTTCCCTGAAAAGGTCACCAGTTTCAGATTGTTAAAAAAATTGACTAGAAACCAGCTGGTCAAGCTGAAGGCTGGCAAGCACCTAGTGATGAATCTATGTTATCCAGACTTGATTAATAGTGGAGAGTCTGAAAATACAACCTTCACCACCTTTCTTAAACTTCTGGTAACATGTTTAGAAATATATTAACTTATCTCTCTAAGCAAGTCTCTGGCATCTGTCAAAAGTGGCAGATTCCTGGCTCCATAACAAAATAACAGTATCCTAGTCAAAATAAGAAGATAGCTGTATTACAAACACATACGTTGCTTCAGAGTGATTAGTTCCCCCCTACAAATTTATGTAATTGCATTAGGTTCAGAATCTGTCATTATTTGCTTAATCTGACATTAATGCAATAGGATAGTCAAGATCATTTTCATATACTGTAATCCTTTGTCCTTTTCTTTGTTTTTCTGCCCAAAAGATGAAACATGAGAAATACTATCATTTTGGAGTAATATTCTTTGTTTTCACCTGCCTACAGTCCTTACTGTACTTGTCCTTACAGAAGCAATACTTCCTTGCAGTGACAAAGAGGCCACTTTGGAAAAGTGTGGGGCAAGCTTATGAAAGAATTGCAGCAAGCCCAGAGTGCTTTACATTCTCTGAAAAGTAGTATAATGTTGTATTTCCACTTATTTTGCTGAGCAAATGATGAAAGTCACTCACTTTTCTCTGCAATATCTTTTAACAAACTCTTCTAGCTGTGTAGTTACAGTGCAATACTATCCAGGATAGTAAAGATCTTCTTCAAATGGAAAAGGGGAGCTTGTGTTATAAAATAAAAGTGTTCCTTTTTTCAAGATCTGAAAAAAGTTGCCTTCAGGCAGGTGTACTTTCTATATTAATCTGGTCCTTGTATTGTGATATATATCAGTGGGTGACTCACTGTAAATCTGAAAAGAATAGATTTAGCTTTCCTAGGAATTAAAGATACTCAGATACATTTCCTTTCAAAAAGAAATATTAAAAAGAGATTCTCACATCTTCTAGGAAAGCCATTATCAGTCAGGTAAATGTGCATTTATACAAGGTTGATTAGTGTTAATAGAAAAAATGAAAATAAACTTGACACTAAATAAACGGGGAACCTGATGCCATGGTAGACATATGAACACACTAAATGAAGGATGTTTAGCTATTTTTGAATAAGCTGTTGTTGAACTAAAGGTCCTTATCTCTCCCTTGTGTCTTGTGGTTTATCAAAAACATGTCTTGATGTAATTCAAAGGGAGAGGGCGGAGGGAAGAGCTGAAATCTCAGGCTTTTGTGGGAAGGAAAAATAATCTTTAACATTTCCCTAACTGCTTAATTCAAAACTTCATTCTGTAGCAAGCCCCTTTTATTCCCACATATAGCAGCATTTTGTCATCAGTCAGCAACTTGTCATGTTTTCTACAGTTTAACTAACCTACAGGAGTCAGAGGTGCCACTGTCGTGTTGTCTGATATTTATATACGAGAGAGTAGAAATTGAGCAATTGATTGTGGGTCTTTCATACAAATAACGTATTTGATCCTTTGTTGACTGAGGAAGGCTATGAAGACAAAGTAGGATACCTGTGTATGTACTTCACCCACCAAGAAGACAAAGGCACGTAATCCAAGGGAAAAGGTGAAGGATGTATTGAAAGGCCTCAGAAAGATTTCAGGCATGTCTGTGGTTAAGGTAGAGTTATTTGCAGTTTTTATTTGGCATTTTAAGCTTTCTGAATTAAAATATCTAGATTTGATCTTTTGAAAGAGGACTTAACTGTGTGATACTGCCAGCTGTCTCTCAGACCATCAGTAGTGGCCCAGCTCTATTACCTATAAAATGAAGACAAAACACTAGCAAAGAGTTTAGTGAAGGAAATCTATTTATTATTACAACTTTCTCTATTCTGTGTATCTTCTCCATTGTTTTAGAGGGAGAAGGTAGTGGAAGGAAGGGAGAGCAGGAAATATGTTAGAATTCTCCAGCAAGGAATTTTCCATGCAGGAATATGTATAATTATTGGATGACATTGTCTTTGAGACAGAAATTATAATTGCAAATTAATCAGCAGGATGTGAATTATCCCTTGATAGTTAAATTTGATTTCAATTATAAGATATGGTTTGGATCAGAAACAAAATTTCTTGGCATGAATGTCAAGTAACTACAATAAGAATCCGAATTTCATTTTCTGTGGCGACCTCCTTTTTGCAAGAAGTGAGCCTGCATTTCCATTTTGTGGTGGCCTACAGCAAGAACTGCAAAGTGATTGCCCAGTGCTCTGCCTCAGAGATTTAGTACTGGAATTTCATGCGGTCAGATCCAGTCTGAAAACATGACAGGAAGGTCATAGCACCTCTAATATAGCAAGTTCTTATTAAATGCATAGGTAAATGTTGTCTCAGCTGTTAGAGGGGGAAAAGGTAAATTGATCCTGGTGAGGGGTCATTTGAAAAATTGTCAGCGCTTGATGTGTCAGTGTTCAGTTATGTTGAGGACAACTTCCAAACTAATTTCTGACAGAAATGCTCCTGGACACCTCAGCAGGAGCAAGGGTGCACCATTCACCCCCCTGCCATTGAAATACAAGTGATCTGTGCTGGCCACTGTGCCTGAGAGGAGACGTGGCAGAGACAGAAAAGTCCGAATGCCTGCAGCTGCCTGTGAGAAGGGGAGATATGTCTAAGGGGATGTTCGAACTGAGGTATTTACAGAGTGTCTGTCTCTCAGAGCTTTTCTGACTGCACAGCAAGTTACCCGGAGGGAGCTCTGGAGCTGGCACTTATTTATAGGTTAGGAGAATATTCAAGAAAAAAAATCCTTCCTGACAGATTCAGTCTGGAAGATCAATTTAATCCAGGTGAATTTGCCCAGTGATATCTAAGATGTTGCAAAGCCTTCTACTTTCAGATCCAGTTTTTGGGAAGGTATTGTGGTATTTAAAACATCCTCTTTCATTGTATTACCAAAGTCTGCTATGCCTTACTGTGGTAGACACAATGAAAACACTGACTACATGAAAAAATAACACAAAATCAGATTATACTGACTATGAATTTTCTTTTATGGAGGTGACAAGTATCTGCCCTGCATGAATATGCTGTGCAGTCCTTTCAGAGACAGACAAGGATCATTTGTGCCAGGAATTATGATGGCTGTGCCGTTTGAAATTCACTTCACAGAAAATCAGTAATACAGGTGTGAATTCAGGAGTTTCCTCCCTTGCTGGCTACAGTTCCTGGAGATTTCCCTTCAGCCTTTGTTTTTCTGTAGAGGTCCACAATGGTCAGCCCAGACATTTTCCCTTCTGTGCTCTCGGGTACAACTTTCTCTTACTAGGTCTCAGTTAAATTAGGAGCACCGTTGAAAGCAATCTCCAGACCTTATTCTTCCACTTCCCATTAACCATAAAGACTGTCTTAACATCACTCCTGTCTGAAGGCCTGGTGGGCCTTTTCAGGCAAAGTCAGACAAGACAGGCCTTACCCTTGGACAAAAAGGTGGCAACAGGAGAGAAATGGTGAGGTGGGAGAAGTGCATTTAATTTTAGAATATAATAACTTTTTTATTTACTTTAATAAAAGATACTTTATGTATCATACTTCTCAACTGATAAAACTTCAGTGAGATATAAGATAACCTCTAGATTTTTTGCCCTCAAAATATTTTCTGGGTTTCTTTTAACTAAAAATATTGAATAAGCATGTCTGTAAGACTGTACTTATTTTGCCCTATGAACTGGAATATATTTACTGAATGGGACACTGCATCCAAAGTATGCTTATCCAAATATTGCTGTCCTGGAGAAATGCAGTGCACTTGTTCTTCTCCTGTCACATCAGGGCACAGCACTAGTCCTGCATTTGTCATTGATTAGCAAGAATAACAGTGATACAGAGGAAAGTGAAGAGTGTACTGAGACAGTATTAATATATTGTTACAAGGGCAGTAACTTTGCACAGAAAAGACAAAAAAAGAGTCAAAATACAAATAAAGAGTTTATTTTTTAGGCTTATAATGCCATTAATGAACTTAGTGCCCTCATTAACACTGGTGGAAGGCAATAGCATTAGATACTAGCATGTACCAAGCCAGCTTTCATTCAAAATGAATAGCAAAAAAATAAACTTGTATTAAAATTATGCATAAGTGAAGTTAAAGCAGCACTGCATGGCACAGGTAAGTCAGAAATAGTATTGCCATTAACTAAAATATATTTTTATTATTTCTATGTCGTCTTTAACACTTGTTTGATCATTTCTAAGTATGTGTATCGAATAGAATAAAATTTACAACTGCCTTCTCTATCTCATTGTTTAAAGAGTGACAAAATGCAGTATTCTTATTCTAAAAGGCATCCCTTGCTCTTCAGTTTTGTCGGCTTGATTCACAGCGTAATGAAGTTTCAGTCCAGCTATTAAATAGAGCAGATGGGATGACAAGGACATATTCTGCTAGGGCAGAATTACTTCCAGTGAAACCTGGCATCATTGTTGGTGGACACCCTTCCAGGCGCCCAGGGGATGTGAACACAGAGGGCAGCAGTGCCTGTCTGCTCCACTGCCACCTCCCTGGGAGCTTCCAGCTGCACACAACGTGGGGCCCAAAATCCGTTTGAGAGCGGTCATCGGTAGTGGTCTCGTTTCTAAACCTGGAGTAAAGGTCTCAGAGCACTGGGCTGGAAAGTGAACTCTGCCACTTAAGCAAAGAAACAGAGAAACTTTATTTGAATTGAGCAAGTTCTTCTCTGTCTCGCATCGAGGCACCTGTCAAAATACGAGAGTCTTCCTCTGTTGAATTTCTAGGCCGTGTTTTATTCCGGCTGTTATTTTATATGAGCTTCTACACTTCTATCAGCTTTTTTCCTTAGGTTTTGAAAGCCAAAAAAAAAAAAAAAAAAAGGTTTATCTCACCCTATAGATAATGAGACAAAACTATGTGAACCAAATAAGACTGCTGAAGCAAAGAGCATAATAAATTGGTTTAAAAGGAAAGTAAATGCCTTTATGAAGAAAGTGTTGGTAGGAGAAGATGGTGGCAAAATGGGAAAGCCAAGTAGCAACAAACTATAGGAAATTCATTAGCTTTTCTCAGCAACTTCTTGTGCTCTTATGTTAACCTAATAGATAGAAATTAGAACAGAAATGTATCCTTTTCTGCTATTTATTTCTTTGGTTTCCAGTTACAATAGTATTTTGATTCTTTTTAATGAAATAGTAATTGATAAATGCCCTGCAAAGCGTTTCACAGGGACAGCATTTAAACTTAAAGACAGAAAAGCAAAGCAATCTTACTTGAAGTTGATCAAAGCTGAAATCACCTCTAAATGACAGATGTTCACACTTCAGAAACAAGATGTTCTTTGGCCTTGAATCCTTACTGAACAATGACACCAAAATCAACAGTCTCTACTATAAATCAAATGTTTTGTTGTTCACAAAAACAAGTAATAAATAAGCATTGACCATTCTGATTTTCTGCTATTTTTAGGAGAACAAGCTGCTTTCTCTCTGTCATGAACTCTGGAACAAAATGCTAGCATTATGGCCTTCCAACAAGGCTTGTAAGGCTGTAGAAAAAGAAAATGGTATACCGCAGTGACTGATGGCTGCACAGTGATTTTCCTAGTACTAGAAGAGAAGATAATCTTTAGTGCAAGAATGAATTTCACAATTATAATCTCTTCTTACTGCGATCCTTTACTGACCAAACAAAAAGGGGAAAAAATGAAGTGGTGCTATGAGAATGTTAGAGTGGGAAAAGAGGCGATTTCGGCAAAAAGAAAGCAAGGAGATAAATTTTCTGAAAGACAGACACTTAAAAAATGTATTCTGGATAAAAGAATCCAGTACTCACTTAATCTAAGACCAAAACATATTTGGGAATGTTGAGGAATCTAAGACAGGAAAATGAAAGTGAATGTCTGTTCTTTCTAGCTGCATACATATTTTTCCTAAGCTAAGTAGGTGATTGATTACAACATCTCCAAACAAGAAGATATTTGTATTTCCACTATTAGGTGCTTCTGAAATGGAGGAAAAGTATATTCCCAGAATGCTTGTAAAGCTGCCACACGGGGAAAGGTTTTGAAATTGTTTGGAAGTCTGGGTCTGATTCTCTAGGGAAACCATGCTGCAAAATCCCCTTTGCATGATGAGGTCTGCACCTGGCATCCATTCAGATCAAGGAAAATGTAAGAACATATGGGCCTAATATCACGGGATTCAAAACAACAATTCTGCAGGTATACACCTGGGGTATACAATATGTTTGTTATATAAGATAATTACACAAAAAGAAATCATTAAAAGAATATTATTAAAGTTGCAAACTAAAAATCAGAGTTATTGATTTCTCTATGATTTTGGTGTTGGGCTCATGATTGTTCTATAGATGTGGATGCTTCTCGTTTTTACATTATCTTTCTCAACACAGAAAAGACCTTAAGGACACAGTCTAAAGGACACAGGCTAAAGCACCTGTTAAGAGGGAAGAGTGAAATTAATTAGAATGCTGTATAGGCATTCTTGATGTTTTTCCCTAGATAGGAACATTGTCTACAAGAGACATTGTAAATGACACATCAGAGTTGAAGATATCTAACTTGTGGTGAGTTCCTGAATGAAGGCCGCACATATTTTCATTGACAGATACAGAGGTCTCAAAGGATTTTCAGCCTCCTTGTACTTTCCATGTGAAGGTACAGACTTTTAGAAATGTCATCTGTATAGATGATTTTAGATGTGGGTTTTAGTTATCTTTCTAATGTTACTCTGTGCGGGAAGAGAGAGGACACTTACTAGATGATTAAGCAGAAGTCCAGACTTCTGCACCATTCTGGTAAGGTTCTTCAGAAGATGTGTATAATCTCCAACGTAAACTGTCGGGTCAGTACTACCTTTGGAGATATGTACATGAGGTCCCATATGACAAGAAAACAGCCAAGAGTCCTTAAAGTGAAAGACCCTCAAAGGCAGATACACAAAGAGAAGCTGAAGACACAGTGAATTTAAAGACAATGCAAGGTAAAGGTGTTAGTCCCGAGCACTAGCCAGCCAAGTGAAAAAATGTTCTTGATTTGTTACTCTTTGTTACACAAAAGTGAAACTGAGACTCTAAATGACTTATCCTAAGTCCTGTTGGGAATTCAGACCCAGAAGGGATTTCGATCTCTGTCTTGCCCATTTGGGTTCAAAGACAGCTTGCTCCTTCTTCCACTCAATATCCCATCTGAGTCTTCTCTGAATTAAGACAAGTCACTCAACATTGAAGCATTTAAATCTAAATTACCACTGTCCCTTCACTTTTTTCAAGTGTTTTCTCATCTTACTACTTTCTATCACTTATCCTATGGATCTAATCTATCCAAAATCTACAGCCACAGTCAGTTCTTTGACAGTAACAAGTCACTTAAGCAAGAATAGGTCTGAGTGGAGAATTTGTTGTTTCATGGAGCTGAATTTATACGAACATGTAGATGTTTCCAGGAATGAAACTGAACCTGCACCATAAACTCACACTGTAGCTAATTATTTCTAGCTTTCAGAATAATTTTGAAATCATGATACTTTTATTAGAATTGGAAGAAATGAAATCTCACAAGAAAGGCCAAATTTCCTGGAAGCACTGGCTGAATTTTGAGTTTTGAGCGTAAGTGAGGCCAATTATGTTGTCAGATGAAAATCATGTGAAACTGGATGGTTTGTTATGTGACAGTTTTTCACAGACTTTTTCTAATTATTTTTCTGTTTTTCGTCAGTGAGCTATTGACTTATTCCATTCAGAAATTAAAAGCAAATCTCAAGGAGTTAAATCCCGAAGTGGTTGAAGAGAGTGGGACTTTTACTCCTGAAACAAATAGCACAGTGAACCAACCCTTCCTCCCTAATTAATTGCATTAACATTTGAAAGGAAAAAAAAAGGAAGTTTTGCCTCTGTCTGCCCAAGCAAACCCAAAGGTTGCATGTTAAATATGGTTGTTCCTGTGAAATACTGAAAAACTATTTTGGAAACTTTCCCATCAAAGCAGCTGTGTCCTTTTAACTTGAATCTGACTAAGGACCCTGTTTTTTTCATTCACATAGCAAAAAACATGGAATGTAAAGCCATTAAAAGGAGCTTTCAAGATCTCTTGGGCAGACTTAACATTTTTTAAATGTTAAGGCTTTAGCTTTTTCACAAAAATACCTTATTTAAAAATGAAGTTCATCTATAAAGTATTTTGATAGTCAATGATAAAACTCTTTTCAGCCCTTTAGTCTTAACAAATACCTCTTAATAGCTCCCATGTATTCTTCTATCACTGCTCTATTTTCTGTTTGGCTTTGCCATTTGTTTTAATGAGTTACATAAAATATTATATCAAAATGAGATTTTTTTTATCTCCTTGTTCTTATAAAGGCAAAAATATTACATAGTACTAGAAAGTCACTTGTAAGACTTCACAAGGAAATGTTGTTTTATAAAAACAGCAAAAATCTAACAAAACGTATGAGACATTAGTAGAATTTTTGACACATCTTGGGTTTTTGTCATCAGATAATGAAGTATGGATCTCTTCAGTCACCAAGGAAAAAGGTGTATTCTGCGTACTGGTAATTCCAGTCCATGTATGAACTTCAGTGTTTATCCTAGCTAGAGTCCACTGGGTCATTCACTCAAAGGGGATGTTTGTATGGTCAAATCACAAGTTACCAGACTCACTAGAACTGCAGGGTTAAATACCGGGACCAAGATTAAGATAAGGAGTCAGGCTGAGTGATCATATAAAGCCTTGATATGATTAACTTTCAATAAACCAACATTTTTTCTTATGAACTTTCTTATTCCAAAGAAAGCCAAGTAGGCAGTGCTGTGAGAATATGAAATTGATGTGCTAATAAAGTAACTCATCCTTCAGTGATATATAAGAATCTGGTGTTCCAGCAGGAATAGTTAGATACAAAAATTTCCATATCCTTGACTCATTGTCCTATTCAAATGAAATGAAGTAACCTTAGTGGCTAAAGCGAGGTAGAACAGAACAGAAAAAAAGGTTTTCTCTTCAGTGATGGAGAAATAAAATACCATATTGATAATATGGAAATGATGAAAAGAATATTCCATTGAGGTACTATCAACTACAAAGCTCTTGTTCCAGAGGACTGACTCCAGGAAATTAGAAAAACAGTCAAAATGCTGTTGGTTCCTATTTCATTACTTTGCTTCATACATATCAATTATAAATGTTAGTCTTGAATAACAAATATAAATGTTAGTGCTGACTCACTTGAAAAGTGGCTTTCTCACATTTGATTTCTCAACACCTGAAAAATTGCCATCCATGAGGTTATAAATACTGAAAAATATGGATGTGAGTTCATTACTTTTTAATTACAATGAGAGAAGATAGAAAAAAAAGAACCTGTTAGAAATTCTGTTCTTTGCTGATAAACTATTCCAGTAATTATATTTATTGTTGCAGTAGTAAAGAGTGAACTTTATAGAAACAGAAGAGTATGTGTTTGTCAGAGGAAAATATTTCTCAAACTTAATTGTGCTGCAGTAGACATTCAAGAAGAATTATTAAGTGTTTTTCATTTATATCTTACAAAACCCTCTTTCTGCATTTCTGTTCGACTTTTTGTATTTTTCCTTCTCAGAAATCAAGAAGATGTATGCAAAACTAATTCCAAAGGATAGTTATTTTGCTTTTTTATGAGTCTGTATTTTGTCATAATGAATACCTAGGTGGCTATTTCATGTTTAAAGTAGTTCTATAACAGTTTTCCTTTATCGTGCTGTAATGTGCATGTCAGCAGTATTCACATGCAATTGCCTTATATCTGCTGGTGCAAAGACTAAATTCTAGCTTGTTTCTCATCTAGATAACTACACACTGAGAAAATGGAAGAAGCAACTGTTACTTTCAAAGAAGTTCTGTGCAAGATTAGTCAGTGCTATTGCTAATGTTGTTTTTGGAAAACTAACCACTGGAGCTGTCAGAAAATTTTCATTTGAAACACTGTCTTTAAACTGATTTTTTTAAGGGTAGGGATCACTCCAGCTACCTCAGAGAGGTGGATTAGGCCGTTTAAAATGTTGTATTCACTTAAATGTTGTATCCAACTGTTCAACAGCTACTCCAGGAGATCATCTCTCTGTTGCAGATTTTATGTTATTTATACCTGTTATGTGAACAAATGTCCTAACTACTCTCAAGTATTATCAATATCTGGCACCAGAAAACTGCCTCAGTGCATGCTGTTCATTTGGGGCAGTTGTGAATGGTATGGAAAATGTAGATTAAGAAATATTGTTTATTTTTGATTCTTAAAGTGAGTGTTATGATTAGGTACCTGACTGAAAACAAAAGGGAAGCCTTTTTTTTCCCCACAAGAGAGCCTATTTTTACAGGAAGTTTTTAGAAATCACAAACGTAAGTAGGCTCAAAAGAAGAATTACTTAAATTCCCTGAAGGTAGATTCAGCTGTGGCTATTATCTATGATGATTTGTATCAAATTCTAGGTCACAAAATTTCTAGATCGCTGATTGCTGGGAAGGTAAAATAAACCAAAGATCTCTGTATTATTTGTTCTTATACTCTAATCTTATTCCAAGACAGATGGCTTGCTACACCTATGATCTGACCTGGTTTTCTTGGTGGAGTTACCTGTCAAGCAGGAAGCGTGCTAAGAGGTAAATTGTGATCCTTATGGGAAATGAGGGGGTGGTGGTGGAGATGACACTAATCAGTGGGGTTGGGTGTATAAACAAGTCTCCTTCACTTGCCACGCGTAGTCTACCTGACAGTGTGTGATGGTTGGTTAGCACACACGACACAATTCTCCGTATGCTTTCCTTCACTTCTCATCTGGCAAATTTACCTACTGAGTGTAAACCACTGAGAAGGTCTGCTATATTGCAATAGCATCATGGCACGTCCTATTGTTTCTGTTCAAAGTTAGTCTACATTATGCCTCCTTGTGTATGTATTCCACTTGTGTCAGATATATCTCACCTCAAAACTGAGCATGGACTTATCTTCTTGAACATTTCTTTGCCTCTTACTTTCTGTACCACAGCTGAAGTTGTAAATGATCTGGCTCATTTCCATTGCCTGACAGACTGAAACTGGAGTGGCAATGCCACTAGCCACTAACCATATGCGAGACTGAAAGCAGTAATAATCCACAGCAAAACAGATGAAAATCACTAACAAATATTTTCAGGGTATGTATGTTTTGCATCAATTTCTAACTATTGCCACTGAAAATTAAATTTCAAAGAACAAGTTCTGATAGTAAAGTTGAAGAAAAATAGGGGAAAATATAGCATAGATACAGATTCTCTCCACTGTTATTTCCATATTCTAGGGTTTTGGTTTTCCAGTCAACTATTTCTGTGAACATAGTTACAGAGAGCTGTCAAGAAGTGTTCTTCCCTGAAACAGCTCTGAGGAACCCTTGCCAATGACTCCAAGTGATTAATACTCATGGGACTATTTCATAAGCAAATGCAAATTATGATCTATTTTGCTGGTTTACCACGGCTGATTTCTTCAAATTTGTCTTTAATATCTTAGCCTTCTGTCTTTGTAGAAGAGAAGTCTGTTCTTTGAAGGAAACTGACCCCAAATGCTGTAAGTTCAGGTCTTCTCACCTGTGCTATACTGACAAGTATGATTAGCCTTATTTTTCATATAGCCATTTCATAAGTACCCTTATTGCTCCTACCCATTGATTTAGGGATTATAAAGATCCATTACAGTGCAAATGTTATAAAATTGCATAGCATGCTTTTTTCTTTAAAACTTCCCATTTGTTTTTGCTATATTTATAAAATGATCTTGAGGTTTAAATATTTAGACCCAGACTGAGTAAAAGGTTAAAGGTTAAACATTTAACTCATTGCAGTAAACTGACAAAAATTCCCATTAATTTCAGACAGAGAGTTTTGACCCAAACCACTTATATACTTTGAGAAGGATTCCTTAAGCGTTTATAAGTCAGGCAAGACAGGCCAAGTGAGTCATCTCTTCTATGTCTCCTACATGAACAACATGAGGAGAACAACTCTTGATATGATTGATCTGACACTGAGAGTTTCCCAGATAGGGACAAGGACACCAGTCTAGAAATGCCTCCCTCCCTCCTCTAACGATGCGGGGTTTCTAGACAACAACTTTAAACTAGATGCCTATCTTTAGATGTCTAAATTCTGAAGAAATTAATTCCGGAGAAATAAATACCACTCAATGTCAAACATTTTGTATCTTTAAATTTAAGCAAAATTAGTCCTTCTTAATATCAGGGTTCCATATCATGGAATCAAATCTTTCTTAGTCTCTATGCATATTTACCTCGAATTTTAGGCTGAAGGGGGGGGAGGGTTGGCTTTGTTTTTTTTTTTACTTTCCAAGGTTATCAATTGACAGTTTCATTCATTCATTAAAGGACCAACAATTATAACATCCAGCAAACACTAGTTACTAACCCACTTGAAGGAAAAATGCTATAAGAATATGTATATAGAGCTATAAGGCACCTTCAGAAAAAAAAAAGACACTGCTTGTGTCACTGAAAGCTTGCAGGTATGTAAGCCAAGAAGGCAAGAAGCCAAGACTGAAGAAGACAGGAGGAGACAGAACAGAGGGCATGGATGAGGAAAGTTACAGCAAAGAAAGCCTGAGTGTTAATTTATGGCACACCTGTTATTTCAAAAGAATTGGCCACAGGATTTCACGTGCCTGCCCTATGAAAATGCAGGTAGGCTGCTTCTCACAGCAAGGGGCAAACTACCTTGTATTAACCAGATTTAGAAAACGTGCAGAAACATAAAATCCTACTGTCCTAAGGCTCTGAGGTTGTTTATGCACTAAAATACTCCTGTTTTCTTTTCCTTATAACACAGGAAAAACAAGAAACCTAACAATCATTTCTCTGGAGCTGAAGTCAATCCAACTAGCTTAAAAAAAGACACTAAGCCACTTGACAGTATATCATTGAAAAAGTAGTTCCTCTTGGGTTTGTAATGGTGGGATGTCTTCTGGGACGCATTTTCCTTAAAGGAAAGTGATGGGCAGCAGGTGATCAACTGATCAGAAGCTGAGTCTAAGGAAGAACCAAAAAAGGGTGAGAACTGACTAAGGGAAGGGAAAAGCAAATAGCAGAGATCCTGCCCTGAGCTCAGCATGGCTCAGTGAGCTTCCCCATGCTGAAGTAATTACTGACCTTGCTCCTGACTGTGCTGTTGCCTCCGGTGAAGATGAATAAAACAGAGGAGCCTGAGCCACGGAGGTGCTCTGACCTAAGTGAGGTGGAGAATACCAGACACAGGACACACAGCAGAGACCCTGCAGCTCCACTCAGAGCCTCGCTGTGTCACCAGCGTGCGGCCAGATGCTTGGGTGATGACTGGTTTACGGTATGCGACCAGTGAGAATTCTCTAACGCTGCTTTAAAAGCGGTGGTCAAAACCTCAGCGACAAACAGAAGATGATTGTTTTCTTGATTATGATAATATGAAACCTGAAATGTAAAAGCTTCAATTTGTTTTGAGGTTGTCGACATTGATATAAATCACTTGTTACTGCACTGGATGGACTGCAAACACCTTAAGAGACAGAGATTATTTTCCCTGTATATCAATCTTATAAGTGTTATCAAGCAGTATAGACTATACACTAAAAAGCAAAGCCAAAATTAACCTCTAAAATTAAGAAAGAAAAATGAATGTTCTGTATAATTTTGTCCTGGTTTTGGCTGGGATAGAGTTAATTTTCTTTCTAGTAGCTGGTATAGTTATGTTTTGGATTCAGTATGAGAAGAATGTTGATAACACACTGATGTTTTCAGTTGTTGCTAAGTACTGTTTAGA
>JANXJC010000051.1:7710125-7727844 GCA_027564655.1 Leptodon cayanensis | reverse complement strand
AAACTGGCCAAAGGGGTATTCCATACCATGTGATGCCATGCCCAGTATATAAACTGGGGGGAGTTGGCCTGGGGGGTGGATCGCTGTTCTGGAACTAACTGGGCATCAGTCAGAGAGTGGTGAGCAATTGCATTATGCATCACTTGTTTTGTATATTCCAATTCTTTTATTATTGTAATTTTATTATTATTGTCATTATTATTTTCTTCCTTTCTGTCCAATTAAACTGTCTTTATCTCAACCCATGAGTTTTATTTTGTTTTTCCGATTCTCTCCCCCATCCCACTGGGTGGGGGGAAGTGAGTGAGCGGCTGCGTCGTGCTTACTTGCTGGCTGGGGTTAAACCACGACAAATTTGCAGAACAGGATTCTACATTTTTATGGGAAATATATTTTTCAGGTTGCTTTTCCTAGATGTTACATAGGTGCTATAGAAAATGCTAAGGTAGATGAGTAGCTTCTCATTACCTTCTTTTCTTCGTAATGAATAGTGGTTATAGTGTTTTTATGCAGATTTCAATTAGTTTTATGAAGAGCCATTGTTCTGTTGATATTAAAAAGGAAAAATAAGCTGTTTAATCTCATCCTGTGTAAGGAAATTACTTTTATTTTATTAAATTGCATGCTTGTACAATGTGTTTAATTCAGAAAAAAGAGATGTCTTAAAAGTAAAATACAAATTCCATTTGGATTAGATGCAGCCAGCTGCCAGAGGAGTAGCAATGACTGAGAAACTAATAGAATAGAAAGGATAACACTCTTTAATGCCTTTCTTATGGATTCCACAAATTCTTTTCATATTTTCATGTAAGAAGAAGTGTATATGATGATCTAGGCTCTAGCAGAAATTGCTGTGTGAACTGGGTGTTGGCCTGTGCCTGACTTCTGAAATGCAGGAAGGCTGTACTTTATTTCCCTACTTGAAAAATATTTGTCATGTTTATAATCTTAGATGGGTTGGAAGGACTTGGTCACCCTTAATAAAGAGTAAGTTTCAGTTCTACCTCTAATGTTTTATTCATATAAATTAACATAAATAAGATGTCCCCCCCCAAATCCTGATAAAAACAGTTACATTTTACTTTTGATATTCTATGATATTCTAAGAAGAGAACAGTAGAAATTATATAGAATACTATACATCTCTTCTGTATTTCAGCAGAAACATTGTAAGAGACACATGTTCTGTCTTAGTTCTTATCCACCATTTTGGTACATCCACAGTCAAGCTAGTCTGTGTTTCTTTATACATGATGAGTCCACCATCGCAGAATCACAGAACGGTTGCGGTTGGAAAAGACCCCTGAAGTTCACCTTTTCCAACCTCCTTGCTCAAGCAGGGTCACCTAGAGCTGGTTGCCCAGGACCATGTCCAGACAACTTTTTAATATCTCCAAGGATGGCGACTCCACAACCTCTCTGGGCAACCTGTGCCAAGGCTCAGTCACCTGCACAGTAAAAAAGTGTTTCCTGATGGTCAGATGGAGCCTCCTCTTTCAGTTTGTGCCCATTGCCTCTGGTCCTGTCACCGGGCACCACTGGGAAGAGTCTGGCTCTGTCCTCTTTACACTTTCCCTTCAGGTGTTTGTATACATTGACGAGATCCCCCTGAGCCTTCTCCTCTCCAGGCTCAACAGTCCCAGCTCTCTCACCCTTTCTGCATAGGAGAGATGCTCCAGGCCCTTAATCACCTTTGTGATCCTTCGTTGGACTCTCTCCAGTAGCTCCAGGTGTCTCATGTGCTGAGGAGCCCAGACCCGGGCACAACACTCCAGGTGCGGCCTCACCAGTGCTAAGTAGAAGGGAAGGATCACCTCCCTTGACCTGGTGGCAGCCCAGGATGCCATTAGCTGCCTTTGCCACTTAGCACAAAGCCGATCAAGAGCCTTACTTATAGCTGTTTGATTGACCCTCGATAAATGCTTAGATTATGCTGCTTTTACTATTATTCTTTTATTTATGTTTCTGGGAAAGGGAAGTTATGGCATTGCAAATTACTTAAAACAGACATTTAAATTGTTTTAAGATTCCTTGGATGAGAATGGACATCACTCAAGTAATTTTCTGATCCCCTTTGTGTTTCTTTCCAATATTTCACCCCAGGAGTGAGGCACAAAATAGGCAAAGAAGGGCTTTTGTAAAGCTTTCAGTTATTGTTTGCTTCTGGATGCATGCAGATAAATGAAATGCAAAGCAGATAAAGCACATCCACAAACCCTGTCACTCTTCTGCAGATCTGGGAATTGCAATGATGTCTCAACACTTCAGTCACTGTCATGTTTTTTGTAAAAGTTAAAAGCCACTGTAAATGCACATGGTAGAAGACTATAGCTTGCATATCAATGAAATATCAATTGGTAGTCAAGATTCATTACAAGAGTTGGTAACTACATGGTTTTTTTCATACCTCCAGTTCATTTTCAACGATAAAAGCATGCTATCTGCTTATTCCGTTAATGCGATAAAATTGTAAGTAATTTGTACTGGCAACTCACACATAGGTTTTAATAAGCTAATTTGTTAAAGGAATATATTTGAAATATTAGAGCTTTAAAGGTGCAACAGAACAACAAGAAACAAAATTTTTGGCTTTTTCTCAAGCAAAGCTGTTGTGCTTTGTTACAAAGGAATTGCTTTCCAATGATGTACTATGTGTCCATTCTACTGCTCACTATAATTATTGTCATAATTAAACCTCAAAAATTGTTACTGTCAGTTTAGGATGTATGAAGCTGAAAAGACAGTTTGCACTGCAATGAATTTTATTATTATTAAAGAGTGGATAATCATAGCCAGCTGCATTTGATCAATCTGGAAATCTCACACATTTAGGAACATGTCACTGAGCTGACTCTCTTAACTTTGGGGGCGGGGGGAGAGTGTTGCAGTTAAATTGTAGCCATCTCTGTGGAAAGAACTATCTTGAATGTCTTTCCTCCTTCACTGCCCTTGTCCAAACCATCACGAGCATATTAAGTCCTTTCTTTAGCATTTTTTAATGCAATTGGGAATTCTTTGTGATTAGGTTTGGACTCTTGTATTGTTATCATTAAAAAGACACTTCTATGGATGTGGAAGTAAGGTACAAAATACTAACTTTACATTCTCAAATTAGGCCTTGGACTCAGAAAATTGTCATTTGAAACTCTCTCTTGTAGTATTATGAGACAAAGTTCTGAATTTACAGGATTAAAGCATTTTTCCCTAGATTTTCAAAGATACAGCCTTTGCGTTTGATATACAAAACTTTAGTGCTTTAGTTGATACCACAGTGTAATGCTTGGCTATATATCAAAATATATAGATTATATTCTAGCCACAAATCCTTATGAAATAATAGATTAGATTTTGCTCTTTTGTTGCTTGGTGCAACTGGAATTTTGAATTGAGTGCTTGAATTACTGGAGTTTTATGTTTAGGTGAAAGAGCACACATTTAAGTATTTAAAACAATCTTTATATGTTTCAGTGTTAGATTTATTTTTAACTTCAGTAAGTGCATAAATTTTTATGCCACAATAATTTCTGATCTCAGAGAGCAGGAGTATTTCGATTGCCATGTTTGACCTGTTCTATAGATTCCAGATTGGTTGACAGGTAGAGCACTCGAGCCCTCGACACATACGAAGAACTACTAATGCTTCTTTCTCTCTGGGACTTAACTCTGAAAGTTTTGAGTTTGTAACATTTGACTTCTGCTATAATAGTAAAAGCTTTGTTATGTTTTCCAACCTTCAGTTACTCATTCCTTAACTTGTATCTGAACGATAGGGTTTTTGTGTCTGGGAGAGTGAGAAAAGTACAGGTTAGAACTATGAGAAATATTCTTTCAAAAAGTAATTATTTTTAAAAAAAGTCATGAAAATTTAGTTGTTATAAGGTATGAAAGGGGAGTACAGATTTCTAATTGATTTCTAGTATTATTTAAAAGCTTATTTAAATGGACTATTTCAATAAACACTGTGTCACTGTTATTGTGATATGCATTTCTGAATGTAAGAGAAATTAATTTTCATTTTTTCACATCCATCTTATAAGCAAAACCAATGACTTCAGAAAATAGCATCCATTTGCCAACTACAAAATTTCATTTGAATTTTCTGTATTATATTCAATGTAGCTATGCATATGTGAGAGTATATAAGAAAGTGAGCATCTAAAGTCATGAGAAAAGGAAACAGAGAAATTAGAGGCAGAGTAGTGTCAAGAAAAGAGGCACTTGAACAGAGCCTGTATGTCTGTGTGTATTTAAAGTGGAAACACCGACCCTGACAAACCTGCATGGGAATATGAATAGTTCTTCAAAGCAGTCTGTTGTCACAAAATTTAGACTTAAGAGAGAACATAGGTTTTTACCTCTATCCCTGAGCAATACCTTCAGTAAGGTATAAAAAAACCAAAACAAAACAAAAAACCCCAACCAAATTTGATTTGTGAAATTCTAATTGCATTATAAAAATGGAATTTCTTAGACGATTTTGCCTAGTAAATCACAGTATCGAAGTACTCCAGCACTCAGCAATATTCAGAATCTCAAAGTTTTATGTCACTCTGTATCTGTGTTTAACAGCTGGACTCTACAATTTCACCTGAAGTGATAATTAAATCGGGAGTTTTTCCTTTCTCACAAAGCTTGTTGCCAAAGTCTCTAGTGGTAGACTTCTGCCTGAAGACACGTATGAGATCTTGCACTGATTTCATTTAAAAAACGGGCTGTCTTTTTGTATTTGACTCTTTGTTCTTTTCTCTTTCAATTCACTTCAAATTGACAATTGTACCTCCTTATAGCTATGGCAACAGCCACAAGCTTGCTCTCTCGGTTTTCTTTTTCAGTGTATGCATCAAATGTTATGCCAGTTTTAGTAACATGGTAGACATTAATAAAGACTTTGTTTTCAGTGTGCTTCATTTGGTGGTTAGCTTTTCCACTTCTGCTGAAATGAACTCACCTGATAGTTTTGAAGTTCAGAGTATTATTAGTTGTTGTTCAATATTTTAAATACAAGCCTAAGCTTATGTCCTACAGAAGAAAATATCCTCAGCCTCGAAGTCTGAAATGATGTGCAGTTAGTATATAGGGATGGAGGACTCCATGTCACACTCCTTTAAAAGGAGCTAGGTTTCTATGTCAGTAAGACAGTTAATTTCAAAGTATATTTATAAGTCATTTTTACCTCCTATATATTTATCAGTTTTCATGACAATATGCTGTATTCTCAGATGTAAAACATAATAGCAAAAGTATCCTCACCCCAAAGCATCAAGCCCATAAATTTTCAAGTTCATTCAAAATTTGAATCTAAGACATAATCCAAAGTTTTAAACTAGGAGTATTCCATATTCTGCATAGCATGGTCATCACACTTCATCCCACCTCATGCAACAAGCCCAGTAACATCTCTGACTGAAATATAAGTTGTACTGCTGATGGCTATGTACATGCTCCTTATCCGAGTGCAATTTTGTAGTCAAATATCATACTTCAAACCTGGCAGTAAATATCTTTGTGTGTAATTCCTGTAGGTGATAGTAGTTCAAATACCATCTTCCTGAAGGAGAATTAAAGAAAAGAGTATGAAAAGCATACATGAGGATAAACTAATAGGAATGAAAAGAAATTCCACTATTCTCTGTTCTTCAGTGATCTTCAGATCTAATCATTGTTTTCAGACTCAGATATCAGAGAATAAACCTTTTAAAAATGCCACTTAGATATACCTGACTCCTTTTTAACTTCACATAATGATTATAGTTATCAGACCTACCTCTAAAGTTCACAGCTTTCAATTTCATACCAATATGTTTACTCTGTTCACTAATAAATGAATTACAAATGACTACAACTTGATTCTTGTGGCTGATATTTAGATTTCCAGGTTCATCTGAGCTGTGTCCTTAACAGCAAATATCAGAATCCAGCTACAACAATTCTTATTAAACCTGCTTTTATTTGTATCTTTTGTAATTTCACATGCTATAAAGACAACTGTTTTCCACTAAAATTAATGGCCCTGGGAATTATCAAAGTTTTATTGCAATTCAAGTACCTGCAGTTATAATGGAAGTGACTGGAAAAACCTTTGAAAACATGTTTATCATATTTTCTAATCCATTCCAATTAGTTTCTAATCCAAAATATCTCATTTATTGCATTACAGAAAATAAAAGGTAACTAAATAATCTTTGTTGTTACTCATAAGATAGCTGCAATAAAAATTGGAAGCAATTTCCCCTCACTGATGTCTGTCTTTGAGCATATCCAAACCTATACAATTATTGAAGACTTTTTTTCACACTTATCAGTATGCAATTTGTAGCAATATAGGACACTCATTTTCATTCCGCATTCTGGTTTATAGGCATCTATAGGAATTACCTGGATATTACTAAAAGAAGCTATAAATTTACTTTATTTATCTTTGTTGTTTCAAAAGCAGGATCCAAATTATACATCCCTTTTTCTAATCCAACCAAACTAGAGGCAGAAGGATAAATGCTATTGACATGTTCTTATTATGGGCAATACACGGCTTGGGTCTTGTCTACTGTAAAGTCTGTGGACAAGTTGAAGAGTTTGAGCTCTTGGAACAAGCTCTAACTAAGTTTTGAGGGGGCCAGCATTTTAAGAGCCGCTCTGCTGCTGCAAATGTGCAGGGTTGGTGCATCCCTCAGAGCCCACTGATCGTGGGCAGACAGCAGCGAGCATTGCTGGAGGTGGGTAAGGGGGGCTTCATTCTCAGCCTTCTGTGTTTTAAAATTGAAGCCTGACTGTTGTAGTGCCAATCCACTTTCTGAAAAAAAGTGAAAAAATGAATTAGTTTATTGGTATTTTCTCCTTTCCTTTGTTCTGTGCGTTTGTAGCCTAGAAGAATTCATCAAAGGTAATACCAGGGCTGAGTGGCCGTTGCTTTGCAGATGAAAGCCTCTGGGGAAGCCCCGTGTCTGTGCTGGCCACCCAGACTGCAGAGGCAGGAGCAGCAGGGAGATGTTTGGTGCCAGCTGTCCCCCGCCTGACCCCACGCCAGCTCCTTCACCTGCAGAAGAGCAGCATTTCCTGACCAGCAGGAGCAAATGACTCTTGCTGGGGGTGAGGTTTTCAGTTCATTCCTGCTGATCACATTATTGCATGCTCTTGCCTTGTTACTGCTGTTTGGGCGGGGATATATTGCACTTGCAGGTTTCCATTACCCTTGCTGATGCTGATGCTGGTATCCACCGATGCCCATGAAAGTCAGGAATGCTGTTGGGTAGGATTAGTAGGAGCTAAGATAGCGTCAAAGACTGATGAAGCAAATTAAGCTTCCTGCCACTTACAACTTATTCCAGTATAACCTTTTCATATATAATTACAAACATAATGTACTGTAGCTTTTTATAATTTTGTAGTTCCCTGTTTGCAAACTCAAACTGTTTTTAACTCTCAAACTCTTCCCCATGCAATTAATTTTCCTCATGGATGAGTGGTTTAAAAAGAACCTATTTGGAAAAAAGAGATAAAATTTCCTCAGTTACTGCAGTGAGTGGTTTTGATATTATAGAAATACTTACAGTAACAAAGATACTGAGGATATCTCACAGCATTATTCATACACAATTGGCATGTTTTAGAGAGAAAACACAAAGGGTGTATCCAAAGCACACCCTTTACTAATGGATCTCCAGTCCACGTTTCCCTTACACAGAGGATCATACTTGAAATTATGGATCTATATATGTTGTTAGAAATTTTTCTTTCTCAGAGGAAAAGCACTGTTGCATTTGAAAGTTATTAGTTTTACCATGGAGTTGACTGAACAAATGAAGCCATCTGTCTGCATTTACCACCATCAAACCAAGGCAGAGCCCTGCTGTTAATTTCTGGTAGGCATTGGTAGGGCTCCACAAGCAGAATGACAGCAGACTGCAGCTTCAGCTGGCTTCTAAATTCACCCTCCACGCTGTTGCGGGGCATAACCTGAAGGTGGACGGCCCTGCTTCCCCGCGCAAGCTTGCTCCTCATGGGCGTCCAGGCATGCCTTCCTACTGCCCCACCAGGCTGGGACAAGGCACTTTCTGCTCACCTTACAGAAGTCCTGTAAGTGGCACGATGGCAGACATTCACCATCATTTTTTTAAGCTGGTTTCAGACCAAAGACAGAACTTGCATCCATCTTAAAGGTGCGCATTTATGGCAGGTGAAGCAGGAAACTCAGCATGGGAGGCCGCCAAGAAGCCCAACCTGGACAGTCTGTGCATTTGCTTGGTTGAGAGGCAGGTTTTACGCTCCTTTTGTAAGAGAAATTCTTTTCCATCTCCAACACACATTGTAATGTTATCTCTTGTTCAGTTGTTGAGAATATGATGAGCTTGAAACCTTAGCTTTCTCTGGAGAAAAATTGGAGATGTTCAGTGTGAGAATACTGAGGGAAATAACTGGACTGTTACTATTATATGTATGCATCTCTCTGTTCAAGGGATAAATTTTATAAATAACCCATAATGTCAATGGAAACAACTAATTACCACCTCAATATGTAAATAATCCAATTTCATTTCAAGTAACAGAAAAGTTAAACCTTACAAAAAGCATCACTACTATGACAGCAAGGTCATAAATACATTATAAAATGGGTAAATTTGAAAATTCACTTTCCTTTGCAGGTTGGATGAGTTTTAGCTTTTCTGGTACATGCCTCGATAACAGAAAAATCAGAAAACAAAATTACAAATGCTAAAAAGAAGTTTTTGTCTTCTACTTTATGCCTACTTGAAAATAATCCAATTGATTAAAAAAGCAAACAAAGAAACAAAACCCCAGACACTCACAACTTGCAACCTGAGGCTTTATTTTTGTAATTTCTGTATTAAATATCATTGTGAAGAACTTCAGTTTGCATGATGTGTGCTTGCAGCTCGATGTCACCAACACTGAATCTTTGGGATTTTCAGAAAACTTTTTATGTAATTCCCAGAAAACAATAGTTTAATCACAAGGTGACATCTGGACTAAGGAGAATTCTTCAGCAGACCTCATACTAAGCTGATCCTGATGAACAAGAGGTCATTGCATGCTTTTGTTTTGTTATATGCAAAAAAATACAAAATAAAAAATGATGATAAACTTTCTTCTTGCTTTAGAAAGGCCATTTTCAACAAGGGATAAATCCAGAGCCAAATCATCCAGGGCACATAATTAAAGATTAATATTTTTAATTGAGTTGTTTCAGAACGTTTTAATAGGCATCCAAAAATGTCACAATGATGAAATAAAAGAAGCTATAGTATTAAAACAATAAACCAAGATTAAATCAGAAGCAAAACCAGCTATAATAAAATTTAAAAAGGAAATACAAACAAAAGGAAGAGGATGTTTATAGCAATAAAGATAAACTAATACTAGGAACTCAGAAAACTGAAAAACTTTCTAGAAAAACATAAGGACATCTATATATATAACATAAGCACATCTAGAAAAACATAAGGACAGGTTGAAGGATAAAGAATATTTCAAAGACCATGAAGAAAAAAAGAAACTTAAAAGAGTTGTATTGATCACAGTTTTGCTTGACTAAGGGAGTTCATCTTTTGACTGATAAATAAAATCTAACTGATCAATGAGACTTGACAAGCTCTAACTTTTCATTTCAATTACGTGACAGGCGAAAGCATTCAGAAATAGATATTATGATAGAAGATGTCAGATGACTACTTCATTCATACCGTATGATGAACTATTTTCTATTGCCTCAGTAACTTTGGGAGGTTTTAACAACAGTTACTACAGTTACAGGACCTAGACATGTTAAAATGAGGATTTTTCAGACAACTTGAAAACTTACACGTAAATAGTTCAGGAAAAATCCCTAATTAACATAGTTAATGTTGATTTTCAATAACTAATGGAACAGGCAATATTCAAAAAAGACAAATGGGATGATCAAACTAATCATGTCTGTCAGCCTGTCATAAAGCCTGAAGAACAGAGTGGACAAACTGATAAAAGACTTTATTAATAAAGATTTAAAGGAAAGCAATGTAATTCATGCCAATCGGCATGAGTTTATGGAAAACAGATCTTGTCGGACAAGCTTTATACCTTCCTATTGCTGAAAATAAAACCAATCATCTATGGAGAAAAAGGACAAGGAGCAAGCTGTAGATACAGGACCAAGGCTGAGGACTCACATCGGTTGTAGGAAGCTGTTACCCTGCTGCATGCAGGATGCCTACCTGAACAAGAGATCCCACTGGAGTAGGCAGACCAAAAGAGCAACTCTTAATATCAGGGCCATACGGGATCACAAAGTGATATATCCCTTTTACCTCTATTTCCCTCAGCATTCCCAGGTCAGGAAGGAGACTGGGACTATTCTCAGTAGGTTTCTTGGAATGGTCATACTTTTGGGGGGCAAGGGGGTCAGAGATAAGAGGTTTTAATAGTATGAATGCAGACTGTTCTTTGCCAGATGGACTTAGCGCCAGGAAATAAACCTGGGCATGTACAATTTGTGGGGGTAGGGGCAGTCAGAGTGCCCGTATTTGGCACTGTTGCCATCTCACACAGGAATTCTCTGTATAGCCCACAAGTTACTGGTTAAGGAGGTCGCTGGCAGACAGAGAAGGTGTCATGGAAAAGCCACAAGAACAACTGGCAGACTGGAAAGATCCTTTAGAGTCTGAGAAGTCATCCACTGTGTCTGAAAGCTTAGCAAAGATTAAGGTGTGATTTGATAACCTCCTGTAAGTGCCTACTGAGGAAACAGGAGTTTGATAGTGGAGAATAGATGTCCCAGGGATGTCAAAGAATTCAGACTAAAGAAAAAAAAAGACACCATTTTTCAACTACAAGAGTTATAATAATAACCACTTAGCAAAGACTATAGTGTTTTTTCCATTATTTGTTTTAAAGAACATGGTTATATATTTTCATTCAAGATACATTTCATACAAAAGGGAATTAAGCCAATATAACTATAAAGAAAGTCAGAACAGATGCGTTAGAGCTGCTGATTTTGATTCAGCTCACAGGTGTGATACAGAGGCTGTCACTATCACCACAGTTTATATGCCATAAACAGCTGTACGCGTATTGCTAAGAACAATCTATTATTTTGAGAGACCATTAGGTGTCCAGACTTTTGGACCTACTTGCCAGCTGGGAGGCATAAGAACTTGCTTGGGGATGAAATTCAGAGCATGCTATTGCTAATTTCAAAGGTGGAATTTCATTAAGGGACAACAACCTGGGAGCAATTACCCCATACCTTCCAGTGTCTAACTGAGGGACTGTACCATGGCAGGCACTGACTCTATACATCGTGCTCCTGTCATCTAGCTCAGGGGAACATCTGACAGAGCTACCTTAACTATTCCACTGACAGTCTAGGAAGCAGAGACTTCTAACTTTATGCGCTCTGAACTGCACCAAAAGCAGGTGCCTATAGTAGGCGGCATGAATAGCTTCCATTGTGGCAGCTGCTTGCACCAAGTGAAAAAGAAAAGGAAAAAAGAGGTGTATCACCACAGCTTGTCCAAGGAACATACATAAGCAATGTGCCTAACTCACGCTGGAAGTCAACAATGGGTAGATACCTAAAAGCACAAATGGCACCAAGTTCTGAAACACCTTTGACTTACACAGGGAGTCAAGCAAGCATGCACAGCTTGACTCTGTGCAATTCTGCACTCCAAGTACCTCACTTCTCTGCAAATCCCAAATTCAGGACTAGGACTACTGTGCAGGCCACAGAAGTGGCCGCATTGCTGGCCACAGCTGTTTTGTGCCCTACATACCCCTGGGCTGTTTAGAGCTGTTATTATCTCTCAGGAGAGCTGAGCCACACTAGCATATGTATATGGATTTTAATCTATTCCTGTGAATTAGAGCCTTTACAATGCATTTGTGCTACAAGTATATAAGACCAAACATTTAAAGTTGAAATTTTCAAAGGCCCTTAAATATGAAAAAGCCAAAAAGTAAGGGAAGTTTCATACTCCTGTTGAGGATAGTGAGAAACAGTCAAAACATACTCCAAAGCTTACATTTCTAAACACCTTCTCTAATCTTGTTAGGCAAAGGAAAGTTTTATTCCTTTGATGTACAGATCTAATTCCCACTGGTGGTTCAGGTTATTTTCCAGATCTTTTTCAGCCAACGACCTCGCTTGCTTATTCTTGTCTAGGTACAATAACTTGCCCTAGAAAAACAGCACGTAATTTTTTTTCCTGACCCTCTCTAAAACCTGCCAAGGTTTCTTTGAATTTTGTGCTAATAGTTACAACCTTCGTGCCTTGGTGACCCTTCACACTTAACGAGCACACCTTCTGTTTGCTTCTCTGGGTCATTCATGTAAACATTTATCAGTTTTCTACCCTGCGGAGACCCTTTGGAGAGTGGAAACTGCTCAGCTTTCCATTTACCTGTGGCATTTTCATCTAAACCATGCTTTTCCAGTTTCCTTCTAGGAAAGGCAAATGAGCCTGTGTTGAAAACCTTACTGGAACTGTGATATGACATCTGCTGTTTCTCCTCCATCCATAAGGCCTTTACCTTTTGTAGGAGGAAATTAAGCTGGTCTGGCATGATTCATTCCTGACACACAAAGGTTGGTGGTTATTCATCCCTCTGCTTTACTCCGTGTGTTCACAGACTGCTTGCTTATTGGCTCCATGTGTTTCTCAGAAGCGGAAGGAAGTTAGGGTATCTGCAATTTTCTGGCACCTCCTTCATAAAGCAGTGCACCGCTTTTGCCTTTTGCTATTTTTTCATATCCATCTGTCGCAACTTCTCAGAGGAAACCTAACACTGAGCTTTTATTAATGAATGCTTTCAGTGCTCTGGAAAAAAAAACGTTATCAGATGAAGGCAGTTTGAAAACATCTGATTAAGTCAAGTATCAATTTGTTCCTTGCTACATCAGGCTGAAGTCTTGATCCTTCATGCCTAATATTAATTATGATAGTGTCTGATAGCAAACGAGCTTTTTAGAGAGAGTGAAAAAAGTCATTAAGTGTTTAGAAATTTTCAGCATCATATGTCAATCACTTTCAATCTCTGCAGGGGCAAAATAACCATCTCTCTTGTTTTCATCTTACCTCTGGAATACTTACTTATAAGTGGTTTCCTGTTGCAGTTCATTTCCTCCACGAGTTTCCTTTTGTGACTTTGTTTTTCTAACCCAAACTTTAATGACAGTGCTGTGTTTTTGCACCCATCCTCAGTAGTTTGACCTGGTGCCCGTTTTCTATGCAGTTCTTTTTTGTACTTAAAATCCAGTGAGATATTTAATCATATTTAGAGTTTCTCAGCTGTGTACCCTTAATATTCTTTTTTAATCACTAATCTCTTTTACACCTTCTCATAGAAGCCATTTGAAATGATCTTTCCTCCCAATTCTCTGATTTCTTTGAGGCCGGGCCTTCTGAAAGCCCTTGTTTTCATTCTGCCCTTATTTGTGCACTCTGAAGGGTCATGAAGTTACAATGTCATGTTCACTCATACCCAAGTTATCTTTCAATTTGATGGCCTCAGAGTTCATTCTTCTTGGTTGAAATAATATGTAGAATTTCTCCCTTATAAATGCCCTACAGTTTTGCTACTAATTGGAAGAACTTGGAGGGCAGTCAGTGTCTCGCTAGGTCCATTTTTCATAACTTGTTTCTGTTATTAAACATCTCTACTGATGACTGCTCATTTAAGGGTTTTAAAGGGTCAGAATGACATCACCTACTCTGGCTTACAATTGGAACAAATATTTCTGCTTAAGATTGTTCATTGGCTAATTCTGTATTTTGTGAGACTTTGCCACTTAAATCTATTTCAATTTCTCCTTATTTGCATTTTAGTAGCAGTTATAAGTCTCAGCTATGGCTGAGGATTCAATCTTTTGAGACACTCTGCACGCATCTGTAAAGATAATAATAATAATAATAATAATAATAATAATATAACCTCCTCTGTAATTCTCATATGCCTTCACAATAAACTTAATTTTACTCAATTCCTTTGCTTTGGCTGTATTGCCATTTTGTCTTTAACTACTTGTTCAGCACAGTGAACTTGTCCATGTGTGTATGCGTAAGTGTACATGCCTGCACTTACCTGAATATTGAACTTAGAGGGTGATTTTGCATCCTAAGGAGGCTAAGGAATAACAGAAAAAGGAGTGTTTGTGCGACTCCTAGAACTACAAGTGACAACTAAGCTGCTTATAATCTGTGGATTTAAAAACTTCTGGGCACAACAGGCAGATCCATGAGAACAGTTTAGTGACTGCAGCAACCATAAAGAAAAAGTTATCTTAGCCACATATAAGCAGAGACATCTTCATAAAAACTAGGAGATTATCAATCTTAATAAAACTTGTTCAAAATTTAATTTTTAAAAGTGTTTAATTTTTCTCCTTCTTTACCATACATCTCTTTGGTCATGTCTTTCCATTATTTTAGAGGTCTTGGAATTGGAACTAGACAGGCTGATTTACTTTGGCTCATGTTTCATATAAGTCTGCATTTAAGCATCTTATCCATGAAAGACAAATGAAAAGAAAACATATTAAGGATTCAGAGGCCTGAGAAAAGTGTGATGTTTTTCTATCCTGGAATTAAAGTACTGAGGAATTATAATTTCAATCTGTATTAAAAGCACACTGTATTTTTTAACCCTATGTATCCTTAAAACCCTGATTCAATGAGGCTTTTAAACACCTGCTCTACTTCAAAGTATGCTCACAATTGCTTTATTGGATCAGGTCCTAATTCACTCAAAAACATAAACAGACCTTATTGAAAGTCAACAAGCTTGTGCTCTGTGGCTTACTTTCAAGTTATTTCATTTGAAGCCCAGGGATCCAATTAATTCCGATGGAGCTGGTTTACAGATATTAAATTTACATATTAAATACTAAGTTGAAGCCAAATTGAGGATTACTGATGCTCTAAAAGCTTCCAGTTCTATAGCTGTCTGCAGTGCAAAACTATTTTTGCAGAATAGTTTCCTTTTCTTAGACAATTTTGTAAACTATAGAAATATAACTCTTTTCACCTAGCATTCACTTCATAAATACATTCATCTTTCTTAAACTGCCAGCATATAGTCACTACATGATTTTCAAATATATATAATAAACTATGTTAACGTAAACAAATGATAATGTTTATCCACTGGAAATATTAGGTACTGAAATCGTCAGAATTAATTTTTGGAACACTTTAGCTGTATCCTGTTAAGATGAAGGTTGGTTCTGATTTGTAGGATCACTGTGGAGTTCCTTATTAAACTGTCATTCAGAGACTATAAGAGTGGAAAACCCATTACTGTGTTAATTAGGTCTATGGTAGTTTTCATACTCGTGGTGACAGCTGCCCACATGTGGCCTAGCATATATATCATCCGAGTGGCAACACTACCTCTGTTTGGGTAGAAGACTTTTGCACGGTCATGAGAAAAGGATGTTGCTTTGCCCCTTACAAGCCAGTGTCACAATCCAGGAAAAAGCTTCAAAGGTTACATTTATGTTCTTGCAAAATATGTGTGAGGATAAAACATGCTGCAGCTTCATTTCATTTTGCTCTTTTTTTATTTCTTTCTTACCTAGGGGTAGCTGCCTTGCACAAACACCCAGTTATGTTCCTCTAGATACAAATGCTACTGAGAAAAAATTAGATAAATTAATACCAGTGGACTATATTCTTCAAAAACATTGTGTTTCTTGCCTGACCTCAGCCACAGGACTTCAGGAAATAATTCCATGACAAAATAAGTGTTTGCATCTCTGGCCTATATCAGGCTGGGCTTAGGTGACAGGTAGCCCCACATCTCTTGGTATCTTTCAGTTGTTAATGACTTTCAGTTTCAGCAAATAGGGGTGAGACAGAACTTCATTACGTGCCATTGTGACATGGAGACTAATCAAATTTTCAGAAGTGATCTTGAAAGTTATGTCCCTGATCTTTCAATCAGACTTAGGCTGCGCTATACACATCTGTTACTGTTAAGCAAACCAAGGTACAATATTCAGATGTTTAGCCGCTCTAGAGCAAATTCATATAGGCCTACACTTACCTGTGGTAAACGTGTAGTAGCAAGCCCCACCTCCATCGACAGGAACACGTTTGAAAATGTTGATGAACTCCTTCAAATTGCCTCGAATTTACTCAAAGCTGTTGTCACTTAGTAGTTAATACTTTTTATAAACCATAAAAATCCATATCCTGACTAGTAAAGCATTCACTTGTTCATGTAGCCAGCATGCTAAGTCACATTTGAAAAGCAGAATATTCTTTGCTAAGTCAGTAAAGCATGTCTTAAACAGTGTCTCAAAACTAGATGCAGTGAGGCCTACCAAAAGTGATACTATCACCTCCTGAAACCTGAGCGATTTTTCTTTTCTTCTGCCTTCAAAAGAAAAGTACTCTCTCTTTTTGCTCCAGCATTGCACTGGTAGATGCTGTCCAGCAGCGTGGCAAGCAGATATGGTACACAAACCAAGTCATTCATTAAGCGAGTATTTGTGGGCTGACACTAATACTTATACTTAGGGAGCATGCTAAGTATCTATTCCTGCACACATTGCTGTTTCCGCTCTTTAAAAAGTAAAGTAGACGAAACCAGAACCTGACATGAATCCACTGAAGTTAGTGGACAGTCTCCCCGTTCACTGGATTGGATTTGTGCCTGGGTCTCATGCTATGCCCTGCTGAGAAAAATGGCCTAATTAATTTTTCCATATCTCTGACTTCAATGACTTCCTGGTGTTATTTTCCCCACATTTCCATTCCAATCTCACCTTCTTCTGCATACATAATTTCATCATATTTCCTGTCACGTTTTTAAAACTCATCATTTAATACTGAAAACTATGTAGAACTTTTTGACATTTAAAAGATCATGGACTTCTCAGCAGAAATAGGCAAAGTCTGCTGGTCAGGAGGCAGGCCACAATTAGTGTGCAGCCAAAACTTCTCCCATGCATATAAATTACTCCATCTCACAAAGTCAGAAAGAACATGTGGATGAGAGACTAATATCATGAAGTGCTGTTGATCTTTACTATTTAGGCTGAGCTCATGGACTTGCTTTTAGTCAAAGGACAGAATCCAGAGCCATTTGCCTGGAAAAAGAGTTGCAGTCATCTAGCAAATAAGATAATGCAGCTAGAATATTTGCAAGACAAAAAAAAAAAAACATATTAACTACATTTGTCTGAGATCTTTGTGATCACTTAGGATGTTTGACTGAGCTTCTAAATTCCAAGCAACGGCAGCTAGAGTATGAGAGAGAAAAAAGAAAGTTGCTCCAGGATTACCTACTCAGTGTTCACCATCCATCCTTCACATGATGGAAGAATATAATGCTAGGTTAATTTTTTTTCTCTCTGAATTAAAGAGTCTCTGCTCATGGAACTCACATGTCATCTTTCCTCCATCATGACCTCCTTTGGAGGTTTCTACTGGTTGAAGGTTTAAAAAAGTGGCAGGTAATCCATGTTAGAACAAGGAAATCAGAAACATATCATCCTTTTGCTAACAAAAGACAGTTTACGTTACTACCTTTCCTTGAATTACCTTTCTCATGATATGGGTAAGACCTTCCAGACAGACGGCAGCTGAAGAATCACACTTTGAAGCTGTCTCCACTAAAGCAGGGATACTAAGAAACAGTGGATTTTCATAGAATCATAGAATCATTTAGGTTGGAAAAGACCTTCAAGATCATCGAGTCCAACCATCATCCATGCCCA
>JANXJC010000051.1:7688734-7709336 GCA_027564655.1 Leptodon cayanensis | reverse complement strand
TGGTGTCATCTGCAAACTTGCTGAGGGTGCACTCAATCCCCTCATCCAAATCGTCAATAAAGATATTAAACAGAATGCGGCCCAACACAGGGCCTTCAGAGGAAGGCACAAGAAATCTGGAGCTGCTATGAACATTTCAGGTTTTCTGCTGTTTTTGTCAAACTTCTTTTAATGTCTGATATAAAAGAGAGTTCAGACCTGGGATCACAATCTGTTTCCTTGACCGTGTTCTCAGAAGCAGTATCTGTCCCCCCCAAAAAGGGTCTGGATTTTTTTGTTCACCTTCATTTCTGAAGACTTGTTTGGAAAATGGATTATCAGAAGTAGCAACAAGGGGATGAAAAGATTTCCTCGGTTACAAACAGGATTAGCCAGTAGCAACATTAAGTGATATCAAATTATTTAAAAATATTTCATATGAGGACAAGTCTTTACATTTATGTTCAGATATCACCTAGCATGTGAACTGCTACTTAACAAGATTACTTGAATTAGCACAAACTGATTAATCACTGCATGCAAGTTAAACTCTCTATTAGTGTCCATTACCTTGCTTCAAACTTACTACCAGAATCCAACCAACTCAAGCAGAAGAAGAAAAAAGACTGTCCTGATGATTAAAAAGCTGGAATTGTATGGCTCCACAGCACTGCAATTAGAGAATAAAATGCAAACCTAAAATAGTCCTCTTAGCAGCACTCACAGCAGAGGTTCAAGTTTTTCGAGGGGGTGAAAACTGGTAAAGGTGTAGTACATGAACTTTAAGTATTTGACAGTTATGGTCCTGTACCAGGGATACTCTGCTTATTTTGTATATCCAATAGAGAAATAAAGTGACATATCTTTTGTGATTTTATATAGAGAAGAGTCTATGCTTCAGAAGTCAGTCAAATTCTCTTTTTGTTTACACCTGACCAAAAATAAACCTGAAAACGTCATTGCCAAAGGAAGATTGCTACATCCACAGGTGTACGCTGCATTTTAGCATGCAGATTATTGAATGGGTGTTAGTGAAGGCAATGTGATTTAAATTCTGAAAGATTTCTAAAGATATCTTAATTCAGGAGTCCATTCACAACAGAATTCAGTCTAGCAGCTCTAAAGAAACTGGTAAGATGCATCAGCTGAAGTTATCATCAATTGCAATGTGTGCAACAACACTAAAGTGAATTAATCACTATTAGTCACTCCTGAACCAGTTACTTTCATGCTTATAACTGTGCTTATTCCAATAACCACTCTGTATAACACCCAGACTATTTTGTTTCCAACAAAAATAATTTGCCAATAGAGGTGGAGAGGTATATACTTTATTGCATATCTGAAGAAGAAAATACAAAACACTTCTTTTTTTTTTTAAACTTAGATTTGCCTTTCTACCTTAACTGATCTCTTACTACCAGAAATTTAAATTTTACAGTATAATGCAGCAACACAAAACACCAGTCTCTCATGCCAATATGTTTATTTCCATGTGGGAGGTTAGAAGAGTATTAGATTTGTAACAGCAATGCTATAAGGAAACACTTGGTCTCCTAGCTGCCATAATTATTATCAGCTGCAAACTTACTGGGTTTCCTCTTATTAATGTTATCACTTGGCACAGAATTATAATGCATGTTTAGCCAGTTATTTAGCCATCTGTGAAGTGGCTTAACTCTGTAAGGGATAGTGTTAAACAAAATTCATATTAGTTTTGAGGAACACACTGTTCATGGCATTGTCTGCATTTCAGTTAAATAAAAATGAAGGCAGTTGGGAAATTGCTATAGTTGGACTAATTACATATAATAGCATAGGAAAATATGGGGATTATAGATGGAACTAAATCTTTCAATAAAGCCTCCTTATGATAGACATTTTTTGGATTCCCTTCCCCTTCTTGCCCTGCAATAAACTATGAAAAAATTGAACCTCTCACTAAATTATTTTCCTTTAATTAGTCAGATTTCAAATAGAATATTTTTCATCCCTTGTCTTCATTTCCTGGCAGAGAGCAGAACAAATAAATTAATTCCATTAAGAGCCATTAGAGGAACAATATAGAATACTAAATCTGGTCAATAATAGACTGACCTATTGAATCATCTTGTAGTAAATTAAAAATAATTTTAACAGCCCACAGGCTAAAGTATTAAAAACAACATCAAACCCCTTTTGGTTTCATGTGTAAGAATTAAAGGAACTAAAAGGTTGGAGTCTAAACACTGAGTTCTCTGCTTACTTATTCACATGGATCCCACCAGCAACTTCAGGCTTTCTATCAACCGCTGATACACACAAATGATGCCAAGACTTACATTCTTATAAACCAGTGTAATGTCGTAAGTGTATCTATCTGCATCAGTCTACATTGCTGGAGGTGTAATTTTCTGAGTAATACCCTGGAAAAGTCAGGATGCTCAGAAATCCATCACTAACACTGGTATGGAGAAACTTAAAACCAAATTTATTTAGGTTACCACTGTTCCTCCCTGAGAAGCCAGCATACTGTTTTTATCATGTCTGATGGGGGCTAGATCAGATTAAAAAAAAAAAAAAACAACCAAAAAACAACTTCTTTTTAGACAAAAATCAAGTATGCGCTTTTTTTAAATAAAAATATATCCCTCAATACAAAACTTGTTAAAAAATGGTATCCAAAATTAAGAGCAGTTTCTTATGAACACTGCAAGGAATCACAGAACTTTATTGATGATTGATACATAACTAAAATTTAGGAGACAAAATTATTTTATCAAGCAATAAAAGAATTCCTATTTTCCACATCTTTTCTTGTTTACTGGATAGATGGGAGTGTTCACAAATTTCATGTTCCTTGTTTGAGCTTTATATATATGAATATAAATATATGTATACATATGTATATATATATATATATCTACACACAAAGATAAAGTTCCCTCCAGGCAATATATAGTCTTCAAGGATACTGGAGGTTATTGCAAAAAGGAACAGAATGATCGGTTTGTGTCCATGGTGGATGGGATGAGAAGCAGTGGATTTAACAGCATGAAGGAAGATTCAGATTAATCTTTATTAAAAGGGTTTGTAAAGTGAAGCAATATCCAAGAAGGAACAAACTAGAATAGATTACGTGGGAGGTGATAGAATCTCCATTTTTGGAGGTCTTTACAAGCAAGCTGGAAAATACCAGAAAAAATACAGTTAATCCTACATTAGGGGAAGAAAGGAGATCGGATAACCTCTTGACATGCCTAGACACCCAAAGCAGAGTTGTGTATATCTTTCTGGTGGCCAAAGACTTGAACTTAAGCTTAGGTGTTTGAGTGCATCCCTGGGATTTTTTTAGTTTGACTCAGGAAGATGATTTCCAAGTGAATTTTGCAATTGTTCTCACTCACTGCACCTTGGCTGGTGTGGCAGGGAGGTCTCAGGAGGTATGAGCTCTGTTCCCTTTAGGTAAAACTGAACTGGAAGATGCACTCTGGGATCACGCTTAATACATTTTAGCTGCTAATTGGCAATCAGTTCACAGGGTCAAACTAGATTAGTCTGGAGGAAAGTGACTATAGTGCAGAGAAAGGTCCTTACACCATTTGTTTTGCTCTACAAAGCCTCTCCTGTCAGACCATTCTTCTTGCTAGTGTAGACGTGACTTAAGGCTTTTACTGATTATGACCATAATTTCCTGAGGAACTGATGCAGCCAGGATCTGTTGTACTTCTGAGTGCTGTACCACAGATACAAGGAAAATAAAAGGAGAGACAGAACTTTAGCTCTTTCTAGTCCCTTTTAAAAGCAGGAATAATTTTATTAGAGCATATTTATACCATATATTAGATCATCTATATAAATTTCTATTTATATATGCGAAAATACATTCATAACACTGAGCTTCAGTCAGTTGAAGGCAAATCTACAGACACTGGGAGTCTGCTCAGGCATCATCATTCTTCATCTTTCCCGAACATACTTCCAAAGTAAACATTTCTAATACAGATTGCAAATTAAATACAAAGCTTTTTGCTAAAAGATGATGCCTTTTATGCTTTTTCCCGAATCATATCTGACCTATTTTTTATCTTAGAAACTATCTTTTGAAAATAGTAAGTCACCAACAGAACATAAATTAGTAGATCACCTCACTATATGATGATGTCTCTGCTCTCATGGCCCCCTATGGTTTTGGCCATCATCCAGCCACCAACTCGTAAGTGCAATAGACTGGGATATAAAAAACTGTGGAGACGTGGCGAATAGGCCCGGGACTGACTTCTGATTTCACTGACATTAGAAGCTCTTTCTGTTAGACTTCAGGCTTGTTTCTTTTGTTTCTCTTGGTGGTTCCTCAGTGCATTTCACACTGGACTGAAACCCACAGAGAGGCACGGCCACGGCGCAACACTTTTTGCCTCTACAAAAATATATGCAACAGATGACTTCTAGCTAAGAGAACTTGTTTATAACAGGGAAAAGGAGTCCATGGTAAGGAGCAGACCCCGACAGAAAAACTGGGACATTAAAAGGACAGGAATGGCTCAACTTTCACAACTTTTTCCTGATGGTTGCAAACTCCAGAGAGCTGCTGGAGGTACTGAATGAGAGAGGGCAATGGGCTAAATGTCAGTCAGAAAAGATTAGCCAAGGAGTGTTGTGTTCAGGTTGGTTGCTATATTCAAAATTGAGCTGTCCTTTTTACCTTATCACTTAAGCAAAAGGTAAAGATAAAAGAGGTTTCATGAAGCTTATGTCTAACTACTTTTGAAATTGAATGTCCTTGGAAAGAGCTAAATGGTAAACCAGAGTATCTGCACCTTGGCTGAAATGCTAATGTGTTCTGGTTTCCACTGGGACAGAGTTAATTTTCTTCCTACTAGCTGGTACAGTGCTGTATTTTGGATTTAGTATGAGAATAATGTTGATAGAACAGTGATGTTTTAGTTGTTGCTAAGCAGGGCTTATCCTAATTCAAGGATTTTTCAGTTCCCTGTGCTGTGCCGGCTAGGACGTGCACAAGAAGCTGGGAGGGACCACAGCCAGGACAGCTGACCTGAACTAGCCACAGGGATATTCCATACCATAGGATGTCATGCTTAGCATATAAACTGGGGAGAATTGACTGGGAGGGGCAGATCGCTGCTCGGGAACTGGCTGGGCATTGGTTGGCGAGTGGTGAGCAATTGCATTGTGCTCCACTTGTTTTTCCTGGGTTTTATTTCTCTCTCTCTTTTTTTAATCTTCCTTTTCATTACAGTTATTAATATTATTAATATCATTATTCAATTATTCATTTGTTAAACTGCTCTTATCTCAACTCACAAGATTCACTTTTTTTTTCCAATTGTCCTCCCCATCCCACCAGGGCCAGGGGGAGGAGTGAGCAAGCAGCTGTGTGGTGCTTAGTTGCCAGCTAGGGTTAAACCATGACGTAATGGAACATGCAAGAGTGATTGTGGAGGTTTGGGAACAGCCTAATTCATTCTGACATCAAAATTTTTGGCCTACAGATGACCTGACCCCTAGCAGTCCTTCTCACAAAGGCTTGAAATTCTCTGAAATGGGCATATTAAGGCTGGAGGATAAAATCAGAGCCAAAATACTATAATACCCTGAGGTGATGACAAAATCAGAATTTCTGTACGTATGTACAGCAAATATGCATCTCTGAGACACAAACTTACACACATATATAGTAATTACTAGTAAGTAAGCAAGAGGATCTGATAACAATTTGTCAGAAAAATGAAATGACGAGTTGTCTGAAATGCAAGAAGTGGCTCCTCTGACCAGTTGCATAATGATGAGATAAGATTCACAACTTGCAGTCTGCAGACTTTTTATGATCCAGCTACAAAGTCCTGAAGATCTGTCCTCCCCCAGATCCTCTCATTTGGGAAGGACTTCAAAGTAGCCAAGGCAGCTGAAAGAAGAGGGTGGTGGACTATTATCAAGGATGCGTGTATTTAGGAAATCCCGAGCTCTTGAAAATCTGCCAATAATTACCTCTCTGTCTTAACGAAGCCATTTTTCTTTCTCCTAGCAGTGTGCTGCTTCTATTAGCTTTGATTACAGAAAAGCACAATCACCTATTCAAATAATAAAGGACTGTCTTCTCTTTTAAACACACACTGAGCACTGGTAGGCTGCGGTATTTCACTAAAGACTGAGGCTAGTCTGAAGATAACACAAGGAAGAAGATAAAAAGAGCAGCGCATTCCTGTGTGAAGTGTTATATTCGGGTTGTCTCAGAATCAGACACCGACTTCCACCCCCTGTGCACGTGCAAACGGGCACCCGACGGCACCACAGAGTATCATTTCCTCCTGCCCAAAGTCGCTGTGGCAAGAGTTTGAAATTGCACCTGAGTTTAACTCTCTCACTGATACACGGTCCAATCGCACCAGCTGCTTACCAGCACCTGTACTGCTAAACCGCCACAAATGCCAAGGAGATAGTAATTCCGTGCGGAGCTGCCCCTGCCCAGTGCTACCTTCTGTCTCCCTACAGGCTCTGACCTTGAGGTCCATAAAGCCAAAGTTTAAGAAGGTTCAGCACCCGGCCAGCTTTCTTCCACAGAAAATGTTAGGCTTTGGGGACTGACATCTTTGGGGAGGAACTGATTTCTAGCTCCGACTGTTGGATAATAAAACCCACTTTTTACAAACAACAAAGAAACCTTTACTAAGGTGTAAGTCAGTGATCTTGACTGGGTTGTATAAGACGGCATTAATTTCATAATCAGTGTCTTCTTTCCACAGAAAGAAAGAATGAATCCTCAATCAGGAGCTTATCTTAAAGATAGAGAGTCTTGTTCTTTTTGCAGTCCATATGCAAAATAATCTTTTAAACTAAAAAATAGATTATTTTGCTCTCATATTTCACACTAGTATCGACTGAAATGAAAGCTAACTTTGATGCATATAATTTTACTCATTTATTTAGGGAAATGTCAGCACAGTATTTAAAGCAGGCATGGCAAAGGAATGATCCCTTATTGCCTGCTTAGGCCATTGCAGGTGTCACATCCAAATTTTTTAGGGAGAGGACACAAGAAAAATAAACATTGTACAGTTGGCATAAAAATATTCCTTTGGATATTGTCCGTGACAGCTGGCTTTCATACAAGAACAGGTGAATTCCTCAGAGCAGGTGAGTGTTTGAGGAAGTTGACAATTGCTGCAGTGACTAGTGAATACACAGTTCAGGTTAAAAATGTGTACCAGGAGACAAGGTTACAGATGTTTTCCAGAAGGTAGAGAACAAAAGACCAGTTATTTAACTGCTCCCAGTCATGGAGGACAGGAGAGCCAGACAATTTTGTGTCTCTGTGTGTGTGAATGATCCCATGCGGCTTTTCAAGAGAGCATTTTTTTTAACATACAAAAGCTCAAATCAGCTCACTAACAGTAATCCAGAATTCTAGAAAGATTTTTCCTGCTCCTAGAGTAAACTGAAGCAGGTTTTCTCCTGCTGAGGTGAATTTTTTATTAGTCTTATTGACATAGTCTCTAAACCCAGAAATCTTTACCGCTTCACATAAACCATGACGTTCTTCATGCAAATGTGCTTGATAGCTTCTTGTGAGCAGAGACTCTGTGAGAGTGTTTTTCTTAACAAGGTAATCACTGCATGTCACTCATGAGGTCATTGGAGACTGCCACACAACAGGACTTTGTTCTCTGCTTTGCTGGGCAATTCTGACAACAGAGCTACTTATGCAACAGCACAGTTGCAGTCCTCCCTTTAGAAAATCACCATGAGAGAAGTTTTTATTTTTAAATGTATTGGGTAATCTTACAAAAAATACATGTTGTAGTGTTACAAAGTTACACTCTCCAAAGCAAATTCTCTTTGATTTCCAGAAAAAGGGAAATAAGCTGACAAGTAAACCCAATCTAAATAATGAATCAAACACCCAAAAATGGTTGGCTTAAAGTATTTTTTCTTTCTTCTTTTTTTTTCATGTAATACAATTGTCTTTATCACCTTGTTTTGCAACCTGTAATGTTCACCAAGGTTACATTTTTAAGCTTTTCTCTGCAACTACAGGGAAATTTTCCTCTTAGCCGAAAGTTAAGATTGGTATGGATCCAGGATTTGTGGCTAAAAGGAAAATGTCAGATATCATGAGAGTTGTGGTAATATCATACTAAAGTCACCTCAAATATCCTGGTAGTAAGTCCCGAGTTAGGTGCGGGAACAACTGGCATGAGGAGATGACTGAGTAGCCGAGGTGCCAGACTCAGGGTTCCTATCATGAAACAGGGACCGGGGACAATATACTTCTACCCTCACGAAGATAGTAAAGCACATGCTTAGGCACAAAGATACTTCACTCTTTCTGTAGCCCTTGTAAGGCAAAGAACCCGTTGTGAGAGTACAATGCTGTGCTGCTCCTTCTTCCCCTTCCTCTGCCATCCTTCTGCACAATTCCCACCCCTGCCTGAGTGCAGTACACAGCTCAGGTCCTATGGCACCACTTTTTTCCAGAAATCACTCCAACAGATTTTTTTTTAATCTTATTTATTGAGGAAATATTTATATCTTCTTTATTTTGCTATGGGTCATGTTTTGCTTGTCTCTTCTCCTTCCACCCTTGCCCCCTCCCAGTCCTCAGACCCAGGAGTTGTGTAATGCTGCGAATGAGGAGCCTGTGCTAGAACTGGAATATCAGCTTCCCTGAGAGAGTGATGAAAAACAACGTGAAAAGGTCACCTCTGTGGTAAAGTGTCCCTACACCTTTCTGATGGGAAAATACAAAGTTTCTGTTGACTTTGCAGAACTAATCAGAAACAATGATTTGGATCCAGACTTCCCCTTTACTTCAGAAGCCAGAGGCTGATCCCCTTACATAAGCTGAAATGTAAGAAAGTTAACATGCCACTTAGCCTGGATTAAGAGAACTATCTGCAGACTACGATATCCTCAGTCGTGGAGTGACCATGCTTGGAAAGGGTAATTTTTAAGCATTATCAGACTAATCTTCATGAATCTGAATTCTGTTTTGCTACGTAAGTGTGAATCCAGAGCAGCTCCATTGACTTATCTGCATTCTTACCAGGGTTACTGAGAATAAAATCAGGACAGGACTCCCAGATTTTTATCGTTCGATTTCTAAATGGAGATGTATGCCCTTCGACACATAAAAGGACTATTTGTTAATTTTCATTTTAATGGAGTTTCTTATAGGTTGCTAATATGTTACTTGGGAATCACTTCAAATACGAAAGGAGAGGCAATTCCCACTGCTGGGAGTAAAAAGAGAGAAATGATGGTTTGAGATTTATTCTACCAAAATATGCCGAAAATTCTGTTGGAAGCGGCTTTGGTTAAAGAATGCATTAAAGTAATTTTAAATAACATAGATTAAGAAAATGAGCATATCAAGAGGATATATTTTAGTAGGCAGGTTAATATTTACCCTGAAAAACAACTTCATGGCTTGAGTGAGTCAGCAGGATGTGTGGGAGAAGGGCTGGTGCAAGGCTTCTCAGCAGTAGAAGTAAAATTGAATTATTCTGCCTCAATGAAAAGGGTACAATAAGGTAGCTCTTTCTGGCAAGGTGTCTGTTCTCCTTTTTTCTTCTCTTCCCTTCATTTCCATCTCCTCATCTCCCATTGCAGTAGCTGCTTCCCAGACTCTTTGGATCATTGCTTGGAAAGCAGGGTTTCGTACTCTGCAGCTTTGTGTTGCAGGGTAAAGTGGACAAGAAAGCCACTGCAGCCTCTTTTTGGGACACCTGCTGTCCCCCAGCACTCAGCCTGGCTGTGGAAATGCCTGGTTTGCCCACACCGACAGTGAAAACAGTCAGACCTTCCAACCAGATGCATCTTATTAAGCAGCTTTCCTTCCATATACTCAAGAGCAAGAAGAGTCAAAGTCCCTGTGTGAGGCTGCTCTAGAGTAACCTGTCTCTGCGTTAACTATCTAGAAAAACTGACCTCCCTAGATATCTAGTGCAGGTGTCTAGAATTAAATTTCTTATATCGCTGCATTATTATACAAACACACTCTTACTCAAATTTCTCTTCTCCAGGACCTGTGTTGCTCACAAGAAAAGAGTTAGCTCTGCAGAAAACTGGTCATTTGTACTAGTTATTCCTGCATATTTTGGTCTTATTTAGGGTGAAATTTAATTTTTAAATCCAATTTTAGTGACTAACAGAAGAACCTGGTGAACTGATGGAAAATTTCATGTGAGATCTAAAGATATGATTGAAGCAGCAACTTTTATAAGTACCTTCAAGTGATCTAGACAAATAGTAGGTATTGATTTTTCTTTATTGAGGATGAAAGCTCATGTCCAGTCCTGCTTATTTGCAAGAATATGTTAGTGGTAGAAGTACAGGGGTGTTGAGAAGCATATGTTCAAAGACAAAATCTTAGATTAACTTCAGAGGAAGCTTAAATGCTCCATTTGTTCTTCAATAATACATTTTATGTAATTGGATTTATTTTTCATTCAGATCCAAATAAGCAAAGGCTAAAAAATACAACATAATGCATCTTTTTGGTGGCTCAAGACACCTCTTTCAACCCCTAAGATACTGACTACCTGGGTCTCAGTATATGTATTAGAAATGACCTTGTATCTTTAGCCTGGAGTTCAAACCCCCACTCATACCTGAGTCTGTCATACTTTCTTTTCCTTAAGACCTTAAATCTTGAAAGTGCCAAACTTCATTCAGCTACAAAAAAATTACAAGATTTTTAATGTTGTAAAAATCAAATGTGGGATATTTGAGTGAATACAGAATTCAAAGTTAAAATGAAACTTGTGTAGCTAGATCTGGCCTGCATCACTATTTGTACTGATTATCAGGCTTTGTGTATTAAGGGAAAGTGGAAAAAGAAATAAATCTGTGACATGTGAAGTCTGTAGCACAGAGTACGAAAACTGAAAACAAGACAGAAGATTTCATAGCTCATTTCAAGTACTTTTATGTCTGAATGTTCCACTGTTGGTGAACTTGCAGTATACCTAGAATATAACTAAAACCAAAGTCAAATCAAAGTGATGTTGCTTTGAAATTTTCATACGAATAAGCTTCACCAAACATACAAAGAAACCTCATTTCTCCTACAGAAAAATCAGAGCATTTCACTCTGATTTAAGTAAAAGCTGTCTTTGCTGAAGGCAAAGAAGTTGCTTTACAAAAATAACAGACTGATGTGATCTTTCAATAGAATAAGTTCCTGCATTGTAAATGGACATATTGGGAATTAAAAATACGACTGTTAACTAAAGTCATAACCTTTATGTTTTGGAAGGGAATAGTCACACCATATGAAATATTATAGCATTTTATGTTTTACAACAGAAAAGAAAAACATGTATATGTGAAAGTTTTCCTTATACCTACAAAAAAACTGATGACATTTTCTGCCTGTTAAATGGCTGCCTTCCAAAGAGTTCTTGCTACCAAATGAAGCTTCATAAATACTTCAAATGTGTTTTCTATTGAAAACTCAGTGATGTATGAGGATTATGTGGATTTTCCTTTTGTTTTGAAGGAGTTATCCTGGTCATCCTTATATTCTTTAGGGATTAACACTCACTAGAAAACATGGGCATTAATTTCTGCAGGATACCATCCTAGCCATAGAAATAATGGAGACATTTATTTCTGAATCTTTAAAAGGCTATTCAAATTTCTATAGTAATTTCCTGTCTGAAGAGTCTAAACATCACCTTATCTTCACAACCCCGCAATAAAAAAAAAAAAAAAGTTAAGTAGAGCTTTAAAGAAAGAGTTTGTGGACATGCTTTTCTGGTAACTGCATGTAGAATACTTCCACCAGAAGCATATATTGGATAATGAGGGCTGCAAGGACCAGGAGGCAGCATCAGTCTCCCTTCCCAAATATAGTATTTATTGCCCTAGCTGTCAGAGCTGAATGGATTTAGCATGTGGTACTTACAACAACTCGTTAGCTGTTATATGCCTGACATGTGGCAACAGCTTAAAACCATTTGGAAGCAGAAGCTAAAGCAGGCTTCTGCACAATGAGGGATGGCATTGCTGGAGCAAACATTATTGCACCTGTGAGGATAGCCTACAGAAGCTGCCTTTCAGATCCTGGTTTCCATCCTACTGTGAGAAATCTGCCTGCCTGATGTGAGCCTGCATTTTGGAAAGGCTGCCTGCTCATCTGCAGGGCAGGAGAGGGAAAACCAGCCTGTGCCTCCCTGGGCCCCATCAGTCTGAAAACGGGCACCTTTGAAAGGGAAGGACTCGTGTTTTCTCTCACCTGAGATGTCATCAATGGCTGCATCAGAAAATTATTGTGACATAAAATATGGTAATATAGAATAAAACCAGCAAGAGATTTGGCACTCCATTTTCCTGGACTAAAACGTCAAGCGCCAGGACTCTGCTTTGGAAATAGCAAAGCAGTGCACTTACCATGGCAGTCAGGCTGTGTCCTTTCTTTGAAGTAGTTGCAGGTTTGAAGCAAGAATTATTGGGAAAAAATCCAGTAGTGCACAAGGGGCAAAAGGACCAAAAGAGTAATTTGATGGTCTTCTCTGGCCTTAAATTCTATGAATAGCAAGCATAAATGCAAAGCCAACAGCCATAAAATTAGTGCTAAGTTCATCTTTCCTCTCTTACAGTTACTACTGTCCAAACTTTTCCCCATTTTTACTTTTTTTTTTAAATGTCTGAGGAAACTTGTGCACTGTTACCAACAGATTTGGGCTGGTCTAGACCAAGGAGGGAAATCAATTCCAGGCCCTCAGCTCTCTCCCAGGTAATACCCTACTGGTTTCCTCTTGTGTTGTACCAGCCCTGCACAAGCTCACCTGCCTCCTGCACTCTCAGCTGAGGAAAATAACACAAAGTGGGAGCAATTTTCTCGTGGTCTTCCAATTTCTTTATAAAGAAAACAGAACTAGATAAGACAACATATATCCACACTGTGTCCTATTTTAAAGGAAGTTTTATCCTGTAATTGTTGTACAATGCTTATGTAGTAAATACAGTCTAATCTAAGATTAGCCAGGGAAATAATAGCTTCATCTCCAATTAACTCTCAGGTTTATAGATATCTTTCCAAGAGATGCTGTTCTTTAACAATGCCTAACAGCATCATTTTATGGGAAACATTCATGTAGGTTTGTTGTCATGATGTCTAAGCACCTCACATTTATTTAAAATATATATTTAAGAAGCATTTCAGTAAGGTGGAGAAAGACCCCTTTCCTGATGTTACAAATAGAGGCCAATGGCCAGGCCCAAACAAGGATGTAGTCTTTCTTTTAAAAGGAGAAGAGTATGTATCCGTGCCTCTTCTTTACAGCTAGTAAAAATTGGATAACTCCAGCAAGGTATGGAAGACATGGCTAGAAAACGACATTCAGGCCTACACACTTCTCAGGAGTGACTGACTCTTAGTGCCAGACTGTTAACCATTTAAGGACTGAGAGCATTTCTTCAACGTCAGCGTTAATGTTTTCACCTTTGAATGTCATAGTTTTAGATTTATGACCTGGAGAAGTGAGAGAGATTGCACATGTCCTTCACAGCTCCATGAGATGGGGAAGAACGAGATTTCCATCCCCCTTTGCATGGTTCCTATGTATTTCTATCCTCTGGTAGTTCAAAGTAAAAAAGTTGGAGCAAGAACCTCCTATGCACTCCGTGTGGGGCACAGCCATCAGACTGCAGTGTGGCTCTCTCCCTAGATTTTGCCTTCTAGCTCAATAGCTCCTTAAATACTGCGTACAAATTGAAACTTTTCAACAAAAATGAAAGAAAGTTCCCCATTCTCTATCTCAACATGTGCCCAGGTAGAGACATCTGAAGCGTCTGTACTGGATTTCCTTGAAAGAAGTTTCAGCCTCTTAGACCATCTCTTGCATACTCTAACAACGGAAACCTACTTTACTAAAAACTAAGCCAAAGGTTTCACTTTCCAGTGGACACTCACTGAAAAATATTTTTGTAGAAGGCACTTTCACTCTGCATGGAGGGGTAACGTAATTTTGGATTAAACAGAGCTTCAGGCCAATACAGGTGCTTGACACCACTGAACTTCTGGTGACCACTGGGCACCAGCAGTACTACAAGAGCTTAGGGAAATAAATACTTTCAGTGTTAGGCATCACCTGGGAGGAGTTTTTAAACCTTCTCTATATTGGAGTCATGTGTTTAAATTCAAACAGTCTAGAAAGAGTTTTGCCCAGAAAGCCTCTGAGGAAGGGTTGAATAAAGTACTTATTCCAGGTCTTGGGGTTAACAACTGCAACAGTGACTGATACAGCAAGAAACAGAAATTCCTTTCACTGCAGAAGCAGAAAGAAATGGCATTTGTTAAGAAGGAAGACAAACCAGGTGTCCATCATGGGCCCTTCTGATTTTACATATCTGTAAAAGAGGTAAAGCCTCAGTAGCTATTAACCAGTTTGACCATATATCTTGCCGAGACATGAACAGGTCTCCAGTGCTGCCGTCATACCTCACTATTTCTTCTGTTCCTTTTATTTGTTTGCTACCCCAGATCACCACACTTCACCTTCAAAGAGCAGGCAAACTCCTGAGGGCAGAGACTATCTCTTCCTCTATTTGCACAGAGCACAGCATGATCCTGACAGAAGCTGCAGGAGCACACAAGCTTAACTTCATTCATCAAATACTCCTAAAAGGAAGGAGTATTTTTGAGGGAACAAACTGACTCCAGTGATTCTGGGGAAGTGTAGGCTGGTTTTTTTGTTGTTGTTGTTGGGTTGTGGGTTTTGTTTTGTTTTGTTTTTTGGGGTTTTTTTTTGGGGGGGGGGTGTCCCCCACAAGAATTGTCAGATCAGCATTGTACTGTATTGATGCTGCTTTTACCCTGGCACACCAGTGCTGTAACTGGGTCACCCTTGGTTTGCTCCCAGGACCTCCAGACATTGAATTCTGAGATTTTATTTTTATTTTCTTTTAAATTCAAGATATTGTTATCTAAACAGACTTTATCTATTTCTTCTGCTTTGAGGTTCTCTGAGCATGTTCTCAGGGTATAAATTTTTTTCCCTAACATCTATGGAGCCAGCACCCACTGGCCCCCAGCTCCACCTGCTTCTCCTCAGGTTGGGATCACAGTTAAATATAGTCTTTTACAGAATGCTAGAGAGGGTGCAAGTCCTCAGTCATGAAGACATTGTTCACAGAGTACACTATCATCGGCTTGTATGGTGAAGCTTAGGAGGCTGGGTCTGCTCTTTCCCTTAAAAGACAAAGCCCTTCCAAATCACAGGACACTGGTATATCAATTTTTCAAAGTAAAGTTTGTTTCTACTTTATTAAGAAACTGCCTAAACAGCCTCTTTTCAGCTTCAGCTGCAAAAAAATGATTGAAGAAAGAGTGACTATTCTCTCTTTTTTACAACTTTCCAAATCTGCATGAAAGCTATCTGGAAAAATCACCGTTCGGCTACCTTAGGGGATTGCAGACTGATTACCAAACCAGGTAGCTTTGCTGTTGAAGTGGCGGTCTCTCTTGTTACATCTCTGACTACTGGGTAGTGTACTACCTAGGTGACTAGCTTCAGGGAAAGGCCAGCTCAGATGTAGCAGTCTCTTATTGACAGGTTACTTGAATTTCAGCCCAAGAAGAATGTGAAAAATCAACAACAGCAAAAGGCTGGATGTCCAACATGGAATTTAGAGTTTCCTGGCAACTTTGTCTGTACCCAGAGTTTCTGAGCTAGAGAGGCCGACTCTCAAAATCCCACATCTGCCAGTGCCCCCTTACTCTAACTGCAGCAGTTCAGTAGGGAAACTCAGCTAACGTGCTTTCCAACCACTGGGTTTCTGGAAACTCATCAATAACTACAGCAACACAGGCTACCTTTATTCTCTGAAAAATTCAGTGGGCTTAAAAGTAATGTGCTGTCATCACAGATCTTTTTCTTAGTTTACTATTTTGTAATTTCTTAAATTCCTTGTATTAGTGGAAGCCAGGGAACAGAGGACAGGGAATTTGCACACACTCTTCCTGCAAGTCATCTTTCCCTAACTGAATGGGAGGCAAACTAGGTGGCTTATTTCTTTTGCATCCTTCATGGCATCCCACAAATGCAAAGAGAAATTATAACAACTTACCTGGATGGCTGGTGAATCGTGGATGCATTTGTCCAGAAACTAGCAGACCAATACAACCATAGCATTCAACAAACAGCTCATGTGCTAAGGCCGTTTGCCAGCACTATGAGACAAATGCTGTTATCACATGTCACTTTAAAAAAAAAAAAATGGTGCATAGCTTCTGTTTTGTTGGGTTTTTTTTCATTCTAGAAGGAATTTTACTGAGCATCAGTTTTCCTGTAACTATAGAAGATAACAAATGAACTCAAATCTAAAGAAATAATATTGTAAGTGGAATGAAGCTGTGATGCTTTGTGACTGCTATACAAATGCTCATGCTGAGTACAAACAAGGTGTAGAAAGTTAAACTCTATATCACAGTTCTACAGAATAAACAGCTTCTTGCTCTTAAGACAAATTTTATGAATACTGGAGACTGTTTTCCCTCTATACAAAATCTAAATATCTGGGAATAAAGAAACCCAAACACATAGTGCCGAAGTACATAGTTTTTGCCAGAACCAGTGGGCTTGACATAAAATACATGAAGAATCAACTTTGGTTAATGAAATACGGCACAAACTGGGCTCACTTCAGCAGTTAGGATCTGCTCCCATGAGAACATGCTGCCAATTTTACACTGAGACCCGTCCCCAGCAAAGCAGGCTTCATGAATCTCAGGAGAAGCTACATGATGATCAGCAAGATGTTTCAGATAATTCTACTGGTTTATCCTGTCGTAAATCCTCAAACAAAGCCTGCTGATGAAAAAAAAAGTATTTTCACAAGAGCTGTTGATTATACTCTTATACTAAATCAAGTATTGCTTTTCAATTAGATCATAGTGTGCTCAGTCCTGCAAGTCAGCAGGAAGGTTAGAAAAGTCATCTTGTTCTGAATTAATCTACTAGCGTAAGTGTTTGCGATGTTGTATGTCAAGCCGATCTAAACATAATTTGATACAACATACTTATTTAGAAAAAGCTGTGAAGAGGATATAAATTAAGGCAATCTTTTGGCTCACTTAAATTGCTACCTGAAGTTTTCTCTCATGCCTTGTCTTAACACTTCCTCCAAGCCTTTGCAAAAGCCTCTGCTTCACTTTGTTCCTGTCTGCTGAGACAGAAGACTGTCCAAAATCGTGTTTGTCTTGTATTAACAACAAAAAAGTACTGTAAACCAAGATGAAGTTGTCAGGCAGGTTTCTACTTTTACAGGCATTATTACTCCTTTATAAACTGTGGTGTGCTAAATGGCAAATACTAAAACTTCCTTTTCCTAAGAATTTTGTGGCTTTTGTTATATTTTACAAAGTATAGTTATAACTACTACTTGACTGACAAAGCTTCTTAATGAGATCCAGCACAGATAGGAATTCCCATATCCCATTAATAGTTTACATTTGTCACAGAACATGCAAGAAAAGAAAAAACATTTTAGCAATAGATGGGGAACAATCTCAGGTCTAAATTAATAAATACCATGTTATTTATTTCTTGCCTCTTGAGCCAGGAGAAAAGGAGAGAATATACCAGGATAATATCCATATGAACAGGTCTTAACTGCATTTGGCCCTAAAGTTTTCAAATTTTGAAGATATCTAAAGATATCTAGCAAAAAAGAGTGGGAATATCAATAAGACCTCACAGCTCTATGGAGGCTGCAGGTATGTTTCCAGTTAAAATTACCAGCAGCAGACCAATTCCTCATACCCTTCACTCCGGGTCTGGGGCTGAGGCTTTTGCACTTGCACCAGGACAAAGCTCTTGTCCCTGCATATAAGATTCTACTCCAGGAAAACAGTAGCTTCGTACAAGTGTACCCCATCAAAACTTTAAGTTAGGCCAGTTTTTGGATACCTGATTGTCCTGATTTCAGCTCAGATAGAGTTATCTTTCTTCTTAGTAGCTGGTACAGTGTGTTTTGGATTTAGTGTGAGAATAATGTTGATAACACGCTGATGTTTTAATTGTTGCTAAGTAGTGCTTATTCTAATTCAAGGATTTTTCAGTTCCCCATGCTGTGTCAGTGAGGAGGTGCACAAGAAGCTGGGAGGGAGCACATCCAGGACAGCTGACCCGAACTAGCCACAGGGATATTCCATACCATAGAACGTCATGCTCAGCATATATACTGGGGGGAGTTGGCCAGGAGGGGTGATGGCTGCTCGAGCATTGGTCGGGGTGGTGAGCAATTGCATTGTGCATCACTTGTCTTTTCTTGGGGTTTCTTTCTCTCTTTTTTTTTGTTATATTCCTTTTCATTACTATTATTATTATATTTTATTATTATTGTTATTATATTTTATTTCACTTTAGTTATTAAACCAGTCTTATCTCAACCCCTGAGTTTTACTTTTTTTTTCAATTCTCCTCCCCATCCCACCATCCCATTGTGGGGGTGGGGAGTGAGCAGCTGCATGGTGCTTAGCTGCTGGCTGGGTTAAACCACGACACTTATGTGTGAAGGCTATTGCCTTTAATTTTCATGGATGCTGTCTCCTTGCCGCTTTATGTACCTCTGCCTGCAGGGGTTCTTTTCTCCTAGACTCTTGAGGGGGCATTAGGAATGGGAAAAGAAAAACAAAAGGAGAATGTTTATATTCTGTTGGTATATTCTGGTTGATGCAGGAGGTTCTGGTTAGGGCAAAGAAAATCTCGACTTTGTGAAGAAGCTGCAAGGAGATGTGACTTTGAAGACTCTCAGTGTTTATAAAACTTAAGATACATTAAAATGGTGAAACATTTAATGATCTGTCTCTATTTTTCAGTCTTCACTGCTTTCAAAATGGGTCTTTTAGGAGTCATTTGTCCAGTAATTTTCGATATATCTACACTAGCATCGCCAGAGAACATTGCTTGGCAAGTGAGAATCAATAGTCTGTGTTGTCAAACTGTGGGGATGTCCCTGGCCTGGTGTGGACCCAGGGTAACAAACAGAGCTCCTCTCTGTCCCTGGAGCAGTCTGGCTGTCAGCCTGGGCCAAGGACAGAGGCTGGAGGTAGCTGCCCTGTTCTGGAGGAAAAGGGCATTTCCTAGGAGAGAGACGGGCTGTCTTGTATCTGTTGGTCTCAGTGCCAACCCATGTGTCATGGCCACATGAATTTTTAATATAGTTGTAGTGTAACCCTCCTAAAAACCTGAAAAGAAAGTGGTGATTTCTTACTTTCACTCTGGGCTTCATTCCTCTCACTTGTAATGCTGGCAGATTTTCAGGGACGCTTCAGCTCTGCAGCAGCACAAACTTCCACATAATAAACATAAACAGATGAATAAATAAATCTCAGCAGGCTAAAACATCCTCGTACAGACTTCTGGTTGTATATTATGATTATCCACATATTTCATCAACTAATTTAGTGTTGCTTCCTCCATGATTAACCTCTGATAAAAAATATTCTTTTCCAGAGCATAAAAGCAATATTTATCTGTTGTGTTATAGTTGACTACGTAGTTCTCGTTCACTAGCAAATTGCAGTATCAACTTTATTGGCACAATTAAATTTTATTTACCAGGAAACAAAATTCTTCAACCAGATTAGCTGGTTGTGGCTTTTATTTTTCAAATTTACAATGAAGCGGGCTTTCAGAGAACAAAGTAAATATTTAATTAGTAACAAGTTATATAAAGCAATTACCTCTATAGGAAGTGCACTTTCCCCTCCTTTGTGTAAGAGACTCATTGTTTCCAAAGAGGAATTTTGCCAGAGTAATGACTGTATGACACACTTACATAAAAGGAGAGAATGTCATCCACCAGTAGTGATCATAAGTATTACATAGCCATTATTACCTTCTCTTTTGGCAAATGTTGCCCAGAGTATCCAATGCATATTAAAGAGGCTTAATTTGCATACCACATAAGGCTATTTGTGTTATAAGTGTTTATTGCATTGAAATCTCAGAAATATATGTGTATTTGTGTAAACTGGCACTTTTACTAGCTGATGTATTCAGAAAGTGCCAACACCTTATTGCTTTAAATCACTGTCCTTAGGGTTGGCATTATAGAACAGGCAAATATCTTTAAAAGCATGTAAAATCGCCCCTCATGTCTTTCCCGGGGCATCCCTGTCCTACCCTCAGCACAGCTCACAGCATCCTCTTCTGACAGTCACAAAAGCTACCACAGCCTTGTCTCCCTCTGTGGTTTCTTCCATGAGCAATGCAGACTAATTAAGGGTAATTAAGAGCGATTAACTACTGAGATAGCCTCCCTGGGCTCCAGTTACTCTTTGTGAAGCTCTGCTCAGTCAATGACCCATCACAGATAACTTCATTGTCCAGAGATTGCAACAGTCAGGAAGGACTTTCTTACATGCATGTCATGAGCTCTGGGAAGAGAGGACAGAGACACATGAAGGACCCTAAAAGCTCAGTATTTACAAAAAGAAGTGCTCCCGTTCCACTAGCTAAGGAAAACCGTAAGAAATGGCCTCCTGAGGTTATTTGCAGACCTCGCTGGGGACCTCTTCAACACTTCCATAGACTCAGAATGGTTTGGGTTGGAAGGGACCATAAAGACCACCTAGTTCCAACCCCCCCTGCCATGGGCAGGGACACCTTCC
>JANXJC010000051.1:7663705-7676327 GCA_027564655.1 Leptodon cayanensis | reverse complement strand
TCTGCTCCGGCGCCTGGAGCATCTCCTCCCCCTCCTTCTTCACTGACCTGGGGGTCTGCAGGGTTGTTGCTCTCACACCTTCTCACTCCTCTCTCCAACTGCAATTGCAGTTGTGCAACAACCTTTCCCCCTTCTTAAATCTGTTCTCCCAGAGACACCACCACCGTTGCTGATGGGTTCAGCGTTGGCCGGCGGCGGGTCCCTCCTGGAGCCGGCTGGCATTGGCTCTGTCGGACACGGGGGAAGCTTCTAGCAGCTTCTTACAGAAGCCACCCCTGTAGCCCCCCTGCTACCAAAACCTTGCCATGCAAACCCAATACAAACTCTCGATTTAAATTAATTTATCAATGTTATTGAAGATTTATAATCCCCCTTTTTTTGAAAAATAATATACGTGCTAAAATTACATTGTTTATCCTTGTAATACCTCTTCACAGCTCAATAGGTCATCTTTTATTATCTTTTCAGTACATATTCTTTCAGAAAAATGTATCCTTTTTTGTTTAAGGCAATATGAATTGATAGAACAAAAAATATATTGTCATAAATCTTGTCGATTTCAAGTACTCTATATCTACAATATCTTGTTTAATTAGTTAATACTAGATATAGCAAGAAAACGGTGCTTTACTGTAAAATACTTTTTAAAAAATATTCACTACTTGCTGTTTATGGCTTTCTTAATATGAAACAGGTGTGGAACTGCAATGTGTCTAGGCACATTTATTCCTTTGCTTTTGAGCTATGTATAAAGTACATTAAGTAATCAACTTCTGGGTTTGAATTTTGGTGCTGCATTTACTTTTCTAAAATCCCCCAGCTCATCATCAATTTTCTTCATGTCTTTTAAAAATGCTGCTTAGTGGTATAGTAACTGACATGTTAGCTAACCTTCCTAACAGCCTAGAAGGATAAGGTAACCTGCACACATTCCATTTTAAGTACTTTTTTTCATCTTAGAAAGTTATTTCTACTGTCTTATTTTGATACCTCTTTCATTTTTTTCAGTATTTTAATTTCGTTACCTTCATCTGGTAAACAATCTATGTTATATTTTGTAATATTTTTCCCTTATACATTTATGAGAAACTCTTCTTAATTTTTTTCTACCATCTCATTAAGTCCTAGTGGACTGTATGTATTAGATATTAATAATATTCAATTACTCTGAAGGGTTATTTTGTAATTGTTGGAATTTCTGCTTCAGTCATTAGGCTGGGAGCTGTGTCCATTGTTACAGCTAGAACAACCCTGTGTAGGGGGCACCAGGAAAATGGCATGTAGAGGAGCAAACGAGGAAGGAGCTTGCAGCTCCCAGGAACTCTCCTTGAATGCTTGAATGGCACTTGCAACAAAAGCAACAGCTGCACAAATACGCAGGTAGCACAAAAAAGAAAAGGTTGTGAGTCTACCACTCACCAGGTATGCAGCTTTGCTCCGAGCAGAAGACAGAATTTAGCTTTCAGCACAAGTTAGCATTTCATAAGGAAGAATAAATAATGGCTCAGCTGTAGGAAAAGATTCAAAATACAACTTGAAACTGTAAAACTTGTCTGGGTCTGCATATGAACAAGATATATTGCGTGTGCTGCTTCCAGATTTGTTAAATATTACAAAACTAGTGAGTAAAAGAAGGACTAATGTTGAGTTGCATTTAATGAACAGAAATTGAGGATTAGAAAAAAATGAGTGCTGCTTTTTTAAAGAGAAAAAAAGCACACTTTTTTTTTTTTTTAAAGTTTTGGTATTATCATTGATTGAAAATTCCTGTTCTCTAAACACCAACCTCTAGAATAATATTCTTGTGTACCTACATGGTTTCATAGCTTTCTTCTGCCCACTTTTTACATGCAAGTAAAAGCATAGGTAGTCACTAGAAACAGAATGCCTACATCAGCTGACCCTGAGCTTCAAAGCTGGGCTTCAGCACAGGAAAGGAAATGAGGAGACACCACTTGCAGTGTACTGACGAGGGAAGAGCCAAATGTTGAAATAGTCTCTACCATAACCAGGTGGTTCACACCAGATGGATCTGAGGAAGAGGCATCTACAACCTGTTCACATCACTCAAATCTGCATTTCTACTGCTGCAGGGTGAACTGATCTGTGGTGTGTCCTTAATGTCTTACTGGCCATGAAACAGACTGGAAACTGCTCTTGTACTCATGCCTTGCGCTGAAACTCTCCTACACATTGCAATCAAGATGATAACCACATTGTGAGCCTCACCAGAATACAAACATAAACCCTAATAATGAGTAGTAGTAAAGCCTAAAGGCTTTAATGCTTTAATTTACAGCATAAGCCAATGAATGTTGCCAAACGCCATATGACTTCCCCAGGATGGGTACCTGAGGAACTGCGGTAGCTCCAATATTTGTCTTTACTCCTCTTCTGCCTGAATACTTCCATCCTATTCTATACTCTTTCTTTAAAGGTGACCATTTTTACTCTAAATCCACCATTGTTCATAATAGGTAGATTTTGTGCCCTGTCTTGGGTTTCAGATGATGTTGACAGATGCCTTTTGATTTCACTGTACATACAGGTGCATGCAGTTATGTAATTACCAAGATTCAGCATAAATACCCCCTGAAGATCACAGCCATTACAGGTCTCCAAATCTCTAGACCTGACCCTTTAGGGACATAGACCCTTTAGGATGTAAAATTTTCAGCCTGTTCTAATATTGAGTGGTGAGTATAGTGACAGAAAAATAAACTTTGCAGTGCTGTGCAGGGAGTGAAAGTTCAAACTTGGGACTTCCACTGAATGTCCCCACATGTTATCCCCATGCCAGAGAGCAGCTAACCTTTCACTCTGCAGACTCAGGGCAACTGGCTGAAATCTCAGTCATACTGCTGTCTTGTTACTGTATCAAAATAAAGCATTGTGCATTTTACAGGCTTCACAACTCCCTTTTGAACCAACTATATCTGTTCTGAGGTTATTTTTATAGTAAAGGACTTATTTACATTCCTGACAAAATTTAGTCAAACCCATTTAGTCAGTGGCACAACAGTGAATCTCTGTCCAACCCTACACCCTCCACCCTATACCTTAATACCCAGCCCAAAACTCGATAGCTGATCACACTCCTATGTGTACATACTTGCCCTTCCAAGGCGTTCATATAATAGTGCTGTCTTGGGCCAGATTTCACTTTACAAGCTTCACGTTTCCAGGTTCAATCACTTCATGGTTTTCCCTGTTCCTTTCATAGTCATAGGCAGCTATCCTTCAAACAGCACTCTTCCAGGGCCATTCCCTCCAAATGGTGAAAACTGCTGCTCTGTGGCAATGCGATTTCTATCTAGGAGGGGGTCTGGATCCTTCCCCTCTTCAATTCGTGCATTTCACATTAAACAGCATAAGAGGCCTTGAAGCGAACCTCTCATCCAGCAAGTAATGTACGCTCATTTCAGATGGCATATAATGCCAGGCAAGCGCTGCATTCAGCTTGCTAATTAGGCAGCTAGTTTTGTCCCCTCACCTTGCTTCTGGCCCTTTGGAGAAGCAGTTTTAGAAACCAGGCTGGTAAGAACTAAATTACTGTTTGGAAAACTTTCCCTGATGATATTCTTTGTTTCTTTCTGCTTGGACAGATGTGGTTAAAGGTAAGGTATGTGTTACGTAAGGATTCAGAAGCTAATGATATGTGAACTTGACTCTGGGGCAGCCAGAGTATTTGGATTAGAATTGGTGTTAACCTGCAGCAAATCTCTATAGAAGCTCTGCTGTAGCCTCTTGCCTCCCTTTTTTCTTTGTTAGAATGTGCTTTCTTCAGTCACCCTCTTTCCTAAAATAATACTTTTCTGAAAGTATGCTGAAGAAGTAATGTGGGTAGCGAAGAAGCATGAAAAAGTGTTGAAAGGTGGGGAAAAGATGTAAGAAATCTGTCTGGTTTACCTCAGCTAATTAAGAGCCTGATACACGATCTGCATACACTGCCTGTGGCATTTCCCAATCCTCTCTCAAAGATTTTGAAGCAAATTACTTTTGAGAAGAGGCTGAGAGACTGTTGTTTGTTAAATATGGGAAAGGGATGGGAGAGGGGAGGGTCTTTTTGCTTTCTTCTACTCCTTAATGAGTAAGTTACAGAGAAAGTGGAAAGAGACATTTATTGGAGTTAAACCCTGAAAGTCTGAGAGGCAGCAGGCATATATTTCAGCAAAGAACATTTCAATTAGATGTAAGAAAAAAAAATTTCTCAGTGTTTGCCAAACCATTTGCCCAGAGATTTTTCTGGAAACTCCCACTTTGGAGACATTATAAACTCAAATGGAAAAGGACATGACTAACCCAGACTAACTTTTACTTTGGCCCTGCCAAAGGAGGTTGGACCAGACAACCTCCATAGGTTCCTTCCAACCTCAATTACTCTTTTTCAGTAATTTAGCAGTAGAACCTGTATCGGAGATATGATTAGAAAGAAGGAATATATTTATCATGTTCACGTTCCCATTTCATACTTTCTATCTGTTTTTTAGCTTTCTTTTTATTCTCCACCTCTGACATTCGTGGTACAGCACTGTTGGAAAGAACACCTTTCTTGACCTATCAAAATGATTTGCATGATTGCTTAAAACTCTTCCTTTACCTCCGTAAGAATCATGGAAGTTTATTTAAAGTTATGACATTCCCTATGAAACTATCCATTATCAGGTAAAATAAAAATATTTACAAGAATTGGGAGAAATAATTAGGAAAAAACCTGCTCAAAACTCCAGAAATTTTGAAAGTTCACCTTCACCTAGATGGTTTGCTCAATATAAATTTTTCATCATTCTTTATCAGATCAACCTGATGTGCTCTCCATGCTGTTGAGAAAGTCTCTTACCTTACCACAAGACTCCAGTGATATGAAGATCAAAGAGCTAATGTTCATTATCATACCCCACCGTGGTTACAGTACTTCCAGAGAACAGGGGGTAGTACCTAATCAGGTAGGGCACGTGGCATTTGTTGTGGTACTCGGGTATTTCCCACTAAGACACTCAGTGCTCAAATGCATCTTAATTTCACCAGGACTTTAAGTATTTGCGTTAATTTTTCCATATTGTAGCACTGTGTCATGTCAAGTGTAACTTTTTTGGACAATTTCAGATAAAATTCTTTGTCTGTTTTCCAGAATGAAAATAGACTGAAAATTGTTGTTCTTCGTCGTCCTGTAATAAAAATTCTAGGTAATTTTTTCCTGTGCAAAAACTGTACAAACACTGCACTCTGGAAAAGAGACTTGTGTCCTGTGCCATAATCTGCATAAGTCTGTATGAACTTCACAACTTAAAAATTAAGCTTTGCATTCACATGCTGAGAGAAAGTAAAATTCCCCGAAGCTCCTATCAGCTTGGGCTGGATCAGGTCGTTATCTGCCGTGAGACCTTTGCGTAGCAGTTTGGAGTGGGGGTCGGCCTGGATGGGCAGGGTCCCTGCCAGCAGCATGGCTCTTTGCCCAGTCTGGGCAGCACAAAGGAAATCCCACATCTGGCTGAGGGGGAAGATATAAATGTGTCTTCTCAGAGAAAAGACAGATGTTAAAGTATAACTTCTGCAATTAAAAATAATGCAAGGAACAAATGCCTGTGAATAAAAGGCCCTCACTGACCACCAAGGCGGCCTCCCTTAACAGTGCTCATCAATTTTCCCTTGACATAAAATCTAAATTTTATGAGCCTAGATGAACTGCCTCTATATCCTATCTGTGTGACATAACATTTTCATCATCAAACTAATTGGAACTCCTAAAAACTATTTTGAGGTACAGAGAGTCTTGAAATTATTTTTTAATTGGAACTAGGCAGCTTTATGTTAGCTAATTGCCATAGCTTGGTCACCCAAACATTTCACTTGGTCCTTACTTACATACATTTTAGGATCTTAAAATATTTATCTAACCTAAAATATACCTATATCTATGATATGTAATATAAAAAGAAATGTCAATGTCTCATTTTTTTTTTCCACTGCAAGCACTTTTCTGTAACCATTACATGTTTTTCCCAGTTCACAAAAATTTCTGTTGTATACATTTTGGTCTGTGTTTGTTTGCTAGAGATGAGTTTTCTAACCTGCTGAACCCAAGTACCTCATTTGCAAGTGGTTGTCAACTCACAGGACCTCGGTGATTTGTTTTAAGCAGTAGATTGGAGGAGTGTAAGAATATGAAAGTTTGCAAACTTTTTTAGTCTCAAAGCTTCCTATAAGCAGTTGCAAGTGAAAATAAAAATAGCTCTGAAATTGTTAAACCAAAAAATGTGCTGCAGAAAAAGGTCAAGATTTGTTGAAGTACAAGCGCTTCCTTCCAGAAAACAAGCCAGTTTTGTTCTTGTTAGCAAGGTCATGCAGCCAATTCATTTCATCTAACTTTAAAAAACCATTTTTAAAGCACTCAATTTATTAGATTTAGGGCCTTGGGCTGATACAGATTGTTGTGGCACCAGCAAACCTCTGGAGTTACGTCAGCTTGGGACCCGGTGCTTAAATTTTTATTCTGTGTCTTGACACATAAATAAAAGTGGTTATCACAAGATTTCTCCTCACAGGATTTTACAGGTCATGGATGGGGTCACCAGCAACAGGAACTCACTGAAATAGTTTGCAGGTTCTTGTGTAACAGGATATGGTGCTATGTTCTTCCCCCCCACCAAAGGGCAGCAATACAGTCCTAAAGACCACAGAAGATGTGCTACGCGTGGCTTTTGAAGGGATCCTGCCTGCCACAAAGATCCCATATGGACTGGTAAGACATATATGTACTTCCCTGACCACCTATGCCTCCTCCCAGGGGTGTCTCCTCTCTCCAGGAGGTGTAAAACCAATCTGAATGTCCTGTAGAAAAGGATCAATCCTAAAACTTAATATGGCTTCCAAATTTTGGAAGCAGGTCAAATAAGATAAGAAGGCGGCCAAGTCACGGGGCGTGTGTTGGGCCCAAGGGTGCTGCCGTTCTGACTCGAAGCCTGGTGTCAGTGCCGCACTGCTGTGGGACCTGGGCTCGGTTTGACTGTGAAAGCGGGTAAGGTGCGAGAAGGTGCTGGAGCTAGAGTCACTAACTGCGGGTAAGAAGTCTCATGGCTGCAGTTGCTGGGGCTAGAACAGCTAGCAACTCAAGCCTTCAAGATCCCTGACATGAAGAAGTAAAAAAATAAAAAACCAAGGGAAAAAGGGGTTAAAGGGAACCTATAGAGGGTAACTCAGCAAGACCAAGGGTCAACCTGCTCCAGGCTGCAGTTAAAGCTCACCGGTCCATCCCTGACTGAGAGCTACCTGCAGAAGTGTTTTCTCCAGCCTGAGGAGCATATTAGTGCTTAGCCTGGCACCATGTTGGTCCTGGCCATCTATTGCATGTGTCAATAAATAACTGCTGCGCGCTCTCTGTGCTATGTACAGCCTGCTTGCAAAGTCTCTTTGCATGTGGTAAAAGGTGTCTGAACCAAGGTGACTCACGAGGGAGAGTGACGTGCGCTACTGGCATAAAGATTCCTGTTGACTTAATTCAGTGTTTGCGCTTCACATAAATATTTTAATTATTGATAAACGCATGATAAGGAGGGAATAGAAAGGGACAATTAATGGGAAGGGACAGAGGAATGGGGAGGAAGGGAGAACAGCAAAGCAGAAATATTGCCTCTTAACTTCACTTGAGGCACAGGTTGTTCATATGATATTGTACTTGAGCCAAGCGTGTGTCCATGCATGAGCAGAGATCTCCATCACAAGCAGGAGAAGGTTGCTGAGGCCTCCATGTGCTCCACAGACCGCTCTGCATCCCTACCCATGCCAGGGGGCAATTTGTCCCCAACGGTGGAGAGGGGGGTGCACTGAGTCCTTCAGATTCATTCTTCCCTGAGGTTCACTTCAGAGTTGAGAACGGAGGAGGGGAAACAGGAAAAGAGCAGAGTGTGGACAGAGGAGGAAAAAGGCAGAGGAAAGAAAAGCAACCTGCCTGAAAAAGTGAAATAGTTATCCCACAGTGGAGCGGAGGTATGATCATTTGAATTTTATCACATTTTTCTTAGTCTAAGTGTACCTAGCCACGGACAGATATTACAGATGAGCTGATCATCAGGTAAAATTTTAACCCTTAGTACTCTCTACTCTTAAATGTTAAAATTGGCTTGAAGTACAAAGTTTCTTTTTCTCCTAAAACTATGTCATAGAGGAAACATTTAATTATACATTGACTGAAACAAATCCCCCATGTAATGGATTTGAGTGTATTTTCTTTTACTGCTGAGGGAAATTCTGTGTGCAATATGGCACACAACTGATCATTCAGTTTCTTCTACTACAAGCTTCCATGAAGCATGGAAAATCTCAGATACGTCTCATTAGCTTTTCTGCATGTGTGTCTCTAATTATGAAGTGCTATAATTGATCATTTTCCTTTTCAAATTAATTTATAACATAAGAAGATTTGATTGAGGAAATGTACAAAAGGAACACTTTGGTTTGACCTTACAGCTTGTTCCCACTCTTTGGCTGGTGTCCATCAGGATCATTAAAATCAATTAAGGAGTTAAGTACAGGACATCTATTGTTCTGCCATTGAATCAATAGACCCTTTCAAATTTCCTGTAATTTTAGGGATCACAGCAGGCAGTTTAAAGAATTACTCTTTTGTAGAATCATAGGTTCTAATCCTGTATACAATGACTTCGTTAGGTCTATTTGCCTCTTTAAAGGCAAACACATACACTTTTGGGTATTGGAAGTATAGTGTGATCTATAAGAGGCATTCAATCCACATTCCACCTCTGATACCACAGACAGACTGCATGAAAACTAAAGTACAGCTGATTTCTTTGCTCCAATCAATTTCATTGAAATTGCTAAATGTTCAGTGCACTAATGTTGGTCATTTATAGCTGCAGCTATATTTATAAAAAGAAAAAAAGAGGTATTTGTATCCAAATAATGAAGATGTGGCCCACGTCATAGCTACGTGGCTGGATCAGCTGGTGGCAGTCATTGCAGCTATTGAAATAAGAAACGTGAGGAAGGACAGACTAATGTAGTCCTCAAGGCCCAGAAGCTACACTATTGCAATAATAACTTGGAGCCAGAAATAAGCTTGACTTGTTTGGTGCAATAGGATTATTTCATGTGAAGCGTGGCTCCATTCAGAAACCGTAAACTCAGAGCTGGGGCGGTGTTCACTCATATTTATGTAGCACCTTCCAAATGGGACCAATAGTGCCTAGGGGTGTCAGTGCTAATGCTGGGTAAATGTTAAATGGCTCTTGTGCTTTTTATTATTTAGCAGCTATTGCTGAGCTGTGGAGGAGCCGGTGCTAAATATAATCATTTTCAATCACTGTGAAATATTATAGGCCAGATAGTCATTCTGGAAACTAAGAATGAATGGAGAATAATAACACACACCTTATTTATGACCGAGTTTAATACATATGAAGGAGAAATGAACGAGGAGAGGAAATTCTCTAAAGTCAATGCCTACAGTTACACTCAAATTTTATTTATGGGCACAGAGGAAGGACACCTTACATAAATAAAGCCAAGAGTTCATTGCTCGTATAATCGAAACTGAAAGAGTCTAATCGTTTTTAGTCCACATCTAATTGTTACGGAAAAAGAAAGAAGAATAATAGAATTAGCAGTGGTATACACACACATCTTAGTTTCTACCCCTTTTCCTGGGTTATGCTCTCCCTTTCCCTGCTCCGTGGGGGGTGTTGTGGCAAGCTCTCAGCATCTGGAGTCCTTCATCAGGAGGAACACCATGTTCATATTGATGGTTTCACCTCACTTGGCATCCTTCTTATATGTTTGCTAACATGCTTTCATACCTCACTCTTTCCTCATTGGTCTGCAGCTCCAGGTTACATTCAACCTTATTATATATGGCATCTTTTTTCTATGCTGGATACTATTTCTTTGTTCTTTTTTCCATCTCCAGGTCTGCATTTCTTTGACAGACCTTGGCTGAGCAGTTTATAGCCTTGGGGCCTCCAGTGCCAGCCACTGCCCCATCTCACCACTGAGCTGTGTTTGGTGCCTCCACTTCTCAAGGCTGCTATCTCACCAACCTGTGTTTCTGTGCGTGACATCGTTATGGTAGAGTCATCAAATCATGGTGGTACACCATACAAAGACAGAACAAAGGAAAACAAATTAGCTGTAGACACCTGGTAATTAGGAAAAATGTTACAGCTGAACCATATTGAAGTAAAGCTGCTGGCAGGTCAGTAAAAGTTCAGACAGAGCGGGCATGCCAGTCCTCAGACCTGAGGCCTTGCAAACTCAGTGCAACACTTATGGCCTCTTGTTAGCAATGGTAATACCATGTTGTAGAGCTAGCTACAGGGTAACACTTAGCTACATGTAAGTTCAGCAGCAAATCCTATAAGATTAGTATTTTCTTCATCTGACAAGATGTTTGGTTCAACATTAAAATGTTGTCTGCCTGCAGTGAGAAATAATCACTCATTTTTTTCCACTGAAAACCCAGATTAAATATGTTTCCATATTCAGTGGGAGGGCTCCTTAAGCACTGATTACTGCATAATCTGTACTACATGGTCATAGAAGGTGTCTACATTAAAAAAATGAGTAAAGTATCAGTGATGTAACTTCACTTTATAATGTGGCTTCCAGCTTATGTGAGAATAAGACGAAACATAAGCATAATGCATCTTATAGTCCATAATACCATATATATTTGTTATCATCCACAATATAAGGGTAATTCAAAAGCACTTTCTTAATTTGGGAAGAAGTGCTCAATTTCTACATTGGCAATGTGAAGATATCAAAAATTATGTTGGTTCTTTCTTAAATTAGCAGGCTATCCGTGTTCCTCTTTGCTCCTCCAGTTCTCAAGCAAATACCCCATCAGGCTGCAATTAGCTCTGCTGCCATCAGGGCAGTGTTGCTCCCACCTGGGGCCGGCCGGCCAAGCAGGGGCAGGAGAGAAACCCAGGAGGGGACGGCAGGAAGGGATGGACGATGGCAGGGCAACCCCCTCCACAGCCACCAGTCTCTGGGGGTGACAGGGAGAGCTCTTCTCGCCCTTGGTCATGGGTGAAGGTGCAACCGGTACCTGCACGACGGGTTCGGAGCGAGGACGGCAGCGGACTTTGGAGGATCCCTACCATGGCCCCTGTGAAGAAGCGGGGACAGAGAATCCTTGTCCCCTGTGGCCATGCCTCCAGGCCTGCCTGCCTTCTGACAAGCAGCTTTAACCCTCTCTCTTGCAGAGGTGGGTACCAGGTCCATTTCCAAAAACGATGTGCGACTGTCAAAGCGAGAGAGAGGAGTTAAGCGCCCTGCTGCTCCTTGGCTTGCCCTAACAGCTAGCTGGGAAGCCGCAAAATGCTGACAGCTGAAAATTCATCATTAAAATGTTCTTCAGCGTCTTTCTTTCCACTATCACCAGCAAGCCCACAACATCAAGACAAACAGGGTGACCCTGACAAAGAGCTGACTATTGCCTTGTGTGTGCCAGCTATCGGGTTTTACTACTGCTGTTTTCTCTCTTAGCAGAGCTATTCCTAATTGTGTGTCAAGAACATTTCCTGCCTCAGAAAGCAATAATCTATATCGGTAAAGAACGAAACCACCTAAGGTATCTCCATGAGCCAGTGTCCTTTTTCCTGAGCAGTACTTTGAGGGCTCAGCACCACACTTTGGGTAGTGGTGTCTGGGCAAGCTCCAAATCCCCAAATAGCAGGGAATCAAAAAGGGAGAAAACATTTGCCAAAGGGCTTAAATACTTCAGAGTCAGCAGAAACTGCAGGGTTCCCCATGTAGCCTTTGCTTGAAATTCTTGATGCTACAAGGGGCAGGATACAAGCAGACATACCTGGGGAACAAAGCAGCTTTGGCAAGAAAATGCTCTGTTAATACTCATTAATTTAGATCATTTATGTGCACTCTGCAAAGCGACACTATGGAAAAATGAAATGCTACATGTGTTTCTTCTTTTCTCTGGAGCAAATATTGTAAGGACTGGCCTGCAATTTGTACTAAACTGCCTGGTGTTTCTTCAACTCTAACGCTCTGATGTTTCAGATTGCACCATATTTCCCTCATGGAACCCATGGGAAGAACATTTGCAACTTGGAATCCATGTTGAGAAAAACATGTGCACATCTATTATATTAATGTATTCATAACAAAAGCAAAAGGATGCTTCTGAATGCCATCAGAGTTTATACATTTTTTTTTGAGCAGGTTGTAATTTTCTAAGAAAGCCTGGGATCCTGATTTTCTGTGGTGCAATTGCTACACCTGAGCTGTTTATTCTGATTTTTTTTCTTTGGCAACTGTTAACTATTTATACCTGGAAGATACGAACTTTTGTAGATCTAAGAAAGCAACCATTACGTTTTTCAGCATTATAGACTGTTTTTTTCTGCTTCTTTATTATGTTTTTAATCTTAAATTCCTTTCAGCCCTTTTTATTTTTCTTGAGAAATTAGACATATAACATCTTATGTTACTACTATAGAAAACAAATTTTATCCTTAAAATTTTATCTTTCATGCAGTTTGCAGTACGTTATTCTATGCAAACCACTGAGTACTCCAATTTCTACATATATCTAAACTCCCAGAAATACATATAATCATATTTTATTTTCAGTGTTTATTACTTT
>JANXJC010000051.1:7597514-7647813 GCA_027564655.1 Leptodon cayanensis | reverse complement strand
GCCCCTCCAACCGCATCTGTCCGCAGCAGCTGATGGAGAGTGGTGCTGGGCGAGATGCCCATCCCTGCAGGATGCCATAATATTCCCTTTACCGTTAACATCAGCAAAAATCAAATCTTAGCTAATATGGAAATAAATTGACCTTGAAAGAACTTATTGGGTTACACACTAAGAAAAGATCAGACAAATATGTGGTGAATGTTATAGTGACATTTAGGCTTAAACTCCATTTAAGCAATTACTTCAGAAGCGCTGCTTCTAAATAAGTAATTTATATGTGTCAAATGTATCTGCCTGTCTCTGGCTTATTATAATCAATAGTATGATTTTTCAAGTCAGAGGAGAAATAACTACACAACACACACAGTCAGGGAATATGAGGAAGAGTGGAATTGCCAAAGGTAGATTTTATACCTGTTCCTTCTTCATTTGACTTGGGTTTAGGAAAAGCTCATGTTTATTCTCAGATTATTTCCTAGGGAGAATTGAGCAAATACAAAGCCACATAATTTTTCTGGTGCAGCTACTCAAATTCACATCAAAATTAACAGATTCTGTTTAAAGCATCAGATAATTTTACCCCAAATATTTGCTCAAAATCAGTGCATGTCCTGAGTGGTTTATAATGTGTCTTATTCTACTGCAGCAAATCTGCTGTGAGTCAGTAAGTCTTATCCTGCAAATAAGATGACTCCCACAAAATTAATTCTCTCTTTTTAGAAAGATGACCTTTTTCAGACTGTTCCTCATCTCACTGGCAAGAAATGTACAAATTCCAGCTCATAAGTCTTCCATTGTCCACATGGATCATCCTGGAATGAGTTTATTCCTTCTGTCAAGGGCACACTTCAGCAGGATAACCTCCACTGTGCTGCTCCAGCTATAACAGGGCATCCACAAAACTGTGGGTTTACTCCAATTCTGTCAGAATCCTCCTGCTCGTCCTTCAACAGCACCTTTTTTAAACCATAGTGCTTATGAAAGGATTATGCAGCAACGCAGTTTCCAAGACATGTATGTGGTGGTATTAATAAATCAAGGCCCAAGTTTTTATAATGTTTTTCTCATTCCCAGTTATGAAGTCTCCAATGTTTTTAATTTACATTTAAATCTTGCAAACACTTGTTGTTTAAAAAAAGATGTGAGGCAATTCATATTTTAATTCACTGTAAACTAATTGCCTTAAAAATTCATGATGGGAATCGATATTTTGTGTACTTAAGATACATATGCTATGTTAAGCATTAAGTGCATGTTGCTAACTTGGTGTTAGTCCTGTCTGGAAGACAGCCAGTGAAGCTGAAACTAGCATTTTGACACATTCAGAATTGCAGAAAACCTCTTAATGAATAATTATTTCTACAAAATTGTTTACATTCAGAAGTTTTACCCAAATCTAATGCTTGCTTTAAGTAGAACCATGTTTGTCTTAGCATGCTGTTAAAGTGCATATAAATCATAATTTACCTTTGCTGCGTGACCTAATGCAATCTGTTAAGGAAATAGTTCTTTTAATAACAAGTCTTCAGGAAACAGAGAGCTCAATCACATACAAAGAGACAATAAGATTACTGTTAATACATTTTAACCTTTTAATAACTCACTCTGATTAGCAGGCAGAGCTGAAAGGATCAGTGGCTGTTTCTCCCTTTATGGACTGGCAATTTTGTCACCCCCAAAACCAAACCCATGGGCCAGAAATGACCTGGCGTCGCACCTCGCTCCCTCGTCCTCCTGGCAGCAGGGCTGGGCCCCGAGCACGTCACTCTGGGTGGCTGCCCGTACGGAGAGGTCGGAGGCACCGAGCAGCATCAGGCTCGTTTGAGCAGAGGTGTTTTACTTTGCAGTTGGGGCAGCTGTAGACAGCTCTAATGGGCGAATCACTCGGAGGTAACTCAGTAAGCTCCTATAATTCAACACTTCTGTCTGAAATACCATCCCCTAAGATCCCTTCTTCTGCCTTTAGTCACACTACTGGTCTCAATGGAAAATGTATTTACTTCTTCCGTACTCTTCCCTATATCAGTCTTTATCAAATGTTTCACCTTTTCTGAGTACTTTGACATTAACAGCCAATATCTTTCAAATTAACAGAAATATTTTTTAAAAGGAAAAAAGGATGCCATTCCAACTTTATCTGTAGTTCAAAACACTCAAGAAAGAATAAAATACAAAACTCAGAAGATAAATGGACACTTTCATGGCTTTCAAAAATTATAGAATTTTAATATTTTGAAAATATTTAATAAACCTTTTTTTATGTTGGAGGCAACTTCCAATAAGATATCTGTTAGTGCAATCAATGAGGCACTAAGCTAGTAGAGATATATAGTGTGATGAGGTTATTTTTATTTGGTCTTAAAGTTGAAAAAAGGCATCGTACCCAACGATGCAAAGATTTCTAACCTCCACACTGAGCTCAAATTGTTTACCCCTGAATAGTTACAAGGGATTGAAATTTACAGTCAAAATATTGATTCGTTATACCAAAACAGGTTTATAACATGCTACCAGCAAGCAAGAGACCGTTCAAAGTTTAAATGATGGATCAATGTGGAAAAGCATTGATAATCTGAAGCAATCAGACCTCTGGCATCTGTCAATCTCAGGACCAAACTTCCTTTTAGGACTGACAGCACCTTTCACTTCTGGTCTCTGGCCAGTGCCAAGCTGGTCCCAGTGCCAAACAAGTGATGTCTCTAAGGATTCCTTCACGAAGCCTTAGCCACAGTTGCAAATGCAAGCTGTGTGCATTTATTTCCAATTTTCAGAAAGTTTGGTCTGACACTTGATGTTAGCAATGTCCATGGGTGGAAGGAAGCTGCTGTTTTTCACAGGAGTTTGTTGGATGTGATCAGGAGTACAAGCCAGTTCTCACTGTATTTTAGTCTTCCACTTTCTTTTCTTTCTCGTTTCAGGCAACTTGGTTAAACCATTGATAGCTCACAGGAAACCCTGAAGTTTGTTTCAGAAGAGCAAAGAATTTTCTGATCTCCCTGATTCATTATATGACTGGTGGCTGGTTGCTGAATAGCCAGTAAGCAGGCAGATTTGTATCTCCCTAACAAAATAAAAACAAACCAAAGAGACACTTTTGGCATCTGAGGGAGACATACACAGATTTTCACAGCTCTTTTTTTTAAATATGCCTGCCCAGCTCAGGACTCTGAACTTCCTTCCAGAAAAAGGATGCACTCATTAAATGTACCCAGGGACATCTTGAATCATAGACCGCATACTGAACCAGGTCACACTTTGTTCTGGCTTACAACGTGTTCCTCCCATATTTTGCTGAAGGGTTTTGTTTAGTCAGCTTTGGCTCTACAAGCCACATTTGGCTGGTGGCATCCTCTCTGTCTTTTAAGCGACAAAGCTCCAAAAGCATTATAGATCGCATTTAGGTTGGGAAGTAGGACTTAATGGACACAATTTCCAGCTTTCTGTTATAATTACACCTCTGCCTGAGCTGTAAATTTTGTATTTGCCTATTCAAAATACAGCCCGCTTTGCAGCTAGGCATCCTGGCTAGGCTAGCTCTGCAGGACACCCAGAGCGTTTAAGAGCATTTCACAGGCCTCTCCGCGAGCAACCTGCTCCCACCCGTGCCAGCCCTTCGCCGAGCCTCCTCCGGGCTTTGGCAGCCTCCCCAACACGCGTGCGCCCCTGGCACAACCCCCAGCCCATCGACCCTCACGCCGCTGCAGGGACACCCCCCACACCCTGTGGTGTCCCCCCATGAAGCACCCTGAAACAAGCCGCCAAAACCAAGGGACAAGGCTGTGGCTGTTGGGTGTAGGTGGCAGACAGTACTGGAGACCATCCAGGAAAACTAAACTCTAAGGAAGCCTGTGATTAGCCAAAATATAACGCACATTTTACATAGAAGTTTTGAGGAGGGTAACTGCTTCTTCGGCTGGTGGACTTCAGTCATTAGTGTTCAATTCTGTAGCCTCAAGGACCAGCACCAGCAAACTCCTACACCTGATCTTTTTGAGGCGTCATACGGGTCTTGGGAGCCTCGTCTTTATGGCAAATGCTGACTACCTCCATATCCATGACAAACAGCAAAAGCTGATCATGTGCTGTTTGTGCAATCAAAAGGATAGATAAGACCAAAAGCACATAGAAAAACAACAAGGTAAAATTAAGCTTTGGTTAAAAATTAAATAGCTACATATACACCTGGTAAAAATATGCAAACAAAAATATATATTATATGATAAAAGCTGTAGGTAAGAAGACAAACCTTAGAGTTTAAAATATAACCGAAAGAACCTTTAGACACATCTAAGTGTAGAACTTGCTTCTGTATCGCAGGCTGCTCTCGCTCTCAGCTTTGACTTCTTCATGGCTGATCCCTTCACCTCAATTCGGGCCATACACTTAAGGAGAACACCTTTACCTTGGTTTTACCTGAATGACTGTTCACAGAAGCCACTCATTGCAATCTTCTCATAGGGGTATTTGAAAAAAAAAGGAGTACGTTTAAAATATTAGGCAGAAGCATTTGTGTTGTAGTGCTTACATACCCTTCCTGTGAAGAGAAACACATGAATATTGTTACCATTATCCAACACCATTTAAGTAGCAAAAAGCTACAAAAATTGTTTCCAGTGAATGTTTGCACATTTTTATTAATTTATTTACTAAAAACTAGAAGTAAGTCAGTCATATTCTCCCCAGCGATATTACACAAGCAGCAAGAGTATCTAAGTGAACTGAAAATACTAGTTATAAATTATCTATCCATCTTTTCTTCTCAAATACTGGCAAGCAGAGCTCTGAACTACTGGATTTAGGCTTCCTTTCCTCTTCAGTGGACTATAAAAAGCCCCTCCAAGGTTAAGTGGCAGAGCGGAATATTTGTAGTCCTCCCTCATCTTTATCCAACATCAAGCCTGAACATGTACCACACCAGGAAAAACTGCACAACCTCCTGCAGCAGGTTGAGAGTTTTTTCCTTTTTACGAAATGGTTTTGGAAATGCAGAATTCTCAAATCTGAAATAGTTGGAATTCTCAAATCTGAACAGATTGGAAATACCAGATTCTCAGATCTGAACCTCTTGAGCAGGAACATACCAGCTTAAGTTCAACTGAGTCTGCCATGAAATTGCTGACCGACGTGGAAGTGATGGATGCCAGAACAAAAGGTAAGCAGGTGGTTGGGTTGCAGGTTTGGAATGTGATTAGCTGAGATGTGAAGTTTTTTGGACATTGAAGATAAGACCTGGCCCAGACTGTTGCCCCTCTCCTGTGCAAAGAACAAAGGTCTGCTTTTTTTCCAAAGCTGGGCATATCTCCTCACTATCTTTGGCGATACGCCTCAAATTCTAAAAAGTAGTTGCGATTTCCTGACTATTAAAATGGAGGAAATAGCTGTTCCTTAACTCTTTTCTTTCATGCTTGGATGAGTACTTGTACTCATCTGTTTACCATCGGCAGCTTTTCAGGGAACCTTTGTTCATTTTCAGATACTCTTATTTTCTAGAATGTCCTTCTTAGAAGAATATATTTCCTTTCTTATGTATTCACTGCATAATAAACCTTTGCCATTCAAAGAGCGCTTTTTCCTTAACAGAGAACACAATCTCTATATAAATGTTAGTAATAAAGATTGTTAAATATAAAGTTTAGGGACTATGAAATGGTTATAAAACCACCATAAAGTTAACTTTCCTGTTGACTGAACTGTGCTTTGAAACTTTTTTATTCACTTGCTCTCTCAGTAAAGCTGCTGTCACTTCACTTCAGAGAGGAAGACAATTCGTGTTTTCTCCACTTTCAGCTTGGCTTCTCTGATTTGGATTAATGTGTTTTGGTTAAATGAGAAAAGGTGATGACTGTTCTTGGAGGTCTTTTCCAATTTGTTAAGATGATATACTGAACAATAGTGTGGTCTTCATTCTCAGTCTGTAGACCAGACACAGGACACAGAAATACGTAATTTTTCTGCACTGTTGTTTCTGGCTTAGCTAAGATTCATATGGTCATGATTATCCAGTTGGCTATACAACCAGCTGGATTGGGTTTTGCATCACCAGGCAAAATAGAGCTGAGCAATATAGTGATTAATGCATAGATGATTTAAACAATATATGATATAACATGACAAGGACAGAAAGAATACCTCTAGGTGGCATAACATGATGACATTTCCTGGCATGCAAGGCCAGTTGATAGGAACCAGAAGCCATTACTGTGCCAAGAAACATTTACAAATAGTGTGAAACACTGGCCTAATGCAAACATTTGATACTATTTTCCAAAGTTAAGAAAATACTCACCAAGTTGCTTGAAGTAAAATAATTCTCTGGTTTATGAATGTTTCTGTAACTGAAATTCCAGAATTCTCAAAAGATGTCAATATTCAAAAGCAAGGAAATTCACAGGACAAAATAATTTAAAAAAAAAATGTAATACAGGGAGCAAAGTATGGTATATTCATTCCATATCACTACAAACATTACCTGCTGGAGAAATTACGTATGCATTCCTGAATGGTTTTTGCTGAGTCTGGATGTATGAGTGATAAGCAGTTGGGAATGGCTGCTATAGTCTGTGTCACTGAGAAAGCTGCCTCCACAGATGGTGTGTCCCCTCCTGTCCCAGCAGTTCATTGTGATGCACTGTCAAGGTCTGCAGCTTCTTCCAAAGAAACCAGCCATGAATCAGATAGACTTCTCCTGTGTCCTCTGTGTATCTTCTGCGCATAGAGCAGAATTTCCATGCATCCACCTATGAGATTCCTCACCATGTGGTTACTTTTCTAGGCTTCTTTTATGGTGTTCCACAGCTTTCCCATGGTCCATGTTGGCCACAAGCAATGTCTTTTTATTAATATGGTACTAAGCTAATGCTAGTATTCTTTTCCTCTCCAGCAGGTTTTATTAGATTGGGCTAACCTTAGTTATACAGCTTCCGATTCAAATCTGGCTCACATTTGAGTGCTTTGGAAAGAGGATAAAGTTCTTACATAGCTATCTGCAAAATTTCGTTTAACTGTAGTGTCCATTGAAGCACAAGGTAACAGCATTTTATTGGTTCTAGTGTTGAAATTTTTAAACTGAAATCAGGTACTTACAATTTAAAAGCAGAGAATCTTCACACAGTTATCTATCATTTTAAGTAAGACATCTAAACTCTATTTTGAGAGGTTTTGAGGCAGAGCTGGCTGACTATTCACAAAAGGGACTGTGAATGACATAAAACATTATCTCATTCAGAATAGAATTAAAGTCCTATGCATCCATATCTTTCTTCCCTATAGGAAATGTGTCCTTTCCTGAGCTACTGTATATCCTATACTTTTTATGTACTTCATACTGCAGCTACTTACTAGCTGTTTCTGATGCTTCTGCTTTCCCTGCATATGCTCTGTAGGAAACATCTATATGAAATACTCTTTAATTCAAAGTCAAAATAATTTATCTAAGAGCAGTTGAATATGTATATAAAAATTTACCATATTGCACTTAGATCACAATCTTGAAAGTGACTTTGAGTGAAGGAAGAGCTTTGATAGTTCTTTGAAAGCCCATTTCCTAGGGATTTCATCATGAAATCTGATCAACTTATGGGTTGCCCTAGTGACTGCAGCAAATACCTATCCACAGGCAGTGGTTTAAATATGATTTCAGTTCACTAAGTTGGTGCTTGCATTGAAAAAAAAGTTATTACTTTCCACTTGTCATCCAGGTTTTTTCTCACGTTTTTAGTTCTAATTTTCTAAACTCTACTTATCTCATCATCAGAGTTTAGTGAATATGCTAAAATTGATCATTTTTTGCCCACAATTACTAGAAACCATATCTTCTAAACATGTTTTGCCTTCCTTCTCTCCAAGTCATTTATCTTAGTCTACAGGTACTTAAATTGGCTTGACTTGGTTTATTAGTTCCCTGATACGTCATGCCTATTAAATTGTCCTTTCCAAATGCATCCAAATGTATAATTATCTTCAACACATATCCACTCAACAAATATCTTAGTGTAGTCATCAGATTTTTTAGGTCTATAATTTCCATAGCACTTTGGGGGATTTTATCCTTTTTGATAATGGAATTTTATTGTGTTTTCTCCAGATAACCTGAAACTTCTGCTACATTAAAAGATTATTTTAAATTACTGACAGCAGGATGGTTTCTTCTCCAATGCTGTTAAGGTTAAATTCTCTCACATGTAGAGTCTCTGGGTCCCTCAGAATGAATTCTGAGGATTTAAATGTTGAATAACCTTGGCTAAGAAATACCTCAGAATACAGAACGTCAGAAAAATTTACCAAGTTCTCTTCCCTTTAGTTTAGTCCGGCACCTCCTAAAGTAATGAAAAAATTCCTGTCGACCTTAAAAGATCATATTCTCTTTGTATGCAGACTCGTTGAAGTTAATTTAGAGCAGGAGACCAGGGCAAAATCTGACAGTCCATTAAAGTGGATGGAACTTGAATTCATCTAGTTCTCAAAGACCTACTTACATCCTTACTAACAGATAAATAAGGGAAAAGCAGTATGCATTGACAACATTTTGTGTAGGAGCAGTCTATTTTCAAGTGTAAACTCCAACACCCATCAGAGCAGGTGAGGGACATCAGACTGACTTCATTGTGCTTTTTATACCACAGTGAGGTGATGTACAGAAAGGTATGTAAATAACATAATGCTGTGTGGGACTGGGTTTATATAAGTCTGACTAGTTCATAGAGTTTAATATAAAGATACATATGCACAGATATTCACTAAAGCAACACAGCATATTTGTCTTCAAAGTGATTATTTGGTACTAAGCAAAAGGTAGTCAAGTTGTCCCTTATTAGCAAAGAAATTACATGTATTTATACATATACACAGGAAATCCAACAGAAGGGAACGTTAAATGTTCGAGTTTCACTTCCAATCTATAAACTATTTCTTCCATGGGGAAAGGCAGTTATGTGCAGAGGCGAAGAAGCTCCTGTTGGCTAAGTCTTTGGACGATCCTTTCAGTTTTTAAATTAGTAAACAATCCATTGTGACTCTTGGAAGCCTTTCAAGTCTGAATATTGCCTACAGTATACAAGGTGTAATTGAAACTCCATTTGTCTGAGCTCAAACCCAAGGGAAATTACCTGAATTTGAGTGCACTAGTCAGTTCAATTTAAAACAGCCTTCTGACAACAACATGGGCTTTGTTTGTTTGCTTGTTTATTTTCCAATCCGGCGTCTTCCTACCAATTGTTTGGTAAAAGCCCTTAATTAAAAGTAGGTGTTATTGTGAGCAGCCAGATTAGTTTTATGAAGAAGCAGAGTTTCTAGGAAAGCTCTACTGTGATGAGCATAGAAGGAAGCAGCACATTTGTCTTGTTTTGTGTCGACCTTATTTTTTCCTTACCGGTAAAGTAGTAGACTTTCAAAGCCAGACACTGCAGCTTGGGGAAAGAAATGTCAGACACATTTTGCATCAGAAATGCAAGGCAAGTAATTGCAACTGCCTTTAGAAAAATCCTAACAGGACATCTGCCTGTGTGTGAAGCGTAGGCGTCTATCTAACAGCACACAGACATACTGTTTGCAACTTTGTGGGACACTTTATGTAACTTTCATAAGTTGCAGAAAGTTAAGAAAAGCATTAAATGACAGTGGGAACAATTCTCTAACATTTTCACTCCCCTGCACGGGACAAAGGACTCCACTAGCTGGAATCCAGTTGATCTGATACCTGCTTATCCAATAGCAGGAACAACAATGCCCAGAAAATTATCTTAATGGTTTTTTTTCCTTGTGTTTGGGTCTCTACAATTCTATCCTAGCTACATTTACTGGCAAACTTACTAAACAAACAAGGCTGTCCAAACTCTCCATCTTGTACGCTGGCTGAAAGTGGAAGTTTGATTGTACACGCCCTTGTTATGGACTGATCATTATCTCTTTGCATATGATTTGTGGGGTGCTATTTTTGTGAGACAAAGAGGGCCAACAGAACCACACAGAAGTACAGTCTGTAGGTTTTCCATCTTCTGCCAACTAATTGTTAGCAATATATCTAGTGAAGGATCTATTGCTTCACTTTAATTGTTGGGAAAACAATGCTTACACCATGTGCACCTTTCAGTGGATGGAAGCAAAAGGAACCAGAAGCAGACAAAGAAATAGGTCTTCCACTTCTTTTAGCCATCCACAAGAAATGTGTATGAAACCATATATAAAACTTCACTCTAGTCGGATTCTCCCAAGCTGAGATGTAGTAATACTGGTTAGCATGACTGGGAATACCTATGTGCTTCAGATACACCTGCCCAGTTCAGTCACTTCTTTCAAATTGATAATACTTGAACAGATCTGCTTGGAGCAGAAGAGTGAAAATACAGGATATGGGGAGCATCACTCTTGCTCTACAATGCAAGTCCTAAGAGTGAATTCTTTCACATTCTTCACCGTAAAGAATATTTTTAAACTAGGATATTAATTTAGATTATTTGTTTTCACTCTGTGAAAACTTGCCACCATGACACTGCAGATAAGATTGAAGGATGAAAAGGAATACAAAAGTAGAATCACTGAGCGTGTTTGAAGGGTCTGATGAGGAACCGTGAAAAACAGCCACAGCTACCACAGAGGTCAAAAGCTTCTTGGAAACTTCTTTAAACACTTAAAAAAATTTACTGGTGCCTTGGGCCAGATCTTAAAATTATACCATGTATTAATCTGTGTACCTCAAATTTTAGATGAGATTTGTCATGGTTATTACAAGTGCACATTGATTTTTTTTTTTTCTCCCTACCATGATATTGTGTCTTATCCTGATCTTTGAAGTTTCCCAGAAAGTCACTCCGGGGAGACTAGTCACGGGGAAAGCTAAAGGAGAGCTCTGCATGCTTCTTTATATACATAGCTAGGTCTCAAAAAGCAAATAATCTGAGGGATAATCTGTGGATGGGATTCAAAACCACTCTAATACCAGCTGCAACTGTTCTGCCAAAGCAGCTATGTTGCACCCATATTTAGAGAGAAAAGCAAACAGGGCCAAGAGCTATTCTCCTATGTTTTGCATCTGACAGAGCTGTTTCATGTCAACATCACCAAAAAGCCCATGGTTTTGGGAGAAACTCATTGATGAACTCAGTCCAGAAAAACAACATGAGGACCGTTTCCCAAGGAGAGAATGGCTCAGGGGTAATTTCAAATGGGGACAAAAATCCAGGCAGGACTGGGAGTTCAACTGAGTTTTGCATTTCTTTGCCCCTGGGCCACAAACAGATGATTAAAAAGCCAGAGCTGCATCCTTGTAACCATTGCTGAGCTCCCTCCTGTTTCTGGACCTTGCTTGTCCTGGATGACACCGGGTCTGTGGTCCCCAGCCTACGGACCTGGCTTGCTCTGGGCATGTTTTGCAAGACAGCAAGACTGTCACCCTCGGGGCTTGCTCCTCCGTGTTACAGTTTTTCCCATTCAGTTTTTTTATATAGTCAGGCCCTTTTCTAGCATGTTTACCCATGAAAATAGTTTTAACCCCCCAGTACCATTTTCCTAGCAATTTTACACTATTTATCACAGGAAGATAATAGTATTTGGTAGGCATCCCAACTTTTGCACATCAACGCAGTTGGACTGTTGTGATTAGAGTCTGCCCTGAAAACAGTATGATATACCTTTGATTATAAATAATGATTTTAATGTTAAAATGACAAGTTTTATATTTCATCAAGCATAGCCCCAAATGAAAACCTGAAAAAAAGGCATATGACAAAAAGCACTATGAAAATAAGATATGAAAGGTATAATTTATTATTCAAGAACCACTGATTAGTAAAATACTAAAAAGACAGTGCAATCATAAAGTACAATCATAAAAAAATCAACTACGAAAAAGCCATGAAAAAGCAGCGGGGGTTAATCCATGCAACCAGATACTTTCTGTTTTGTAAGATGAATTAGTAGAAAATGGAGAGAGGAAAATACTAAACTTCACATTGAACTATACTGCTCAACTATTAAACGGAGCCATCATTCTATTTTTATACACTTTCAGAGAATGTTAAACTTACTACTGTTGCAGATGACTAGTTTGGAAGGGAGGATGCTGTGGGTAAAACTTTTGTGTAGAATAATTGCACTTCAAAACTTTGTAATGGAAGTTCCTTATGCATTTATAAACATACCAGCAGAGCAAAAATATGTATGCTTTCCACTTTATCAGAAAAATGAAATTTTACATGCACAGCCTATATACATTTCAAAATCAGTCTTACATGTTGAAATGGTACTTTGTGGGTATATTTTTAAAAGTAGATTGATGGCCCTTCTGGGAAGTAGAGTAACACCGAAACTCAAACATTGCTGTGTAAGAATAACCAAAAGTTTCCTGGCTATAATTTACAATTCACACTGGTGGAGTTGACTAGACCCTAAACTCTGAGTTGCCACCGATGGGCTACATGGCCTCTGTCTGCAGTCTGGTGAGGAGGGAGGTTGGCTGTAATAGCTACAACAGAATTACTGAAAATACTACTGTAATTATTGCAGAATAATAGTGATCCCAGTATTAATATGACTGTGTTTTTGCAGCAGTAAGCAGTCACAAAAGAAAAATGCTCATGGGTTGCTGTATAAAAATATTTTGTACGGTTGCTGTAACCCTCTAGCCCTTCCTAAATCTGCCTGATGTTTGAGTAGTTTGCTGAGCTGCCGACGTCGTTTGTGGTGGAAGGGTGTCCCCTCTCAGAGGACCGGAGGTGCAAAGGCACTCGGCACGTGTGGGGGAGGCGTGGGAGGCACCGTCCTTGGAGGAGGGAGCGCAGGCCTCAGGCACCCTCCTGACCAAAAAGGCCCCAATGTCTTCCCAGCGCTGGGGCCAGGAGGCTGCAATCTTTGGAAATATGCACCCCAAACAGCTAGTGGATCCTGCAGCATGGCTGCTCAGGAGAAGACTTTGTATTGTTTCAGAAAGATTTCATCCTGTTTTTCCAAAGAAACTTTTTTAATAAATTTACTTTTCATGGAAAATGTAAATATTGTTGAGTCCTCATTCCCACAGAAAACAAAAGCTTCAAAATATTGGAATTTTGCCCGGAATGAAAAGTCCAAGCTTTACTAAGCACCTCCCTTTTTTTGTCTTTTTTTCTGTTTATTCTCTTCTTTGTTTTGGATTTCTTTTTCATACTGTTTCAAACAACATCATGAGCGGGACAGTTGTTTCTTGAGCAGCTTGGCAGAGAGGTTCTGCAGCACAATTTATTTATTAGTTGAATTTTCAAACTATTGGATGTTATTGGATTGACTCGGAAGTTACAAACATAAAATGAAAAATGTATTTTAAGCTCTTAAATATATTCCAAAACACTAGCTAGGGTAAAAAAAATGGTTTTAAGTTTATTTGCAGTTTAACAATATCTCGTCCAAAATTTACATTTTCTAATTTCTCATTTCTCATTTCTCATGTTTGATTACACATGAACAGGAGGCTCTTCAGACACCAAGATGAATCCAGGTGATCGGAGACAAGCATGTCCCTTGCACATTCCTTTCTCAAAATAGGCAGCTGTCACCTTAGCATCAGTTAGACCTATCTCAGACACTCAAAGATGTTGGGAAACAAAATATATATATACATTTTAAGTTCTTTAACTTCCTCTAGCTGCCTCACTGCTGCAGTCAGTGAAAACATCCATGGTGATAGTGTGGTCAAACAGGCTAATTAGCCGTCCTTGGGATTTAGCCCACAGTATCAGCCACAGTCTCTTTCTCATACACAAATACTTCCATCCCTACAGCAAAGCAAAAGCACAAAACCAAAAATGTGAAAGCTGGGTTAGCAGCAAGCATAAGCTGTGGTAGGATGACATTTAAATCTTCATCAGAGCTGCTACAGACCAAGCTGACCTTTTGTTAACAAGAGCTAGCCCTTCGTGTTGTTCAAATAGAAGTTTGCTTTAACAATTCACTCTTCAAAAGTGTAAAACACTTCATGTTTGCTTCTTAAAAATTACTTTCTTGTTACATTTCAAAGTTACTACTGATAACAAAACCTACAAACCTCAAAGTAAAAAAAAAAGGCAATGAGGAAGAAAACAGAACATTTCTGAAAAGGTTATACAAATAACTGTAAGAATTGTTAAAGCCTTTTTCTTTTACTTTTGGATAGAAAGCATTAAGTTTGTTTTGCATTCTTAGGCCAATAAAGCACAACAAGCCAAAAGATTTTAAAACAAGTTTTAAAGAAGGTAATTGCGATAGCCTGCATTAAAAGGTTTATAAACTGCTGGATCTTCCACAGCCCATACCACCTGTTATGTGCAGGCGAGAAGGCTTTGAACTTTATAGCTATGGTTTTGGAGAAGAAAAAATACCCAGCTATTTGTCCTTTGAATATCCACATACGTCCACATCCCGGTGCCACAAGGTTTTGTTGGCTGCAGCATCTCATTCCAAACGTTTGCGGGGCTTCTCCATCTCCGCTTCTGCCCCTGCCACGGGGGATTGTGCCCTCGCCCGTCCCTCCCCTGCGCCTTGCAGGGGCCAGGCAGGGCACGCGTCCCCAGGGGGGCACTGATGCAGCATGAGCAAGCGGGGGACCCCCAGCCTCCTCTTCATCCTCCCCTGTAAGATCTGCTTCTCTCCCTCCCCTTTTGCTTTGCTCAGGTTAAAGGTAGAAGTCCCATCCTGAGATGGCATACGTGTTAAGCAGACAAGGAAGCAGCTAAGCCCAACATGAAACAAGATGTTGATGACAAGTATTTATACTATGACTCTGTGCGTTGTAAATTCTCTCTTGTCTTTAAATTTTTAATTTTGTCTTCAAAGCCCCCTGAGCACTCAGTGTTTCATATTGGTTCCTTTCATGCTGATTAGATTTTCCTCTTTCCTTTTCATTCTTGCTGTTTAGCCCATCTTTCTCTGCTAATGAAATCACTCTGGCAACCTCATCTTGTACTTTCGTTTCATTTGTGACAATCCCTGCTGTTGTTTGTTTGTTTATTCTGAAGTCCATTGTTAGGTTTAAATAATGCCTTTCAAAGAGTCCATCTTTTGCTTTAAGTGTCCTTTAGCCACCCATGACCTTGGGTTGCATTTTGGTACTCTCATTCCCTTTTTTGCAAGTTCAAAGGCTAAATTCTCTTTCTTTCTCATTCTCTTCTTTTGATGCAGTCATCTAAGGACCCAGGTTAATACACTTTGAATTTCTTTTGGCCAATCCCTTGTGTGCTTCTTTCAAAATTTCCTTCAGAAAAGCCAACTCCTTATCCTTTTCTCATAATCTCCTTCCTAGTTCTCCCTGTAATGTTGCTACACTTCCCTTGGCTTTAGAGTTTCACTTCAACACACGGCCCAGCTGCTGAAACAATACCCTGTGACCGACTGTTGTGCTTTAAACCAATAAAGCAGGTACGAGTTGCCAGCACTGATTAAACAGCACGCTGAGATTTCTGTTTTGCACTAACCTGGATTTTTTAATTTATTTTTTTAATTCCCATACTCCTTTACAGTTCAATCACTGATTTTTAGCTTTCTTTTATTGCAAATAAATCTTCTGAAGAGCATGCTCTCCTGCGGCACACTTACATGCACAGTGCAGGGGGAGAAGGTGCAAGTAAGGAAGGACTCTGCCTACAAATTTCAGCTCTGTTTAGGCTACCTTTAATGCTCGTTGAGTAGGACCACGTGTTTGGCGCTTAGGCTCCTTCCGGGCCAAAGGGACACAGTGGGTTATCGCAGGGTAGGTCCAGAGGCAGCGGCGCAGGGGGGCACGGCCTGGAGCCATCCCACCCCGGAGGCTGTGCTGAGCCCAAGCCAGTAGGGAAAGGCTTCAGCCCTTCCCTTTAGGAGGCTTACTCCCAGCCAAAGAAAGTAGGGAAGGAGGCATGTGATAGCCTTTCTTTCAAATGCCCGGCTGGGCACCCTCAGCAGTGCCACCGGAGCCCCCAGAGCAGCTGCCTGGGGTGGACATTTCAGTCTGATGGTCCTGGCTACCCCAGACCACCTGAGGCTCCTAAATACATTTCTACAGTTAGCTCTGAGAGTCCTGGCCCTTAAGTCTCTGTCACTTCCAGTGAGTCATAGCAGAATTAAAATCCTTTGAAACGTACAATCCATTGCTGGTTTGAAGCCCTAGGGGTACGTCAGAGAGAGGAGTAACTGTTCATTATCCTGGAGAGCTGAAAAGTCAGAGCTGAGGGGATGGGGCTGTGAGTTTTCTTCCTCTTTTTTTTCCTTGAAAGTTTTGGCATTTTCCTGCTGGTTTTTGCCTCTCTGGAAAATATTTTCACTCAAAGAAAGTACAGCCCATACCACCAACAACAATCCAAACACAGAAAAAGGAAAATAGCCAAAGTAAGAAAAGCCTCCAACCACAAATATTAAAAAGAAGCTTAAGGAACAAAAAAAATTAACAATTGCAAGAAGATAAGAAAAATATGAAAACCTATGTCATTAACACAGCAGTAGTACAAATCAGAGATGTCTGAAATATGGTCAGAATAAATCCTATAGTATTGCAGCAATAAGCCAGTTACTTCTTCTATAAATCAAATTATTTGTTAAGAAACCCTTGGGGTTTTTCCAAACCAAGTTTGAAAAGAAATACTAATTTCCAAAAGCACAAGATCTCCAGGATGTTTGTTAACCTCAGGGCTCCTGGCTGGTTTATCAAATTTTGCTGTGTTCATTTTAATGTAATAAAAGTCACCTAGATTGATAATCGTGTCGGTATGCATCATTCAGCGAGTTCTTGGAGATGTGAGTGCACATACCTCCACTCGCTGCCTATGCCTGTGACAGTTATTAACCATCTTGCTCTCTTATTTAAACATACAGAGAAATACAGGGGAAAAACAAGTGTAAATATCTGTTATTGGTGCAATCCACCTTTTTTTTTTTTACCTTTTGAAATCTGCGGAAAAGTTGATGGGCTGCCCTGAAGTGCTGGCGAGGTTGTTCTGGGCACTGCAGAGCCCCATCCCCTCCGGGAGGGCAGCTGGCAGGTGACTGCTGTCGCCGTGACTGTGTCCCCCTCGTCCTCCGGCCCAGCCACCCAGAGATGCAGTACCCTCCTGGAAGATGTGTGCCCAAATCCAAACTGCTGTGGCTTCTCCTTTTAATTATCTCCTGCCCTTCCAGCCTGAGCAATAGGCTCATCACGGGTTTTAAAGGTTGTCTCAGAAACCACAAGTAACAAACTGCTCATGGCAAATAAAACCAACAGCTGACATTTTCTGGAAACAACATGATTCCATGAGTTTAGGTTTGAGAGAAATAATGAGTATTGCAAAGTTCTATGACCTGTGTAAAATTTGTTAGGACTGCATGGTAGAGGAATCCAAAGATTTTACATGCTCGTAATAGAGTTTGCTCTCAGCTGCTGTCCAGTACGGCCACCGACACCAGTGGCAGAGGGGGGGGGTGGACGGGGTGAAGTTTCTCCAGATGTGACAGGAGTCGCTCTCACTGAAAAGCACAGCTGCTGTGGGGATACAGCACACAAGACATCTTGCTGCCTGGGATTGCTTTCAGTGGGTGATAAACTCTGTCCATCTTCACCATGTTGGAAGGCTTTTTATGAAATTGCCTCATAAACTCTGACGCAGACACAGCGTAAGGTCCTCACATGAAGTTTTTCCTATGCAGATCCACAAGCACTTAACAGGGTTAGCTCTACAGTTCTTAGGAATCAGTTGAAAACATTTTTCTTCAGTCCAAGAGGATCAAAACGAAAATAAACAGTGCTGGAATATTTGGCTGGTCTGATAATTTAATTGAAATGCAGGTGTCCTCCAAAATCCCTCCTCTTCTTCACTCTGCCCAGGCATTTGCACTGGGCTGCTGACTGTTCTCCAGTGTATTGATCTCTGTGTGTTTCTTCATAAAAATTAAAAAGAAAAACATTTAATAACTTTTATTTAATCTCTGAAGCAATTTTGCAAAACAGCCTAAACCTTTGGTTTGAAATCTCTTTGGCACGGTGTTAGCAGGCGGCAGTACCCCTACCTGCTGTAAGCAGAAGCCGGCAGCAGAAGCAATTCACCCAGTGAGCCAAGGGCAGACCTTGAACCCGAGTGCCTCAGAATTTGCTCAGTGCCTTGGCACATTACTTCCCCCCAGCCTCCTCTATTTGCCTTTCGCCGGCTGAAAGCCCAGTCCTTTGTGCCCGTGGGTACGGCTCTGCTTTGGCTTTGACGGGTCTGCATGGTCCTGCCTGCCTGTGCTCCTCGGGCAGGGGTGAACGGGAACAGGACAACACCCAGAGTAAGGTCAATCTCGTCAAACACGAGGCTTCAAAGGGAAGTTTCTGTTCACAAAACCAGAACTCTGCTGGCAGTAGTGTCACAGAAGTGGTGAGAAATTCAATTATCATGCCCTTTTTCTACTTCCAGGTTCATAGTCCAGCAAATGGATAGAAAAGTCATAAGGTTGTCGCATTTTCTTTTGATGAGTATAAATGACAGTGAAAGAGAGTCGGCAATAATTCTTGTGTGCTAATGTTCATATTTATGAGCAAGAAAAGGCTCCTAGAGAAAAATGAAATTTAGTGTGTTTGTAGTAGACAAGGATAATTTCATTATATTCTCTTTTTTGACCAAGAAATTGTCTTTTGAAAACTTAAAGTGGTGGTATTTTGCACACTTTGAATACCTGCACACTAACATTACCACCTCTAGCTAAGAAATAAATAAAGTACCTGCACGTTTCAGAGGCAAAACTCTGACAATATCAGATTCAATTTTAATGACAATAGGCCTCTCGTGTAGATAACAAGAGGAACTGACAGATCATGATTATCCTGCTACTGTTGCTTAAAAAGGCATCGGGGTGAGGGAACTTGAAATTCCTGGTTAGCATTCACATGGCATGTTGACAGTCCCTGTTGTGCTTGCCTTTAGGCCCACACATCGCACTTCAAAAACAGGGGCTTTCTGGCTCGCTGCCTTCTCTTCTGCCTGGATTTTCCTGCACCAAGTCAGCCCTCTTCCACCGCCCGCGGCTTCGCCGATGGGCACGTGGGGCTCTCTCACAGCTTTTTCACCTTCTGGTACATTATTGCTTCTTAGCTTTACACTATTTCATGACAACTCTAAGTGGAAAAGTAAAACCTGCCTCCTGCCTGACCAACCTCTGTGAATCTCAAATGTGTTTTTCTATCAAGAGAAATTTTTTTGTCTCAAGAAGAATTTTGTGAAGACATTCCTGTGCCATTTGCAACATACAGCTCAGCCAGGTGGCAGTGCCAAGGGTTTTTATTCTTCTTTTAGCCCCAGCACATGCCTTGTCAGTACAGCATTTTATAGATTTCCTACCACCATCTATACGGAGATGATTTTTGCAGAAATGCAATTTGCGGTTATAAGGAAGTGACACTTTTCCAAAGCACTCAGTTTGGAAACACCTCTGCTTGAACACAGCTGTATAAATAAGTGAATCTTCAGATGATTTGGGTGAGAAAAGCAGGAAAATAGCTTTTTGGAGTCAACACCAAAAAGTTTGTTCAGTCAAAAAAAGCCACCTTAAATACAATATTTCAGTTTTATTTAAAAGACTCATAATAAAATAACTAGATTTCTAGACAGAACATTCTACTAATGTTTTTAGCACAGAAAGAATTCAGGGTATTTTGACAAAATAAATCTAACTATTTTGGGGTTTATTAGTTAGTTTTGTGGTGAAAAATTATATTTAACAAGTTCATTCAGTTTTATTCATGGGTTTATCTCTTGGGTTATGATTTTTAAAAAATCTAACCTTTTTGAAAGAAACCTATATCACAATTTTCAGTTCAAGACAATGCTATAAATGGCATCAAGGGTCCTTGTAAAGGTGTTGTAAAAAAATTATAATAAGTTACTATAATGTAAAGTTTAAAGAGATTTAAAATGGTAAAAAGACAACAAAACTCTTCATTGCAGAACTAATAAGCATTCTATTTAACCCAAAGCATTTTATCTGTTCAGCCAGTGAACTGAAAACTTAGTGATTGCAAAGCGTAATAACAGTAATGGCTATGTCTTGCAAAGCATTTCTCAGCCATTGACATAAAACACTTTACAAAGAACATAAGCACCAGTTTCAGGCAGGAATAATGATAAAAGCTCCATGTTACTTACTGGCTGAGGGGCTCTTTGCAAGGCAAGGGACATGACGTGATGGCAAGGCAAGGCGAGACAAGGCATGAGAAATGGGGTGCATGCTGGGGGTCCACACTGCCAAAAGGGCGGTGCATGAAGAGAGCAAAATCCAAATTTGTCTTTCTGTCTCTTTACCCTCCTCCATCTCCACGAACTAAATCCTTGTTGAAGATTTGAGGTGTATTTGCCATCTGGGCCTGTTTCTGTGAAAAGCAGAATTTTTCTAGGTGTTAGTGAAGTGACTAGATTTGAAAGAGCTCATCTCCTTGGAGAGGCCTTACATATTAAATTTCTTTTTCAATGCAAACACTGACTTGGCATGCAGGCATCAATACAAAAGCTGTTTATTTTTACTTGCTTATTGTAATAATAAAATGTCTCTGTGATATCACTCTTCTGTGTCTCAAAATCAGGGAAAAGATCAGACAAACACATCCTTCTAACAAAATATCTAGAAGAACAGTAATAGCACTGGGCTCCCTTGCACGAAGAAACAAACATATTAATGGCCAAATCTAACAGCTGTCTACTATTTCAGAGAGACCTGGGTGGGAATCTATAAGCATAACCATTGGGGTTGGTGGCTGTTGTCCCTCTCTTGAGCGTTAGCTAGAACTGGAAAATAAATCTCAATGTTACCGGATCTCCTCTGCATTATATACACGTGTACGCACATGCAATAGAGTAAGGGATGCTGGTAATACATGTAAACTCACACACACACAAGTTGCATGTACTTAACTACTTTTCATTCTTTTGCCATGGAGTATAACAGTGAATGTTCAAGAACATGTTTTCAAACTATTCAAAGATATGAAGTTCCTGGATCAGCAGGGTTAGCCAAATTTGCGAGTAAAATATTTTCAAATTAGCAGAAAACATGTTTTTCAGCACCCATGGTAACAGAATTAACAGCATTTGAAACTCTGCCCAAAACCATACTTTTTTACCACTGGAAGAGAAGTCATCTTAAATGAATAAACACAAAATAATTATGCAAGTAGTCTTTTAAAAATAAAGTAATATATGTTGTTAGCATTCCAAGCCAAAATGTTTTCCATATTGCATTCAAATGACCGTATCATTTTAAGACACAAGATTAAGATTTATTAACCCAAACTTGCATTGGTATGCATACTGCACATTTTTTTACAATTGTTTTGCACTAAGTGTTTAAGAACTATGGAGCTAATTCCTAGCAAGTTGCTACCTGAGGCAACCAAACTGAGGAGATAATACGTATATAAACTATCCTTCAGAAAAAGACTGTCTTTATTTTCATCTGCCATTGAGTGGAATGAACAGGGTATGTTTCTCCAATATGGTGACATGGTGAATATTTTTTTTTCTGAATTTTTTAATTAATTTTATTCTACATTGTGTCTGAAACATGCTACACATTTGCAAGATTGGTGTTCTAGAGGATTTTACAATATTGCAGGAAGTGTTATTTACTTGAAATCTAAGGTTTTCTCTTTTTCAGAGGGGCTTAGGCACTGAATGTTTCCATGTCTGACATGTATGCACTGGAGCCCATTATGTATCCAGAGTCCTCAGGCTTCCTACAGACTCCTTGGAGTAGGAGCCACAGAAGTCAGCTTGACTAACAGGATGCTGTGCTTGAAACCAACAAGTTGAACTGTCAATTTTCTAAATTCAGGCTCAGGTGACTCAACGCCCACACCTTCAAGGTACCAGAAGCACGTTTCATGAACCATCTTTGCAGCTTGACTTTTGCTAACTAGGTAGCAGAAAGGTCAGCGCAGCTGAGAAGCTTTGAACTTCAGCCAGGCGAGTGAAGTGTCCAGGGAGAGCTCAACACAGTCACGGTGGTGGTAACCATAGCGGGATACCTCAGCCTTCACTCTTTGGCTAGAGAAAGAGGATAGTTGTTTTGGTCTTTTGTCTTGAAAACCCCTATGTAGGAAAAGATGACATTGATTTGGGTCAGAACAGGAAAACAGGGAATGCTAAAGATACTTAAGGACTTTTAAAATTACATCTTCTTCATGTTCCTAAAATAAATATTAAGAGAAAAAAATATTTCTTTCCTAAAAAGAAAGTTTTCTTCTATAGCTGTATTGTAATTGATATTGTCTACAATGTAATACTTTCAGGGACCATCTTTCAGAAATACTTTCACCAATGGGAGTATTTGGTATCTTATTCTGCTAAATAAGAGAAGTGTGGACTAGCGTCTGTTCGTCAAGAGACACATACTGTCTACGGTTAGCTCCTTAGACAGTGGGTATAGGAGGCTCCAAAGCTTTCTGGAGAAGTGTTGCAGGGAGCCAAACCTAGTTCAGTCTTGGGAAGACTGTAATTTAGGATCCATCCTTGGAGTGAGCTAGCTCCAGACTGCCCTTGGACAGAGCTAGTTGATGTGACCCTGCAGGACAACTGGGGAACAAGCTAATACTGAGGTTGGACAAGCAGGGGTCCAGTACAAAATCTCTCTCCCCAGCCTTCTTCTATTTTGCAGCACAAAACTACTCTGGAGTCATTTAAAAGAATAGCTTCATCATAATTACCCATGACAGCCCATGAAGTGCACAGCCACAGCTGCACTCAGGAGTCACGGTTGCATTGAAACGTGATACCCAGGGTAAAAAAACCACAAACCCCGGCTCCTTGCAAAAAGCAAGCACAACACCTACATACTGTTTATGTCCCAGTCACGTTTTACTCTGACCTGAATGCAAGTGAGATATAGACCTTGTTTTACAAGGGCAAGTTTTCAACTCAATAATTAAATTAAAATCAAGGAGACAAGCTGTATCATATGGTTGAGAAATCCTGAGGCTTCTGATAAGGATCTATCCGACGCCCGACAGGTATAGCACGAGCTCTTAATCTGACCCTCTCCTCTACTCATCAATGGTATTAAACGCTGATCTGGAAGTGATGGCTCTTACGCTTCTTGCTGCTGAAGTCAGAGCTACGACTTCTCACCAGTAACACAGCTCCTGAGAGTTCACTGCGATGTCTCAAGAAATACCTCTGCTGCAGTGTTCCATGCCATGGCTTCAACAGTGGCTAATGGTTTTGCTATTACTTATTTTATTTTGGGATGACAATGACAGATCTTTGTTTTAAATATAGATGTACTCATTCCAGTTAGCTGAAATATAATGTCTAAACTACTTGGAAATATCTCTTTAAACACATATGTAAGGACAAAGACTTCTGCATTGTAAAGCAGCAAATTTTAGTAAGTGAAGAGAAACACAGGGCAAAGAAAATATATTTAATCAGTTCTAGAAAAGCAAAAGGATTCTGACACCGCACAAGACCGTATTTTTCACTCTTTCTCTATAAATTGCAGTTAATTATCTCTTAAAACAGGAATGTGATTCTGGACTTTGGACAATGGCATATTTAGTCTTGGTCCTTGTCTGCCCAACCTCTGCTAAAGCCCATCCCCACGTTGTCATCCACATGTGCCCTTCCAACCATCGTCCCCTCCCTGAGGCTAAAGAGTGACATTCAGTGGAAAAGGGGTTGGGGGAAGGCTGGTGCTACAGAGACCTTACCCTCCACGTCCTCCCTGCCCACCTTCCCATCTTACTAAAGTCACCCCACGCATCGCTCCGTGGGGTTTCTGAGTCTCATAGAGAGCTTTATGTGCCACCCTTCTGCCTTGAGGGACATGTCGGTGGTTGAGTGCAGCGTAGATATGCTCAGCAGTATGTGTAAGGCCAAAGACTGCTTTCTGCCATTGCACTGTCAATTCATACAGGACGTGGAGAAAGAGACTGCTTTACAAAACACATTTTTATTAAAATCTCTGGGATGAAGAATTGCTATCAATATGAACAGATGCAGAATAATTGGGTACTAAATGTACAGCATAATTGACTTCCACTAAAAATGGGGCTTTGAAGGATAATTGCTGATATCTTTTTCCTATATAAAAAATGGTTTGCAGAATATGAATAAATAAAATGGAGGGAATTGAACCTTTTTTAAAAAAAAAGTTCACTAGCACAAAATGTCTTTGAGAACACTGAGTAACTATGTGAATAAAGACCATGTCTTTTAAGAAGATAATTTCTTGTAAGGATGTGTTAAATTATACACTAAATGACGTGTTACTATACCTAATACTTAAGTTAGGGCCATGCTATCCTAGATGCTGCAATAAGACAGCTTCAGGAAATGAAGCAGAAACTATTCCTGAGATTGTGAAAAATACTGTGGGTCTCTTTCTTCGAGCATGCCGCTGTCAATCATGCTGCTGACAGCAAGGAGCGTTGTGGGGAGACCCCAACCCATCTCCCTGCTCTCAGGTCCTGCCAGGCACAGGTCAGCTCTGGTCCAAAAGCTGCAGACCTGAGGCAGGGTCATGCTGAGCATGGACTTCGCTCACCCAGGCAGCTGGATCAAGTCCAAGCAATTTAAAATGCAGAAGCAAAGTAAGTTCATGTCCATCTTCTGACATCTGTGTAGAAAAGCCCACAGTATCTCAACATTTCCATCTCTGACTGGAGAGTGAAATCCTTTGCATGTCTCTTTTTCACTGCAGGGTGCAGTGTAAACCAGCTCCTGTTTCATATTCTGGAGTTGTTGAAACAAAAACACGACAGCCCCCTGAGATTGTATTTTCCTGCATGTCACAATTACCCACATTGTTTCGGGTCTTTGGACCCTAAAAGAAGGAGCACCTAGAGATAATGCAAGTCTCTCCCATGTAAGCAGCAAGCAGATCACCTAAGGGACCAGAACGGCATATATTCTTTAGTTGATCCTACAAGTAGCTGCAAATTTCACTCCAATAAGACAAAAAAAAGGTGACAGGAATTAGTGTAAACCCAACATAGCCCTTTTGTTTATTTGTTTGTTTGTTTGTTTGTTTTATTACTTTTTTTGCTTCACAAAATGAAGAACTTGCTAACATAATTTAAACGGGAATAATACTGTTAATGTTTTCAGTGCACATAATACTGGGATTTTGTGGTTTACAATTAATTTGACATTTAAAGCTGTATTGAAGATCAAATCCAAATGACCTGTATTATATTGCCAAACCTGTCCACTAAATCTTGTTAGGAATTTTTTAATTAAAAAAAGTTTAATTCAAAACTTTTCCTGGAAAAGGTTCCATCTGGAATTCTTATCAAATGAAAAAGAAAATTAGTGAACAAGATGTACAGAAAATAGCCAAGGACTAAACAGTCATGGCACTCTTCAGGACAAGAGAAACTCTGGTTCATGCCTTTCCTGTACTCCTGAGCTCATTTCTCAATAATATTGCTATAATATTTTCTAAATATTTTGGGTAGGACTTTAAAAAGTATTTTAAACACCACCATTATGTAGGACAGGGAAATTACTTACTCTTCAGCCTCAGTAACCACAACCACCTGAAACAGCAATAGCGTAGTCACACAGTGCACATGTAGAAGTGCACACATTTCTTTTTACCAAGTAAGAGTAAACGTCAGGCTTGCAGAACAAATCTGGGTCAGTTAGATCTGTGTCCATCATAACTTCATTCCTTTCAAGAGCTGCCTTTATACAGCAGACAAACAATAATGCTGTAATTTCATATGGTAGCTAATACTCGTTTGAATTGTATAACTTCAGATAGAGATATATAGCAGCAGGAAAGCAAATTATAGTAGCAAAGCAGTGACAAAGTGGTTAATCTTTCTTTATCCACTGTGCCCTTAGAAAATTATATGTGGAAAAGATGATTTTTTTCTATTGGTGGTTTCCAAAGGAGCCACAACATAAATACTCCGGTGTCTCCAAAGTGTTGCATACTTAATTTAGGTCAAATCCTCCTCTAGCAAGCAGGAACTTAGTATTTACCTAAATGGAATAGCAGATATGAAACAAAAATATGTCTGATGATTAGATACAATGTTTATCAGTATGAACAGAACTTGTATGATTATGTGACTTCAAGAAAAAAAAATCCAACGGAAATATTTATTTTCACAATCTTCAGTGCTTTGAAAAATAGCACCCTTACCTGTGAGAAGCAGGCTTTGCCATAGCAACTCACACTTTTTTCCCAGCTTAGATCATTCCTCTGGATAAATTAGTCTAAGCTGTCCGCAAATGCCACCAAGAACGACCAGGGAGTGTCTCTGGTCGCTTCCGACGCAGCATAAAAGGGCAAGAGCGAACCGCGCCTGGGAGTCAGGGAGTGCAGCTCAGAGGACTCGCTTGAGGTGTAAATAATTTGGGCAAGAGATATTCCAGAGACCTCATCCTCTCCAGCTGCTACTGCCAAGAAGCCATGTTCTTAAAAACTCGAAGCTGTTATTCATTTGTTTTGGCTCAATCGTATCAGAGGACGAGACAGACAATACAATACATTTCAGAAGCTTAGCGGGAGAAAAGAAGTTTTAAAAGCCTGAGATGCTTTCAGTGACACGATGTAGGACGGAGTATCTCATCACCTGCTGCTGTTGACAAATGAACTGAGGAAACTGCCTGTGTTCTCTGAGCGGTACCATAGCATGGATGTTTCCCAGAAACAAAAATTACAGAAAACACAGGTGTGGGGGTAGCACATTACACCCCCTCCCTGCTGCAGGAAGGATAAACTATACCAAAATCATTCCCAGTAGAGAAATATCTACCAAATCAAAGCCAGCTGGGTTCCCCCTTCGATGCCCATCCCACAGGCTTCCCACCCAGCCTGCTTTGTGCCCGGCTCAGGGCACAGCTGCCAGCAGCCAGGGTGGGAAGCTGTCGGCTTTCTCTGTGCCCGAGGACAGGGAGAGGGCAAGGGCCGATCTGCAAGGTTTTCTTCTCAGCCGTGAATGACAAGCCTGGATGGAGAGGCAGGAACAGCTCTTGCCATGCAGGCAGCCTCCCCAGCAGCAGCAGCAGCAATCCCTTTGCAGCCCCCTCCTGTTGCCTTCATCCCAACTTTTTCTCTTCCCACAGTAGTAGGGTGAGACTCTGACTCCGGTTTTGGCATTGTGGCACCTGCAAACACTGCCAGGATCCAGGAAAGGCTCAGGGAGGGTGTGGGGGGATGCTCTTGGAGGGGTTACTCCAGCTCTCCATCTCCTACAGAGCCTCAAAACACCCCTGAGCTCCTCCACCCCCAGGACACCCCCCCAAAACTGCTTCACCTTTCTTTGTCACTTGCAGCCCTCCACTGACATCCTTTCCCACTGCAAGCTCCCGCACGTGAGCCCTCGTCCATCCGGGAATGCCCCGTGCCCGCCGAGCCTCCCCCAGCACCCCGTCCTTCCCCCGTGCCTCCCCTAGCACCCCTTCCTTCCCCCGCGCCTCCCCCAGCACCCCTTCCTTCCCGCCGCACCCCAGCTGCTTCGCCTTCCATGCCCATTCCTCACCCAGCAAGGTCTTTCATCTGACCGTGTCTCATGTTTGTACCAGGGCTTCACTCCGAGCACGGCACATTTATTTCCCTGTCAGACTCGGACAAAAAGCCCATTAACAGAGACATATGTCTGCACTTCCATAACACCTTATCTAACAGAGACAATCTTTTCTCTTAATAAAGTGCACATGGCACAGCCATTAATAGTGAAGGCTCTGCAGCACCACTATTTGTTTTCAGAATGAGTTAACACTTGCTTCGACATTTTCAGTGTTTGCTCCTCCATCCACTCTACCTTGTGTTTGAGCTTTGGCTGAGCACAGGAAACGGTTCAAATAATTATTCATCTATTTGGACAATAATGGGTAGCCTCTCCATAGTTACAATCCGAATCAGTCTGTCTTATTTTACACTTCTATAATTTTGATTCCACAAAATGAGTTTGATGTGGAATTTTAATCCAGTATTACCTCTAGATTCAGAGAGAAATAATTAAACTGTCTTTAAGCTAAATTTAAATAGTACAAAGGAAAAGGCAGTAAAAACTAGTTCAAGGTTTGCATTTTCAAGTAACATTCCTTTGTCTACCTCAAACGTCTTAAAAATTCATGCTCAAGGTATACTTGGCAGTAGTTTTATAATTACAAAGCTATTAAGCTTTTGTAGGGAAAAAATGAAGCTGTTTTTTTTCTAATTAGCTAATCATAAATTTTTCAGGGAAATAGTCTTCTGCTAGAATATGATGATTTGAAGAGGCAAAGTCTTCAGCAGGAGTATGTTGATTATAATATATTTTCTTACAAAAATCAGTACATATCCCCAGTTAATTAAGTCTGTCCTTTGGTAACAGATCCAGTTCTCTGCCTGGATAACTCATATCCTTCCTCCCACCGCTGCCTTTAGAGATGCTGCACAGTGAGGTGCCAGGACATCAAGCAGCTAAAAATGCTCATGACCCCATCAATTCCATTCTGAAAAGTTGAAAATTCTGTACCATTATTTCTCAGTGGAATTTCTGAATTCTGTGGGAAATATTTATGTTTATAAGGGAATGTTTAGCCATTTGGAGAAATTGTTATGAAATAGATTTCTGACTTCACCATCTAATGCAGCGTAATTGTAGCTTAGACTTGTAATGCATTGTCCCAAAGACCATCTAGAACCTGTTAATATTAGCTGTCTAATACAGACATGAGAAGGCCAAACCTGAGGATACATTTATAATAATGATAGCTCTTAAAGGAGATACTCATACCTGGACCCATGATTGTACCGTTGCGTTAGAGAAAACAAAGATTCACAAACAGACTGGTAAAGTAACTTACTGCTTAATGATGAAGTAATCATCGGGTGTATTTTCCTCAATACACACAAGCCCTTCCTTCTGCTCACAGAATCCATCTTAAAGATGTAAAAATATTTTTCTCAAGCCATTTTATAATTCAACATGAGACGCATATGTTCCCGGTGGGTTTCAGACATTACAGGAAAAAAAGGCTTAGCAAAAAGAACAAAGTGCCTGTATTCAAGGTAAAGAACAAACAAAAATCTTTCCCCACCCATTCAGTCACACACACCCATACACACATGCACCAACAGTAACTGAATTTCCTGTCACAAGGAGTTTCCACCTGCTTTTGCAAGTTGTTATGAGAACTTTTACTTAAAACTCACATTTAATATCTGATATCAAGCTGGCAAAAGGCTTCTCCAGCTTTTAGGCTCAAAGCAAAATCCTTCACCAATGGTGAAGGCTGAGTCTGCACATCTGCATTATCTAAACTGATTTAGGGAGCTTGTTAGCAAGAACTTGAATGATTCTTGAATACCTAAAGCACAGTGACAGCTATCCTTCCCACTGACCTCTAAACCCAAAGTTAAGTGTGACAGGTAGGGAGAGAAAGGGCAATAAACCAGGAAATTGGTGAATCTCCAGTGGGAAATGTTTTTATTGCTAAGGATGGTGAGAAACTAGGAACTGGAAAGCGAAGACAGGAGACCTTATAAGATAAGATGATCTTCCTCTAACTCCCCAATGAGCAGAAGACTTTTTCTACCATTCCTTATCCCCAGAACAGAGGACTTATTCCACTTCTTAGGGGTTATAGTCTGAGTTGCTCTCAACCCTTCCCCCATGTTCCTGAAATAAAAAGCTAAGGGAAATCTCATTTCCTTTGCTTAGCAATACTCAGAAAGGAGCAGTTTCCAAAAAAGAAAGTGTTTCACTCAAGACATCCATTGTTCCTCCATCCTAATTCTGTATTTTCCATTGCCTCTCAGTCACTGTGTCTGAAGAGTGTGAAAATAACCTTGGTAGTATAAAACTAAAAAATAAAAAATGTGTGTCTGTCTTTTCAAAACACTATTCATGTAGTGTCAGACCCTGAGGACATTCTTGGGCACCCGAGATGCTCGTAAAGCTGCCCCATTACTATACCCCATTACTCCACCACCGTACCTCTGAACTCTTAGAGCCAGAGGCGGACAGGAGTTGCAGTCCTGAACTTTTATCTGAGGGCAGTATGGGGGGAAGCACGAGTGGATAACAACACAATAAAGGAACAGCAAGAGAGGAAGGAGTCTTTGCAGCACATCTCCCAGTCTTTCCCTCTGCCTTTTAGGCATCTGTTGCCTTAAAAGCACCACTGCCTTAAGCTCCTAGTGAAGTCAACAGAGCATGAGGGGCACCCCTGAATAGGGACACCCCATAGCTGAGCTGCCCCTTTTGAGCTGTTGCACCTCCCTTCTTCGACAACGTGGTGTGCCTGCATTAGCAAATTGATTCCGAGCAGTGTGTAGCTGTGAAGCAAATGCTCTGGTTTTATTTATCCTGTGTGGTTTGGTTCTTAGAGCAGTTTTGGTGTACATGAGCCGGGTTCACTTAGGAAACGAGGACTTGTAGGAGGGCACAACGCAAGTCCGTTGCTCAGGAGAGTCATTCCCTTCTCCCAGAGTCGGAGTGGCTTTGCACCAGCCTCTGTCTTTCTCTTCCTTGCCAGGTTTCCTACTGCCAGCCCTTTCTCCCAGCACCTCCATGCAGAGCAGCAAGCAGGTGCATTTCTGTATCCCACATGTGGGCTCGCCTAAGCAGCCCCTGGTAATTCCATTACCCTAAATGACCCATTTTACTACGGCCTGGGAAGGGCAGCGCAGGACAGACCATAAAGATGCGGGCTTGCAAATGGAAGGAGTAGGAAATGTGGGCTTATTGAGCTGGCTCCTCTAAACCAGATTAGAAATATTTGGGGATGCAGTTCAGCACTCTCACTTCTTTATGTGAGAAAGCATGGAGATAAGCATTCAAAAGTTGCAAATAGATGCCTTCGGGTTCAAGAGAAAATGTGAGGTGTGAAGATAGGTCAAGAAAATTCTGCAACTGTGACAAGGAGAAAGCCACTGCTTGAGGAAAAATAGCTACAGGATAGATAAGATTATGTCATGTTCTGTCATTTTCCTTAGGAAGAATCTTACTTAGTGAAAGATGTGAGTGTTATAGGAAAACCAGGTTGGATGAGTAAGTTCAAGTTTGTGAAAAGATGTCTTCTTCAGTGAAGCAGAAAAAAAGTTTTCTTAGTTAGGAGGAGGATAAAATCAAGAGGGCTTAGAGATTCCTTTCCTTGGAGAATAATAAGAGAAGAAAAATGGTTCTGCGGGAAAATATTTGGCAACCCTATGTCAGTATCGTTAATATTACAGATTATATAAATAATTTGTTATGTAAATAGCTATTTAAGTTAATTGACAAATCATTGTAATTTATTATGAACACTGTACGTGTAACCATAAATGGACTGCCAGTTTGACTGATAGAATAATCAAGGTCTGAATTAATAAACGATGGTGAGAGATATTGTCGACTGACATGTCTTCCATTTTGGAGGCTGGCATTAGCCAATTTGGCCTTAAATGAAAGAGAAATCATTTTCAATCTACATATCCGTTCTGTTTTGTTAGCAGATTGTCTACTTTTGTTTGCAGATCAGCATGAGTTCCTGATGACAGCTGACTCATACATACAGTAAACCAAGAAATATCAAGTAAAATGATGTTTGGCAGCAAAGTAACAAAAACATATAACCATTTAAATATTGACACTTGACTTTTGTCATATGAGCAGCAGCATATTTTGTATGAGTCTTTTTCTTTTCACAATGAATCTAGAATGCTTAAGATCTTGTTGGTGGATGGTATTTTGTCTACCGTGGAGATATCTTCAACACTCTAGATGTCCAAAGTGGCCCAGAAGTGATACAGACACTTTTTGCCGAACTTGTGAAAAGTGAAGCACAAGCAAGGAGTCCCCGCTGCATGCACAACAGTGATACTCTTGGGCTTCTGCAAGCTCTGTTAGAGGCTACGGGCTTCTGCTATGGGCAGAAGCAGGGGTACAAAGTGGGGCACTGTGGGCATTTACTGAAGGCTGAAGAGAGCCGGAGGTGCCCCACAGTGGGGCATCGTGACAGGACAAAGGAGATGCCAGCTCATTATGTAGAGGGGTGAACTCTTTGATTTCTATCAGGTGCTGTGCCAGCTTACAACAGCTGCCCAGTGTCACAAAGCTGCTCAGGTTTTCCTTTGCTTGCCCTTCGCTTTTGCTGTGGATGTCCTTTCCAGAAGTACAGCACCAGTGCTCAGCCCAAGTTTTCCAAAGCTTGGTCGTGCAACAGGCACAGCAGCATCCAAGTTAGGGGGAATTGAGGGGACCCTGCAGCTTCCCAGACCAGTCACTAAACTGGTGGGTTTCTCTACCAAGTGATCCAGTATGGCTCCAGAGATGGAAAAGATATGCAGAAAGGACAAAGTATAACAAACCTAGTGCCTCCTGGTTCAATAGGACCTTCCATCTAGCTACAGCTAATGTATGTAAGGACATGTTTCCAAAGCACAAAGGAGAATAAAGACTAGACCAATCAGTTTTCTTATCTGTATAAAGAAAGGAAGATACATTATGTCTTATGTGTCATTTTTAACAGGAAAATTGCCCTTAAATACCTGTTACCAGCATTATGCTTTTACAGATTGTATTTATTCTTAAATGTTGTTATTTTGTTAACATTATTACACAGAAATTTTTGAATAGAGTTTTATATAGAAAGAGAAGTTTCATAGTCAGTTAATCACAAAGGTTTTCTGAACTGTTCATTTTTGGTTTGCAGCTGGGCAAGGGGGTGTACAGTTTTGAACTGAGGAGCCAAGCCCCTTAATAAACCTAAGAAATTATTTCTCACTTGGAGCTGTTCTAGGGAAATTATTTTAACTAAACTGGTTTTTGATGGGAGTTAGATTCAGTGACATGGAAAATTAATTAATTTATTTTAGTTTTACTAGATTATTCCTTTTGGTATTATAATGTTTTCTTCTGACATTTTGAAGAAATTGAAGTTTCTTTCACTTTGAATGTAAAGACTTTTAATAAAACTAATGCCCAAATCCAAAATATTATTTGTGATTTTTCAAAAAGTTGAATTTCTGTTTGGTTTTGGGTTGATTAGAGTTGAAGTTTTGACAGCCAACAAACCAATCAACCAACTGAAGAAACCAATTAGTTGCACATGCTTAACTTGGAAGAGCAGCTGAAAAACAATTTGGTTCATAGCTCAGTAGTACAGCAAAGAATAAATGCTAATGAATGTAGTAAAGTTTATTCTCTTCTCACATGCTTCACACATGCTGGTTGACTTTTCTCTTTTCTTTTACACCACTGACATATCTCTCCATTACAGAAATTATACAGTATCATACTCTGTGAAAACTGTACATCAGTTGGGCATCCCAGGAATACTCTTCCAAATTGATTTTTTTCTCATGTAAAAAATATGTGTGTGTAAGGGTGCAACCACAACAGCCAAAATGATGTCAAATTAAGTTAGTCTTGAGTCTAACTTCTTCAATACTGTATTAGAAAAATTGTGTCAAAAGATAGAGGCTTTGAAGACCTACTAATAAAGTGAAAGATCTGATGCTGTTTTCAGCCAGGAATACTGTTTTTTCATTTCCTAATAAGGGTCAATAGTAACTCTTCTGATTAAATGGACCTTAATAATTAGAACTTTATTGACAATATCTCAAATGGCTTTACTGGGAGCGGAGGTCAACCAGTGAAAATAACTTACAGAAAAAAAAAAATTATTCAACAATTTTCTGAAGTGCTGTAGATTCTAGGGTACTGTGTCTTTAAGTTAAAAATTATTGTAAAATACACTATTGACTTTCAAGACACTAAAAAAAAGTGTGTTTTATATTTTCTTGTATTTTTTGTTGTTCTTAGTCTGTGTAAGGGGTTTATATAGAATGATTTTGTTTAAGTTTAAAAGTCTCAAGCAATTCTAAAATATCCGGTGGGGATATCAAGCTTTTCTGGCTGTCATGAATGCTGACCCACACAGATTTATCACATTTAAGAGCTATACTTTAGGCTATAGTGTGCTTCTGGCATCGTACAAGAAGCAGAGTAAAAGTAAACGTCCTTGAGGAAGAGCACTGGCGTGTCTCAAAGAGGTGCTATTTTTCATGTTTGTCCTTGTTTATGCTTGGAGATACAAAATGGCAGCATCCCTTTGTAAGGCAACACCGTTCTGCCCACACTGTGAGCAACCAGGCTATAGCTGCTCTGCAGCGCAGAAGCTGCCACGACTGTGCAGGCTCTTCAGTCTCTGTCGTCCTGGGGTGTCACACAGCCTGGGCATGCCAGGAACAGAAAGAGGAGCAAGAATAGATTAGCTATCATAATTCCTAATACACGGTCAAGTTTGCCAGAGTTAGGCTCATCTGTAAATGCCACTTTGTCTGAGAATGCATTTATAGTGTATATAGTGTATAGTTAAATGAAAGACAAGGTTTTAGTCATTGCTTCTGCTATCATTGTTTCTTGCCCAGCTGCAAAGGAAACTAAACTTTGCTGCAACTGCTTTTTATTTCCATGAAAACTATAGCATGTTCATCTTCATGGGGTTTAGGAAGAGATGATAAGAGATGCATATAAAGACATTGTTTTCTCTTTCTATTGCGTCTAATGTCAATATGCTGCTTGAGGGCGGAAGCTGGGAGGAAATTGAAATTTCCCTCTGAAAGATCATAAATCTAGATCTGTTACTCATTAATGAACTCCATATAGCTCTTAATTGCCAGTAAATTTGCTGTGTAGAAAACGCATATGGTAGAGAGTCAGGAAGGCCTGCAGGCAGCAGGCTGACCAGCGCACTCTCGCCTTTAGCTTGCTGAGGTGCCCCATAGCCATATTGAAAAAGCAGAAAAATTTTGATGGAACCAAGCCTACTTGGTCTGCATTCATCATCAAGTTGGTAGCAAAACCAGAAGTACTTTCCACTTAGGACATTTCCTCAGAGGAGAAAAACCCTCTGCCTATTAGGTTCTGTTTGGTGATGAAGCTTGCCCATCTTATTGCTCTGTCAGCTACTGGATTTGTAAGAGCTGGCACTTAGTGGTCCTCTTTCTGGAAGCTGCTGAAAGAAATCATCATAAAGACAAAGCAGTTTTGTACATCCTCACACATCTCAGCCAAACTTCAGAGTTTTAGGCCATAAGTAGCTATTTAAACAAGCTGTACAATATTTACAGTTGTAAAACCCCAGTATGTCCTATCGCTGGGAATTACAACCTTGGTGCCTGTGAGAAATCTGCTTAGAATGGCTAAAATGTGACAGGATGATCTTACCTGGGATGCAGATGGCGAAACTGCATTTTTGCATTTTGGTAAGAGGTACTGAAATATCTTGAACAGAAACAAACAAACAGGAGGGTATGAACTGCAGACTGACACAAGGTAACACAGTTTTTTTGTTTAAGTTACCATTTGAATCTAACAAACAGACCTGTTATTGGCAAGACAATGAAAAAACAGATTTTTCCCAAATTTTTTATCTCATCCAATGGGTACAGGCTGGAACAACTAAAATTTCTAACCCGAACAAACATGGTCTGTTCTTGAAGGCAGCCAACTTAATTAGTTTTCACATCAGTACTTTTCAGCAATGACAGTGAGAACTCTGCTGTATCACACTTGGGTTTACTCCCAACAGCAGGGGAGGCAGAGTCATGGGAAAACCCTGTATCTCATATACTTGATGATACCCAAATGGCTGCTAGGCACTGGATGGTGGAGGCATGTATAAAACAGCACTCTGCAACACGTATGCTCCCTGCCTGAGGTCAGTGGGTGCTACCCATGGGCAACAGCCATGGGGCGAGTAGAAAGATGCAAGCAGAATTCACCTAGTGCCTCATCTGGAACATAACAAACTCTGTGCTTTGTTTTAATCAGGGGCTTAACGCTAAGTCATACAATGACTGTTTGAGGACCTAAAGCACACATCTTTTTTTGATTAAGAGAGCCACATAGAAAAGATAAACCAGTCAAATACTGTGAAGGATCTTGCAGCCTGGATAGCTGGGGGCTCCCGGCTCTCTGCTGCTGTGCAGCGATGGGCTTAGTTGTTCTGGAGGAACTAAATGAGCAGGCCGCTTTGAAATGTCAACATTCTGTTATTTCCTTTTCTTCTGTCCATACTCAAAACACATCATATTCACCCAATTGATAAATTAACTTAAGAAGTTGGAGCTGTAGCAACAATCAACATGACCACCTCTTCAGGACGAAGAACCGCGTCTGGTTTATCTGAACAAATTTGATTTAATTGCTTAGTAGCAGGACAGGACATAGGTGTTACAAAGGAAGTGGCCATCTTGAACGTATGGTGTGCCTCATGTTTACTTTTCCCCTGCAGTGTAGATGTAGCCTTTGATTTCTTCTTCTAGCTCAGCTGTGATCATATCAGTGTCATCCTCTCATTCCCATTCACGATCCTGCTTTCTCTTTGTTTCCACCATCAGTGTGCAGACTAAAACCTGAGATGAAGTATTGTTTTAGTGTTGATTTACATTTTTAATCTTTGCTTCTGCTTCTTCACTGCTCAACTTCTAGTACTTTATATTCCCTTTTGTAATTTCTAATTCATCTTGATTTTTCTTTTTCTCAGTTGATCCTTATACATCTTGACCTCTAAGTCCCAACCATTTGCCAGCAGTCCTTTTTCTGCTCTTTAGGGTCTCTTCTTAGAACTCATATCTGTTCTAGGGTAGAAGAGGATGAAGGGGATGGGAATGAAGGCAGAGGAGAGGAAGATTTCAGGCTTTACCAAAAGTTTTTTTCGTTTGCTTCACATACAGGCTAATTCTGTACTGATCAGTGTAGGTAGTTGACTAAAGTGGATTAAAACAGAAAAAAAACCAAAAGAAACAAACCAACCAAAACCAAAAAACTATGGAAATAGCAGAATGTGTGATTATTGGTTGCTCAGTTCTGATTTATCCCTGGTTACAATAGTGCATCTACATTTAAAATGCCATTACACGTTATCAGTCACACTTTTTAGACTGTTATGTGCCGTGATTTTAGATACATTCTTTATCAGAATTATTTCTTAAATATATCTCTTTTCTTTTGGGGGATTTTTACAGTCTTTCCAGATCTGCCTTCATTTTAAAGAAAAATGAAAAAAAAAAATAAAAATCTGAACTTTCATTGTTAGATAGCTAAGCTATCTGGAAACAAATTTCTTTGCAAGGATTGCCTTCAGATAGTTAAATACTGCTGCCTGTTGGAATTGTCCATTATTTTAATTTCTCCAACTGACCTTAACAACATCTCAAATGTGGTCAGGGCTGTTATATTTAAATGGTCCTATTGCAAAATGGGATGGTATAATTCATCATGTGTGAAAAACAAACTTGCCACTTTCACTGAAATACTCGAGTGTCCAAAATACTATCTGAATAAAATCAGAAACCTGTATTAATTTGTGTAGCTTCTGTACATCGACTAGTCTTTCATGCAAACTGCTGTTCTGAACCCCAGTCAGCAAAGCAGCAGACTTATTTTTCCATAGATGAGACCAGGTGATGTCTGATGAAATTCAGAATTAGATTGGAAGTATCTATCTCATACATGCTGAATAATCAAAGGCATAATATCTTAAGCCACGCATGTGTGAATGTGAATAATACTTTATTGCTCAGCCCCCTTAGCTCCTCATAAGATGCTAAGATCAAGTTTGCTCCACTGGGGTTGGGTTACACACAGGTTTCTAACCTATTTCATTTTCTAGGACTCCACATCACTCATTCTCTTTACTTTGGGTAGAATTCTTTCTAGTAAATTTGATCAACAGGCTTCATCCTACCTCTTTTCTCAAGAGTTTTTACTATGTCATCTGAATATCAGAAGATGAATAGTCATCTTTCACTCCAGTAGCAGGTAATGAGCTGGAGAGTTTTCAAGCAGCTCAGAAAAACCCCTCTGACTCCACTCACTTTTAGGAGGAGAAAACCACAGAGAGAACCCTAGCAAAGATCACTGTAGAAAGCATGTAAGTTTCTCAGCTGGGGAAACTGTAGCGCAAAAAAGCTTAAGTGACTGCACAGCAAGGAGGTGGTAAATATAGAAGAAAATGGAAATTCTACTATTGTTAATCTAAGTCTAATTTATTACTGATTCCCCTTCTCTCTGTAGTTCCTCCTCTCAAAACTGACAAAATTGGGGTTAAAAGTTAACTTTCCACTAAGATGAATAAGAGAGGATCATTTACCACTCATGCTTTTTTTGTTCTATCTGAGGATTTAGTAAGACATCACAAGAAAATTCATTTTCCCCTACTATAAAATTATATAGCACATAATACAGTTAACTCCAGAGCAACATCACATCTAACCCAGAACATAAATGTTAAAAATATTTTTTTGTTTATAGGTTCTTAACACCATTTTCTAATTCATTCTTCTTACTTCAGCTTTCTTAAACCACTTCAGCCTCAGCTCCTCCTCTTGCTGACATCGCTGATAAACTTGGGAGATTTGGGAGTTTTTACAGCTCTTTATTGAGCTATGTGGAAGAATTGAAAAATTGGGATAGAAATCTCAGCCTTCTCACCATTTTAGCTTGTTGAGGACTAAGATTTATATTCAGATTGATTTTCAGTTATAATGGATCTACAAGTCAATAATAAGGCTGATAAAGTATGGTTTCCAAACAGCAGGATATTAAGAAGTCTGTGTTAGACAGAGAACAATTTGGACCCAAGCATCAGACTGTTCTTTTGAAAAGAGAAGAGTGAGTCAACACAATCAAATGAACCAAAACTTTTACAATTGTTACTCTTTAAATTGCCATAGAATTAATTAGCAATGACTAACTGGTTTATTAGTTTGTTTTTCTCATTTGGAAACAAACATGTGAACTTAGTTGCAGGTTGTGAAATGTTACTCGTGCTGGTATATGAAAGAAATTTTAAACTTTGTTTTTGCAAAGTGCATGGTCCTTTAGAAAAAGTCTTCTAAGATTTGCAAGCAAAATTCCTGCAAAATTAAACTCCAGTAAAATACAACGCATGATAAATGCTCGAGTGACATCTGATTAAATTAGTAAATCAATACTGGGTTCTGAACACACTTCTGGATCAGGCAGAAATAAGCATGGCAGTTGCTTGCCACACAGTTACACGTTCAGATCCATCCAGCAGAAGTGAAGCGCTTGACCTCAGGCTCCTGTGAGCGGTGCCTACCTCCCAATACATCTATCCTATATAAGCCAGCCCGGCAGGCAAGTGGCCCTTCCCGTCCCCCTTCCATTTCTTAGTTGGATGCCAGTGATCCTCACAGACAATAAACATGATATCTGAAGTCAGATAAAGAACTTTCCTGTCTCATTTGAAACAATACTTTTTAAGAGTTTATTTCCTATGTACCACTTAAATATGGAAATTATAAAGAAGTGGACTAAGAGAAGCCTTCAAAAGACCATAGAATCCAGCCCTCTTTTCTTTGGATATAAGATCAAACATTCATATATTGCCTTGGTCATAAGTCTGTCTAACTTCAGTGTAGGAGGAGAGATGAAGGGAAAATGGGCAGTATGCAGACCCAGACTCCCATGCACATGTTGCTGACGCAGTTACACATACCCACTGCCCAGAAGAAACTGCTCTTCTCCCGGACCCTGATAACTGATTTCACAATTTTACATTTTATGCAGTTTGAGTACATTTTAAAAATACTGATAAAAGTTTTACCTGTTTTTTTTTATCATGGTGTGCAAGTAAATACAGCACTTTAAAAAACAAGCATTCATTGTCTTTCACTGCCCTTAAAAATATATGGACTTTCTGTGACTTTCTTCAGTTGCAGAACTTTGACTAGATTTTCGTACTCCAGTAGAAACTCAGGTTCTTTCTGTCATTGTCAGTGCATAAACAGATACTACATTCATCAGCCAACTATTCAGTCTTCAGAACAAAACTCATAAACTTTGACTTCAATGGCACAGACCTCACTTGTATACTGAGGAAAAAAGCAATGGCATCTGTCTGGATAAGCCAGGCAAATGAAGGCCTGAAAAGAGCACTGAAAAACAATCACTTCTTAGTCTCCTTGCAAGGGAACCCATCTTATTTACCTGGGGTTTTTCACTTCTGTATCTCAATTTTCCTAGGCCTCTTCAGCAAGGACTGATAAATCTCCTCATTCTAAAGCTTTCCTTTAGAGTTGTGTTTAATTCTGTGGTTACAAAAAACCCACAGGTATATGTGCTCATTTTAAAATTTATCTTTAATTGTCAATATAAATTAATTTTCGCCGGTCATGATGCTACTGAATCAAACTTCAGCTGCATTAATTTCTGAATCTATACTGTACAATGTACACTGGTGGGTATTAAATCTTTTTTTTTCTTTCTAAAAACATATATTCTGGCTGCTCTGAATATATAAATAGCAAAAGAAAAAGAAGGAAAAATTAAAAAAAAAATACTATCAGCAGGCTGAATGCTTCCTGCTTTCCTGGAGTCTATAGGAGACATGCTGCTCAGAGTTTCCCCGGAGAAGGCCATCAGCAAAGAGCACAGGTAACTCCTGCAGTGATAACAACCCCCATGGAGCCCTTGTGCACAGACCCCAATGTTCTTCATCAAATTAAATAATGTTACCTGCACTGTTGTGTGCGGGAAACCAAGTCATAAGAAGCTGGGTGACAAAATTTACTGTCTTTTTCAGAGACATCCAACAGTTACGGGCTGACCTGAGGACACATTCAGCATAGGCCCTTCATCATGCGTGTGTGCCTAAACATCTTGCTAACTGTTCAAGTACACAAGCCTATCTATATGTTCCAGTACCTTATTGGGAAGTGATCCTAGTGCACCTCCTGTGGAATTATGCAGGTGCCACAACAGAAATCTACAAAGACACATTATGAGATTAATTGCCATAGGCATTATGTAAAATAATTCTTGAAGTATTGGATGGTGAAGAAAGCAATTAATTCCTGGAGGATATCCACATTTTCCATGTACGATTTCCTGTAGGAAGACTTTGTTTCACATATTTTGTTTGCTTCTGAAAAAAGAAAATCTATTAATAAATGTCGTCTTTCCTTTTCCTGTATTTTTTTTTCACTTCCCTTTCTCCCCTTCCAATATTTGCTACTGTGTACTATAGTACTGAAGGGGTAGCCTTTACTTTCTCTTTTATTTTCCTATACTTATTTCAAGTAACTCTTCAACTGTAGAGAAGTTGCAGAATGCTACAAAGAATGTAAGGGTGGAACGGAAAAGCATTTTTTTTCATCACTTATTTTATTTGGCCCATGTTGATGCAACTCGTTTATGCATAACCCACTTTGTACAATTGTTTCTTCCACCCCTGCAAACACTAATACATATATGAAATGTTGCAAAAAGCATTTAAACAATGCTTATAGGGAATTGATATTTCATATCTCAGGATCTGACAACATGTGATTTTTAAAACTAGAGATTTTTCATTCAGTCCAGGCATCTGATTTACAGGCATTTATACTCTACAGGTATTGCATTAATTACAACCACTCACAGATGCAAGAAAACACAAACTCTCCATATTGTGGTGAAGTTCAAGTTTAGACCAGCAAAAAGGTGATGTGATAGGTCTCTTTATTGTCTAATAACATTGCAGACAGTTTTTCCTTTTGTGTCTAGTGGTAACTTAATTTCATGGTCTACTGTGTAACTAGACTCTATGGACTACTAGAAAGCATGGGAAAGATTAAGTTTTTTATGTCAACGTGTTCCTTATACAGATATTTAGAGAGAAAGAATGACTTGAGGAAACAATTATTCCCTTCTAATACCATAAGGCAAATTTATTCTCTAAGGCATAACTTTGGAAACACAATAATTCTGAAGTTACATCAGAACCATATGCCCTAATTTTTTCACTTGCTTGAAAGAATGAATGGCTCTCACTTGCCTTAGTCAGGGACCCTCTGATCTACAAATGGGATCCCAGAATCACAGAAAGGTTGAGGTTGGAAGGGACGTCTGGAAGTCATCTGGTCCAATCCCACTGCTCAAGCAGGGACAACTACAGCCAGTTGCCCAGGACCATGTCCAGATGGCTGTGGAATATCTCCAAGGATGGCGACTCCACAACCTCTCTGGGTAACCTGTGCCAGTGCTCAGTCACCCGCACAGTAAAAACGTGTTTCCTGATGTTCTGACAAAAGCTCCTGTGTTTCAGTTTGCCTCCATTGCCTCTCGGCCTGTCACTGGGCATCACTGGGAAGAGCCTGGCTCCCTCTTTTTTGTGCCCTCCCACCAGTTATTTATATGCTTATATCCCCTCTCTTCCTCAGACTGAAGAGTCCCAGCTCTCTCATCTTTTCGTAGGAGAGATGCTCTAGTCCCTTCATCAACTTGGTGGTCCTTCATTGCACTCTCTCTAGTATATCCACACCTCTTTTGTACCGGGGAGCACAGAACAGGACACAGCTCTCCAGACGGGCCCTCACCAGTGCTGAGCAGAGGCAAAGGATCATCTCCCTCGAACTGGTGGCAGTGCTCCTCCTAATGCAGCCCAGCATACCATCAGCCTTTTTTGATGCTAGGGCACATTGCTGAGGCAAAGGCAGTATTCAGTACTTCAGCCTCTTCCATGTCCCATGTAACCAGGTCCCCCATCTTGTTGAGCAATGAGCCTACATTTCCCCTAGTCTTCCTTTTGTCACCTATGTACTTGTAGAAGACCTGTGTGGGATGCGAGCTAAAACACGCTAGATTCCTTCTGCAGTATTTTGGGCCTTACTGTAACATACTGCTTCCAAAATTCCACCCCCCCACCAAAAATTGATTTACCATATTTTAAACCAAATCTAAGTTCTACTCTGCCTTTTTACTGCATGCTGCCAACAGGGGATGTAGTAAACCCCAGAGCAAAACTCATCCTCTTTTGCATGTCTTATTGTGTAAACATAGAGACTGGGAAAACATGCATCTCTACCTATATAAAAATGCTTTTACATCTTTCTTTACAGTTTATGCAGAGATGTGCCCTAGCTCAAAAGACCAGTGAAAAAAATAAAGGTATCTTGCTAGAAAACTTTCATTCAGCTGCAACCTGGTGGCTTTTTAATTCAGCTCTGCCTAGGACTTTTTTTTGCTAGGTCATGATCAAGTTAGTTAAGGAAGTCCTAGCTGACAGAGGGGAGCATGGTGTCATTAGCTACCGTTTAGCAGGATGGCTGCAGCTAAAGTGTGCCCTTGGCTTCCTCCTTCCAAGTCCAGGAGAACGGTTCTGTTACCCATGTTGCAAGTTTTTAACAATGTTTATACATAGTGGAAGTGTGTGAAATGAGATGCATCCTAGTCAACTAAGAAATTTATTTCAATAACTAGAAAAAATGTTTGCTAAAAAAAATGAATAAATATTTATTTCCTGGCAGGTGTTTTTGATGTTTGCTAAGAAGGTAGGGAACTTTCTGTCTCATTAACTTTGTGCATAAGATCGTGAATACAATTGCATAAGCTTTGAGTTTCTAACTGAAATGTGAGTTCTCAGTGGTATAGATCTCTATCTGAAGTATGAGTCAAAAGATAAACTTCACCTTTATCTACAAGAACTCCCCCACCTTTCAGTCTTACTAGGGAAGATGGGGGATTGCTGGCCTGACTATTTTTCACAGCAAGTTTTCTGAAGTCTGGGGTCCACAGGTCTTTGTTCCTAGGTAGGACTAAGCTGCATCTGGAGTTGTATTTGGTAGAATAAGAGCCTTGAATATGCAGCAGCTCTAGGGATCCACCTCCCATGATCTTTGAACTGAAAAATCAAAAATAAATTATCTAGCAATGGACCATGACAGAAAATCTGGACCAATAGCAGATGAGCTGGATCCTTTCTCTCATTGTGATAACTGCCATCATCAGAGGAAGGAAGAGACCATTAAAACAAAAGGCTGTTGGATGCAAAAGGTAATTTTTATTACACTTCACAAGAAGCAAAGAAGAATAAAATGACCCATTTCATCGTATACATAGAGAAGAATGTTGGACTTCAAGGTGGGAAGAATCCTGCACTGTTTTATTATGTTTAACATCTGATTAACTGAGAGCCAAAAACAGCTGGATGGTTGTACAGATACTGTATAGGCATTAACGCTCATCATAACATGGTATCTGTTGATGATATCAATAACAATGAATTCTAAGATTAAAGTACAGAACAATGTAAATACAATGTCCCATCCACTCACTGTGGAAATATTGTATTGCATATACAATGAAATGAAGATAATCACACCTGGATACTACTTAATTACACCACAGCAACTTTAAACATCTAAGTGCTATATGATGACTTTTTTTTTTTTTTTTTTTTTTTTTTTCTCTAAGTGTCTGTCGAACTCTGAATGAAGGTTAAGGAAGCTCCAGCATCTGTTCCCTGACCCTGTCATGACTTTTGCAGAACCTAAATTGGATGAGGCAAACAGGAGAGAAGACACCTGTCACAAGTAAGCCCTTTTTCCTCTACCATAATTTCCTTAAAAAAAAAACCCAAACTATTCTTTTTCCTTTCTCTGTTATTCTGAAGTAATGGTTCAAATCCCAATTAGAGGCATTGAGCTAATTTTAGTCTAATTATCAGGTATGGGTTTTTTCTTTTTAATTCTCTGAATGTACAGTGAGTTTGTTCTTACTCCATGCAATAATTGAGCACCATGCAGTCTGTTGTTTTGTGGATTTTCATATGCCATCCTAAAAAAATCACATCCCCTGCAATTAGTGCGTGAATGTACTGTGGTATTTCCTGTAAGTGGAGGATCTGTTCCAGCGTTTTTGTGGAAACTTTCTCTCTTTCTGCTAGGCGTTCTAAACTGGCTGGTTTTTCACTCTAGAATTGACAGCCTCACAACTGTGTGATAAATGTTTCCCTACACCCAAGGAACCAGACTAACAAGCTGTCTAGATACCTAATGATTATACTTGTTATTAGAGCGTGTTTTAATTATCACATTTACTGCATTTCTAATGATATTAATGATTTTAAATCTGGACATATTCTGAACATATAGTACAACATATTGCAAAACTCCTAATCTGAAGACATAAAGAACAGGTTTATCATATGGTAAATCTAATCTCATGTGATTCTCCAGCAAAATCTCACTTATTTATGAAGAAAACCTAAGCGAAAAGTGGTGTCAAATACTATCAGATATGAGCTCTGGTAAAATGCAGGTGGCAATCAGTCAAGATGCCTGCCTTGCTATTTCAGCTGGTCAGAAGTGACCTGGCAGAAAGCTTTTCATTTAAAAATACAGAATCAGCAAACCCAAAACTTTCTGTGAGCATGCATTTTATGTATGTATGTGCTTACAAATATATCAGTTTCAATACAGTCAGTTTTTAACAATAAGGAGGATTTCTTGCCATCAGAATGCAGTCTGTGGAGATAATATCTCGTCTTTCACAGCAGATATCCACTGGCAGTCAGAGTACTCACCCAAGACATGAGGGAGCTGGGTGTTTTCTTGAACACAGACTAGACACCTTAGCTCATCAATAAGGGAGTTAATAATTCCATGAATTAGCCACCCTCAGGGATATTTTGGCAGAAGTTTTCTCTCTCTTTCAGTTTCTTTTATTGAAGCTGATTTACTTTGTATCAATAAACTAAATATTCATTGGTCTAAATAGAGAACGTGTGATTTACTCTGTTATCTTAGCAATTACATCACTCACCAGCAATACAGGAAACCATAGGTCAAGTTCTTGCTCTGGTTAATGCATATGTGACAAACTAGTTTTGGACAAAAAGGGGGACCTGCAATCCTTAAAAGTCATAGATCTTAATGGAGACACTGTCAAGTCCATTGCTGGTTTGACATCATATTGCTTTCTACATCCTCAGAAGAAGCCCTTGGGCAAGGGACAAAGGGCACGATATAAACTTCACCTTGCTGAGTCTGCTGTCAGCTGGAGTAGTCCATGCTCCACTTACTGAATGCCTTCTTTCTCTCTGAAAGTTAAACTGTTAACTTATCACCGACCTCCAGCACTTTCTGCAGTGAAACAGGTTTTTTCCCAGTGTGAAATATAAGGAATTGGACCAGTGTGGTGCTCGTGTCAATGAACTAACAAAAAGTTTTCTGTCAAATTTAATAAGGCTTCCAACCAGAATTTTCTCTTTTCCTCGAACATAAACAAACAAACCAAAAAAAAAGGAGACATTTCAAAATGTTCAGATTTCGTATTTTCAGATATTCAGATTTGCATTCAAATCATGACACTGACTTTAGAACCATGTACATACGCTTTGTTTCAATTTTGATTCTCTAGAGTTCAGAATGGAAATCTTGCCTTTGAAAAAAATGGACTTAGAAAAGAAAAGGAGGAATGTAAGAAAGATAAAACTTACAAGCAGACAAGTTCTTCCAGCAACTGGAACTTCTGAAAATCATCAGATGGTGCCAGGTTTATGGTAAAGTTATCAGACTTCATCACTTTCATGGATTCTGAGTGACAGAGTTTTGAGGTCAAACAAAAAAAAAAATAACCTTACAGATTCATCACAACCACTCATGACTTAAGAATTCACGTGAGGATTTGTTGAATGTTTTCTTACTGGAACTGAATGAGGCTCAAATTAGTAGTGTTGGGGGGGGGGGGAACAAAAAACCCTGAAACAATATGGAGATTAAACATTATTCACAGCTTTCTCAAATAAAACAGTTAAATTTTACATGTCATACTTTTAAGATTAGGCATAGCAGAACTTCCTTGGTTTGCAGAACTCAGGTAGATGTATCGTTGCAGATGCATCAGTGTGTTACAGTACCTTTTCAAACATCTCCATCTAATCTTCTGTTTTTCTAATACTGAGATGGAGCTTAGATCTGATGATCTCTGTTTTTCCTGGCATAGAGGGATGGCATAAAAATGCCGAGTAAGAGATGAGTGAAAACTTGCTTGTATGTAAGTGAATCCTTATGCACTACCTTCCAAGAATAACAAGGTAACAAATGTTGGGATGCAAAAGTATATGCGGGAGCTCAGGTGTGTTGCAGAAATCTTCTTCTGAAGGAGCAGCTCTGGCATATTACAGGTCCAGAAAGGTCCAAAATCAAGATGTTGTAGCACAACCTTGTAAAGCACCTTTCAGTTCATGTCTGCTGCAAACTATTTGTTTCAGACCTTTCAGAAACTGTAGTGTGCTGGAACAGTTCCTATTCCACTTTCCCCTTCGCTTGCTTGTCTAGTGCCTATAAGAAGGTGGCAACACCCAGAACTGTGACTCCAAAAACCCCTTCACAAATAGAAACTCTGGAAATAAAGGTGAGCCAGAACCAGTCTAGAGAAAGCACCATTATCCCTGGAAACACAGAGAACATAAACCAACAGTAGCATCCCCCAGTAATTATTGTTTTTATCCTTTTACTACATGTTTGGGTGAAATTATGAGCAGGTCAAAGTCTAAAATGTTTAAGAACATTTCCCTAAGAGAGGATAATACCTATCTGCTATGAATGAAAAATTAAATATTCACTTTTGCTTTTTCCTGAGTAAATTGCAATTTCTGAAAATCAGGATTTGATCAAATATGCAAACTGAGAAAATTGCCTTTGCAAGTCTCTGCTCTTTTTGAAAAAAAAAACAAAAAAAAACCCAAAAACCAAAGCACTGAAATAATGATGTGCTAAGCAATAGAAGTGGCATTTTTCTCAACCACTACATCTTGCAGGCTGTAATTTTCAGCCTGCTCAGGGACTCTTGACCATGCAAACTAAATTGAACCATTGCATGAACGATATAAAAGGTATGGATGTTTTTATCCAGGACTGAGTACTCCAGCTGAAACACCCCAAATTAGACCACGTTTTTGTCACCATCCTGTCTACCTGCAAAACTCTACATGGGTATTTGCATTCCTAAGTAAAACAGGGATTACACTGGAAAGAGTCTGGGGCAAAAGACGGAAACAAAGAGATACTGCACTATTTGAAAAGTACCGAAAGATAATCTGAAAGTAGGTGTCCCTTCCTGGCCAAAACTGTGGAATATACCAAGTACTGCCAGAGGATGTCCAAATGCACAGCAGGTCACTCACTGAACCAAAACCCTTCTCTTGCATCCCAACTGGGTCACAAAAGCCAGCAAGATAATTTTACTGATAATAAATTCCCTTCATTACCGTTCCCATTCACCACATACAATACAGCTAGGGGAAAAAAAACAAAACCAAAACAAAAAAATCCCAACCAAACAAACCAAACCCAAACCACAAAAAACAAACCACAATCCACATTTGTCACTCACCTGTATTTGGACATAAAGAAACTAGAACAAGGGTTGGGTGTTTGTTATCTTGTACCTTTTTACCTTTGCTGCCTTTGTTTCTGTTTATTAATTCTATGCTGGTTTCACTGGTGCTGCTATACTCAGAAGTCAGGAGAGCTTCCACGTTTGTGTCCAAGGACTGCCAACACACACCCTAGCTGAGGTGGATGCTTCCTTGATGTGTGAGCAAAACAACAGTAACTGAGTGATGGGAAGTATGCAGCAGACTACCTATGTAACTGGTCATAAAGAACCACCTAAAGGACAAAACCTTTCATTTCGCAGCAGAAAGTAATCTTGATTAAAGGTCAGAAAAAAAACATGTCAGAAACAATGGGAGTACTTCAAAGACCCTGAGCAACACAGAGTCTCCTGAGAAGATGAAACTCTTCAACCTCTTGCAGTATTTTTTGATGCAAATAAACAATATTTGGTAATATTTAATAAAGTATAGAACCTTATTGCCCATGGATATTTTGGCTATTCAACAATGAGAACTAAACTAAAGCTATATAATTTATCCCTATAAAGGAGAAGGAAGGAGGAAATGCATCCACCTGGGAGCACGTACTGCACTGACTCATGTTAATGGAGACTAGTGTCTGTCCCACCGGTATGTAAAACAAATGAATGATTCTCTGCCTGGTACAAATTTTTACTTTCCCTTAATTCCACTGCTGAACTGAAAAATTAGTTTGCAGACTTCTGGCCAGCAATACTGTATTACAGTAGCAAAAGATTTCCTTACTATAAAGCCTCACTCCTATAAAACAGCTTGGTGACACGGGAGCTGCTTTGAAGATCTTTCTGAGTCAGTCTGTTATTCAGTTAAAGGCAATGGCATACTAAATACAGACTCCATGAAACTTGTGCACCATCCTGCCTATATATCATCCATGCCACTCTCTAACAATTTATAAATGCACTTATTTGGTGCATTTTGTATTTCAGAATCAAAGCCTAAATTAAGTCTCAGGAGGTGAAAGACTCATACATTTCATCTGCTGCGTAATTTGGCACTGGATTTACCTTTTCAGTCCCACATGCCTTCCCAGAGGACGTGATTTAGTCAAAAACAATTACCAAGCTCGAGCCAGAGCCAGCATGGGAAGATTCTGTTGTCTGTAGTAGGCAATCTGGCGAGGCAAGCTAATGGCACTTGCCATTAGTGAATGTGTTTCTGAAAAATGTATTATGTTTTGACTACACCTCTTGATAATGAGGGAGAATCCAAAGACAAAACGAAACAAAATAAACCACCTTTAGTAAGCTAATTAAAACAGCTTTAGCTCATACACCAATGCATTCTTGACTTACAAGTAAAAGTCCTAAGCAGACTTTTTGGCTGGCAAATAAACTCAGTTTTTAAGGAATTTGATTGATATGGTTGTGGAAATTAAGCATGCTGCAAAGTAACACATCGTGGAGCACGTCATGGCTTCGAGCTAAAGGTAAACACAGTAATGTTTACATGGCCAGAGCACCAATTTATGCCTAAATTCACCACAGTATTCCATGCAAAACTAAAACTTTGGATGTTGCTAAATGCATAAGTAATAGAAAGTAATAGAAAGTAGTCACCTTTTCCCCTGCTGCTTTTTAGAGTAGTTTGCTTCAACACATTTGCATTCTGCTTGGATCTCCCAAGTCAGCCCCAAGGTAGCCCAAGGATCATGCCTTCAGGGATTCAGGGACAAGGGAGGAGCAAGCTCCTCTTCTACTTTGTTGCCATGGCACCTGGAAAATAATTGGCACACGGTGATTTTCAGCAGCTGTGACACATGAGGATTATAGCCCTAGAAGAAATAGCAGTTCCCCAACTGAAATTTTCCAGAGGGCTTCATGGTGCATGAGCAAGATTGGAATGTGGACTCAGGGATAAAGGAGAAGCCTCATGTTTTCATCTGGAGTGACAAAACTGCTTCTGACATGTAAGAGAGCAGGGAGCAGGCTTTCAGACCACTTCTTCTTCCTCAGCTGGGATACCCAGTGGTCACCACTGACATCTTCCGCAAGTTCAGTTGTCCAAGTGAACAGAAAATCTATTAGTGGGTCTGCTTTGTAAAGGAATATTTTGCTGCCTCTTCCACAGTTGTTCTCGAGAAACTTTTTAGTGTGAATTCAGACTGCTTTAGCTTGACTATCTGTCAGTAGAAACTGCACCAAAACCTTCTGTATTGGCTTTGAGTGGCAAGGTTTTGGTAGCAGGGGGGGGATTACAGGGGTGGCTTCTGTAAGAAGCTGCTGGAA
>JANXJC010000051.1:7555013-7585062 GCA_027564655.1 Leptodon cayanensis | reverse complement strand
CTTAGAGCCGGCTGGTATTGGCTCTCTGGAACACAGGAGAAGCTTCCAGCAGCTTCTTACAGAAGCCACCCCTGTAAACCCCCCCCGCTACCAAAACCTTGCCACTCAAAGCCAATACAGCAAGCAATCTGTCCAAATGTGGTCTGGAAATCCTATTTGCAAATGTCATAAAAATATATTTGATTTCCAAAGCTGCAGATATCTATTATTAAATATTTGAAGTTTATAATCAGTAGATCCCACGCAACATCTTTTTTCCCATTTCTTCCAACAGCATAGTGAGTGTATCTAGAAAACCCACCTCTTTTCTCAGAAAATGTCCAAACATTTTCCATTTTAAAATACTCCATTTCTATTTCTAGCAAGGAAACTTTTCCTTTTGTTTTAGTGTCTTCAGCAGGAAGGCAGTAGTTGTAAGTCTGAAGAAAATTCAGTGTTAAACAGGCTATCATAGACTAGCTGAAATGTAAAGAACAAGAGCTTTGGTGCTTCTAATACAACCATTGTCTAACTAATAACTACATATGCTCCCTGTAACAACACTAATTACTTCTGCTTTCAGAAGTAAAAATGGATCCATGCAAAAAATGACTGTGAAGATGCAGCCTCAGGTGTGAAATTTTAGAATCTGATTACTTCATTTAAATTATAATCATGACTTTTAGTTTTATTTTTTAAATTTCTGTGCATTTAAATGTGGTTTAGTGTATAGGTATGTGCATAATGATCCTAAGATGAAATTATTCTTTTCTTGTAACTGCTTCAAGTTATCTTGAAGACAGTAACTATAAAATAATTCATCCCAAATGGTTGGGGTTTTTTTTTTCAAAAGTTGCTAAACTTTCCAAGTAGGATCTAGGATGAAATACATTTGCTTTATCCCTTCCACAAGAGCAGCAGTGCACTAGCACTGCACTAGCATTGCTGGGATACTGCCACATCTGGGAGGGTCATTTATCTTTCCCTGCCATAATTTGCAGGTTTGATGTTTCTTCCGTGCAACTACAAGCGAGCTTTCCCATCTGTTCTGCAAAGCAAAAGCTTGGAAGTTGACTCTTAACTTTTACGAGCTTGCTCTGCAGTTACTGAGTTACGGTTCCACTAGAATCCCTATTTTATCCACGAAAAATATGGAATGGAAAGTTTGCTTCACTTCGGTTTTGGTTTTCCCTCTTCTTTCCCCACGTGGCTCAGAGTTTTGGCTGGGCACTGAGTCAGGGCTACCCCCTGGGTCTGCCTCCGTCAGGCCACCCTGCAGAGCTGGATCGTGCTCCAGGCTCCCTCTCCATGCACAGCACCCAGCAGCTCTGCCATCCTGCTTTCCCGCTGCACCTTTGCAGCTGCATCCAGCTTCTTGACTTTTACTTTGTTTTCAACACCAATTCCAACATTAGAATCATAGAATCATAGAATCATTTAGGTTAAAAAAGACCTTTAAGATCATCAAGTCCAACCGTCAACCCGACACCACCACGCCCACTAAACCATGAAATGGTTAAACGGTGCAAAGCTGAAACAAATAGGTAGTTTTCATGCCAGCCTGTGCTAAACCTGAAAATTACGATGGTTGCAAGGCAAGACTAACCCAAATACAGCGCATAAGGATTTTACAGGCTGGTAGCTGTCGAAGTCTAAAGACAAAATTAATATTGACCTGATTGCAAAGGGGTTTGAATATTGACAAAAAGCCCTGTGGAGTCAGTGGAATTTCAGCAGTCCTAAAGACCAAAACATAACGCGGTGTTCTGATCAAGGCAATATCTGACCATAAAAATTCCTGAAATTAAACATTTTCATGACAAAAAGACAAAGAAATCACCATTTGGACCAGCTTAATTATGTCAAAGCTATGAGCATAGCCAACCTATTCCTACACAGTTTTCCCCCACATGATATTTACTATTGATTTTTAATTAGAGTGAATTTAATTTAAAACATGTCTCAGAGCATTCACTGAAAGCCTGTAACAGCAAGGCCTAGTAGCAGGCTTTCCTCATTTTTCCTGCCTTTGAAAGTCGGCTTTCAGTTGCTTTAAACTGTTCACAAAACACAATTTTTTGAACAGACAGGTGGAAGCACCAAATAGGTAATTTTTGCACCTTGAGAGCTCCAAAAAAATGTGGTCCTTAATTAAAAAGGAGCAAAGCTATTCTGGAAAATGGCTTTTAGTTGTCTGCCCTGAGTACTTCAAAATGGGCCATGAATTATTCTAAAAATTCTTGGGTTTCTATTCCCTGGAAAACCACGAGCCCTTCCTTGGTGCGCAATCTGGGCTATGTTGTGATTCCTAGTGTCTGGGTTTTACTTTCCTTTTTTATTTTTTTAAAGTCTGCTTCACAAACATAAGACTTGTTTGTTATGACAAAGAAAAACTAGATGTCAAAGATTAATCCACTGGCTGAAGATCTCTTGGAAATGTGTATAAGAATAAGACTGTTTTAATAACAGTGATATGTTTGTTAAAAGACCTCTCGGGTTTTTTTAACTAGAACTATATTGGTCAAAGGTTTGGGGGACTTTTTCAAATGTTCAGACATGACATTGGTAAAGAGTTGTTTCTAGCACTGAACTCCAGCCAGCAGGAGCTGGCTCCATACCCCTGCTGCATGGTTTTACCATTTCTAACATAATGGAGGAGCTGAATCATAACATCATACTTTGAGACGTGTCGAAGTAAGGACATCTGATTCAAAATATTGTAAGACAAGAAGGGTAAGACAGACTAGTGATTTGTTCAGGGAAGTGCCGCCAAAAGACAACCTGAAACATCACTGAGTCCAGCTCAGACACAGAGATGTTGGAAAAGGACTGAATTTTAGATTTTACGTAGAAGGTAAGTCTCAGTGTACTAGTAGTTGGATAACAGTGGACCCATAGGGGTGATGGGATGGATTAATTTTGTTATATGATGTTTGAAGACAAAGCACTACTGAAAAATTATGCAGTAAATAGGGCATTCATATTTTAAATAGACTACATGTAGACAAATTGGAAGATTAAACACTAAGGTTTGTTTTAAGAGAAACATGACACTGCTTGTACGTATAAGTGCTAGAACAGCTATACAGAGAATAAATCCAATGGAGATATGCCCTCTCTTGACTACTGCTTTCTATGTGGTTGAAAGTTATTTTTTCATTTTTCAAGTATCTACCACTGGTCCATTGTGGACGTTGACCACAAAAACTTCAAAAGTTTATGAATCATGCATTTAAAATAACTGTGCAAATGGATTTTTGTGCTGAAAAGTCTCTTCATTGGTAACAGATTACTAATGGAAATTTTGTACCTTCAATCGATTATCTGCTTCTTTAGTGATTGAGTGGCTGGAGTTCATAGCTTACAATAAACATTTATTGTTTCCTACATCCACTTGAGTTTTTGCTCTGTTTTTCTGATTAAAAAAGTTAATGGATATCAAATGAAAATGCAGCTAATAAAATGAGGCAAATATCAATAATATATGGATCTATACATTTGCATTGTGCATATCCAAACCATGGAAAGGTCTCAAGTTGTTCCAATTGTTCTATGACAGATTTTCTGGAATCCAATACCCTCATGAACACACCTGAATGTGCTGCATGTGCTGAGCAGGGCACTGAGGGGCTGTCTCCAGCCGCCTTGGAGGGGGACTGCTACTGCAGATGGATACTCGCTGCACAGCACGTCTTTCGATGGAAAATCTTGCTCTACTCTTCCTTCACAGGCAGAAAACACAACTTGAGTGCTATGTGATTTCACCATGGTGTGCCACCTTGCAATAAGTTGCTGCTCTTATTGTGTTATTTCTGAGGGCTGACATGCCCTTTGACCAAGAACAGAGATAGAAGTATCCCACATACTTCCTCTCTCATCTCACAGCCCTTCAGGGACTCTTAAGGATTCACTATGGCTAGTTGAGCTCATGGGGTTTAGTGCCATCTCTAGTTAATTTTAAACAAGTTAAATCACAGCCTTTCATGTCCCCTGACATGAATCAATCTAATTCTGTTCCGGGATTTTCTAACAGGTTTGTGAATTGAATTGTTTTTTACTTTTCCTATTCATCTGCATAGTTACAGCAGTAAGTTTAAAGTGAGTTAGTGCTGTGAGCTGTGTTAGAATTTTATTTTCATACAATTTCTGGAACTAGACTGAAAAATGCTCAGCACCTCCAGAACCAGGTTTTCAAAACTTAAAGGAATCGAAAGAACTTGCTCTATTGTTGGGTCCAATCCCTCTGCTGTTACAAGCAGCCATTGTATATGTGGCCTCTTTTCCTGTTTAGCCAAAACAACTGGCCAGATTTTCAAAATAAAATATTGTATTGGGAGCCATTTAGCACAGGTTTGCCTCTGATAGCAGAGGAATCAATGACACCAGGTTTTTAACTCCATGAGACATAGGCCTGAGACAGAAAATAATAACCAATATTTAGAGAACTTGGAATGAGAACCAGGTCTTTCAGGCAAACACAGAGACTGAGAGTGTTATGAAAAGAATCAGGACAGTGGCTGGAGACACCTGGATGTGCTCAGAACTGGAAAGGAAAAAGGATTTTTTTTTTTTACACAGAATCATTGAAAAAAGATTTATTGTGCTTTTCCTTTTGTGTGGCTTAAAATTCCTGCAAACTTAAACCAGTACCATGTACTTTTCAGTAGTCACTGCATTCATTAAGGACCAACTGTCAAGTAAAACTGTAGCAGCTCTGGCCATGCAGCTGAGTCAGGGTCCAGGCAGCTGTGCAAGTTATGACGAAGAGCCTTTACCAGGACTGAAACGAGGGTGTTGTTTTTCTTATACATGTCAAATTGTCCCTTCCTGAAATCCTTCTAGAGAATGTTGTAATCCCTTAGTTTAACCCTGAGCTCAAGTTAAAATACCTAAATCAAGGAAAGGATACTTTTTGGTTGTTTTGGAATCTAAATTCCCTCCGAGTTTACTTAACTGTTTGGTAGAAAAATGTTTCTTATTTATTGTCTTTTGCATTTGATGTAGAGGAGTAAGATATGTAAAAGTGACTTGACTTTGAAATCCTGATAGTTCGGGGGGGGGTGTCCAACATTACCAGATTTTTCCCTTGTTCCAGCCTCTAGCACTCTCAGTGAAAGTGGTGGAAAATCTAACTTTACTAGGAAAGAGAGAGATCAATATTTCAAATTATTTATTTATATAATTGGCTATCTTGAAGGAAATCAAGCTGTAGTTCCAAAAAGCTTCATATTTCTTACTGACAGCTGATCAGATACTTGCAGTGAAAGCCATTAGCAAATCCCATGTGCAGTATTCACCATTTGTGTGGTGTATTTACCGTTCTTTGCAAAGCAAGTGGTGGAAGGGTAAATAATTTGCCTTACGGAGCAATCCAAGAGACTGTTTTTCATTAAGTGTAGAGTTACACTAGCTTCTTACAGAAGGAAGACAAGTTGTAAATGGAGTTAAATCTCCAGGGAGAAAGTCACTGCTCCAACGGGAGAGACATTTTGAAAACTTTTCTGAAACACGAATGTGAAAACCTCAATGCCCCAGATGCATCAACTTTCAGTTGCTATATGGATTGTTTATTGAGTTCACCACAGCCTGGATTTTATAGAGGTGTGGCACAGTGGTTGGACCATAAAATACTGCTAAAGGCTCTGCTGCTGCCGATCCAAAGACTCTAGTTTAGCTACAGCTAAAAAGTGCCCCGTGTTGGAGCAAGTGTCATAGGCAGCAAGTAGGAAACTTGTTCTGCCCAAGTTCAATGCACCTCCTCAACCAGCTGAACTCCACGTATCCCCCATCAGTACAAGATCAAGAAAGCGGTGTTATCTGAGTAGAAAAGTGTCCTTCTAGGCTCTTTTCTTCCTTTTACAGTGAGCCTCTGGCTGGCTCCTAATGGAGATTAGGTGACAGCTGTCATCTAAGAGCAGCACTGTGAAAACCTAAGGTGTGGGTGAGGTGTCCAAGGTCACCAGTAGGACATGATGTGAAGAAAGGCTGCATCTAAACCCTCTTGCAGAGCAATCTAAAGGACAGACACACCCTTTGGACTAATTAGAGAGGAGAGTATTCAATCTGCAAGAAACATCCTGGAAGAAAGCACAAAGAGGTTTACAAAGGTGAGAGGAAGGGACTGAAGGACAGTGCCACTGGCACAGCAACACTGACTTTTCAACTCTGTCTAGGAATGCAAAGTTTGATCCTGATGTGGAGCAATCCATGAAACATTAATGAAGAAAACACCACTGCTACAGCCCAAGTCATAAGCTTTGGGCTTGCACATGTAAGAAAACCCCCGAACAGGAGGTTTATTTGCAGTTCTGTGTACCTGCTGGCTTTAGGGCACAGAAGCAGCACATAGTCTGTGAGCTCCGTTACCCTCCCTTACAGAGCCCCATGCAGCTCCAGCTGGGACACGGGTCCCTGCCGTCTGCGCTGGGAAGGGACATCAGCACAGATGGCACTGAACCATCGCCTGTCTGAATATTGTCTATCACCCAAGAGAAAGCAGAACTGGCTGCACCAGTTTATTCTGCCAGAGGGAGGAATCTGCAAAATTATTAGGTGCAGAAAACAAAGCAATATCTTTGAGCATAACTATCAAGGCATCCAACCCTAGATAAAAATTACCAAGTTGTCCTTGGATAAATTAACAGTGAAGTCTACCTAATTGCTAGGTGCTTGGTCAAGAGTCACATTTAAACTTACGCTGAGTTCCGAAGACAACTTGCTTCAGTTCATGCGATCAAGCAAATGATGGCATAGAAATATATATTTTTAAAAGAGATTATAAACAATATTGCAGCAAAAAAAGCCAAGAGCCAGAATGTATTCTGGTGATGCTGGAAGACATATATGTATGGAATGTGTTCATTTACATGAAAGAAAAATTGCTGCAAAAACGTTACCAATGATCTCTGTGTACAGCCTGAAGTTTCAAAAAGAAAAATTTTTATCTCTGTGACATTTCAATACATCTGCTATCTGTGTTTTCAGATTTCTGTCTGCAACTCAAATGGTAAGGCAAAGTCGAAAATGTGGCAGGAGCAGAAAGCAAAGTGCCTCTTTACTCTTGGGATTCATCCACACAGGAATGCCTCCTCTAACAGTAAAATCCCTGGAGGGAAAAGAGAAGGGGGAGAGGAGGGTAAGTAACAATTGCTTCATTTATCAATTCAAAATAGTGACATTTATTTAGCACATAGCTATTAATATTTTAAAATTTATTATGTCTTCCTCATCAAAACAAATTATGAAGTATTTTTGCTGTGATCATGAGCTTTTCCTGACTCTTGTCCTTTATTTGGATGAACAGTCTCATTTTCCAGGGAAGGTAGCTGGAAGAATGGGAGCAAGAAAGTGAGTTTTTCTCATATAAAAGATGAGGAATCTTTAAAAGAAAAGAAACAGCAAATTATTATGACACACAGGAGCTGAAACTAGGTATGCCTACAACTGAGTTTAGGAAAAAAAAATTCTAAAGAATTTAAAAGAAACTGGCTGGAAGAAAATCGTCATGTACATCTTGCTGAACTGCTGATACTGAGTTCTACAGCTCAACCAATCTTTAGATTTGTTAGCAGAGTTTATTTATTTTGTAGCTTAACTAGATTTAGTTGCTTTAGTTGCTTAGTTGCTTTCCTGCTCAGGGTGAAAGCGCTGTAACATTTTCCCCCTTTATATTATTTGCCCCCCTCTACATTTGCTTTATAGCATCTCTTTGTAGGATATCTCCTCTTACTCATTTTCTCTCTAAATGAAACAATATTTCAATTTCCTTCCATAAAGTAGCCTTTCTGTAATTCTAATAACACCGCTTGTCTGTTTGTGAACCTCTTTTATTGCTGTCATATCCTTTTCTGAGATAGAATGATAACAAGTGAGCCAAATATTCCAAAGAAGAGCCTATAATTGATCCTTGTAATGACAGTATAATATTTTTTTGTTCTGTTTTCTAGCTCATTCTCACATCTCATTCTTTCCAGCAATGCTTTGAACTTGAACAATTATTAGAGCAGAAGACGTGAGTGGCTCAAATTTCTTTCCCATTGTACAGCAGCCTGATTTTTTTTCAATAATTCAATTAACTGACAGCTGTATTCCCTTCCGCCAAGCATTCTGACCTCTCTGAAGGTGCTCAGAGCTTTCTCTAGTTATTTACAGCTCAAATGTTTGTTCCTCAAATATTCATGCTGAAGTTGTCCATGCTGCATCACATGATGCATGTGAATCTCCTCTTTCCCAGCAGCTCCCATACAGTCAGTCACTTCTCATCACTTTCCAAGAATAATTAAAAACAAGAAAAACCTGAGAACAAAAACAAGGGCTTGTGATATCTCAGGTTGACTTTCCATTATAGTTCTCTGAGGGGCTACAAATGCATCAGATAAATTTCTTTTTACTAACTTCTTTCACCATCTGTGAAGAGGAGACAAAAGTTCCCATCAAATGTTCTGAAATACGTGAAATATTTTTTATACATAATAATAAAAGATTATTTTTGAAAGGAATGGTCCCAAACATATCCTCCTCCCCCTTAAGCTGGAAGCCAGTACCCAGAAACTGACAATATCCACGCCAAGGGACAATCTATGTGCCTGTCTTATGCATGTCTCCCCACCTCCCAGCCACCGACCGCTTTCCCTGGCACCCAACCAAGTCCTCCCTTCAGGTGTCAGTGCCTGCATACCACGGTGCTCCTCCTCCCTTTTCCCCTCTTGCTTCCCTTCTCCTTTCTGCCCTTTGGCCTTCAGCAGCCCTCGGCTCCTCGTCCCCATCTCTCCCTTCCCACCGCAGGTCCCCTGCCCTCTCCCGCAGCAAGCTGCACCGTCTCCTGTCCCCTTTGCCCCTGGGGACTGGGGGGGAAAGTGGCTGGGGAAGGGGATCACGCCTGCACCCCGTCCCCTCCATCACTCCTGCTGACCTTGGGCCAGGCTGTGTCCCGCTCTTGGTGTAAGCCCACCTGCAGATGTCCCCCAGAGAAAAGTTTAGCCTTTTTATTTTTGCAATCCCTTTAGCCTTTTGTTCCCCCAAGACTTGCTCATTCAGAGAGCGCACACAGCTAACGCAAGTAGCAATGCTTTGCTGTAGAATTTTGCAATTCATTGCATCCACTGCCTTTTCAAAATTCTCATGGTATAATACTTACTGTTCTTCCTTCAGGTAGGAATTTTATAATTCTCTTAAAAGCAATCAGGACAAATTTATGCTGCTTATTGCTTACAACTTTATCATTTTCTGTATATATTTAAGGGCTTTTCTCCTGCCTTTTTCCTTACAGAGTGGAATTTTATAGATACATAAATATATTAAATATGTTTATCGTAAAATATTGCCTGCATTTCCTCACATGCTGGTGCACCTCTCAATTAAATGACTTATACAGATCAATGACCCAAAGGCACTTTATATGCAGATATATTCTATGTTTATCATGCAGACCACCCACTGCCAGCAACTACAATTATAATTTTATAATTGGAGGAGAGCTGGAGGGATACCGGAGTGTGCATGTGCACGCGCGTGCACGTGTCTCACTTGCTATATATGTGTGTGTATGTACATGTGTATGCATGCATAAAATGCACATGTGCACACTCACTGAGGGTGGAAAAAGAAAGGACATCAAGTGAATTAAAATGTCCTGGCTAATACGATTACAGCACATTCAAAAGGTAGCATACCGGCACCAAATGCGCTGCAAATGGCTATGAAGGTCCCCATTAAGTGCAAGGCTGATGGTATTCCAAACCTCTTGCCCAGCCTGGCTTTGGTCGTGCATTTAAAACACAGTAGTCAAGGAATGGGATGGGGGAAGGGTGGTGCAATGGTTCTTCCTCACCCAAGATCACACCTTTTTGTCACTTCATCTCTTTTACGCAATTAGGATGAATTAAGGAAATAATTGCAGGAGATTAAATAATAAGATTATATTCTGCCGGAATGTGTTTTACCCAGGCTTTAAAAAGAAAGGCAATACAATAGCAGCAAAACCTGGAAATAATAGTTTTGAAAGAAGAAGACACCTTGCTGTGATGTGATTTGTAGCAACAGCTATGATACAGTCACAATGACTAAGTGTTTGCAGTGCTAATAGGTGTTTACTCCCATACAGAGATGGCTGGGAATTTTTCATCAAAATGGGTTTTGAACTAATCATGCTGGTTTTGTCTTAACTCTCAAATTTAATTTTCTTGAAAAAAATTAAATATGGCATAATTTTCCCATCCTTTGTGAGAGGTCATCCTAACTTATTAGTCAAAGTACTCTTTCTATTTTGGTATCTTATTTTTTTAAAATACAGAAGTATTTCTTGTTTGCTTTGCAATTAAAACTGAACACTGGATTATTTAAGAGAATAAAAAGGATGTGTTTGGTCTGAAAAATAACATAAAATGTTTCAGGGAGGTAGCAGCTCTCTTTAGCCATGTTAAGAATAAAATCAAAGTAGGACATCTCAACAGCATTAACATGCACTAGTGTTATGCTAGTGGCTGCCATATCTGACAGTGAAAAACAATGAAATAAGCGATGTAACTTTGAAGCTTGGAAACAGTTTTGAATTTTTCCAAAAAACTCAAAACCCAAATGTCGAGTTTCTTTATAAACGAATGCTTTTGTAGTGCCAGAAGGGGAAAGATACTTGAAGAGAGTGGAAGTGAAAACCACAATGATTAATGTCACTATTTATTTTACATATATATTTTTAGACAGGCATTACACAATGAAGACTGATGTATTGCATAAAGTAGGTAACTACAGTTCCCATGTGAGCAGAAGAGACTGGAATACTTTCCCAGGCTTCACAGCAAAGCTATCCCAGGGAAGAGGAATGGATCACATGGAGCTGGGATGCAGAAAACAGTTTTGACAACCAAGACCTCCAGGCAAGTGCCTGGACAGAGCAGAGGGGCAGCCCACGGCTCTCTCCTTTGATGGGGAAGGCACGGGTGCGGGTGCAAAACCCCGGCCAGGCAGCACAGCACCAGGCAGGGGGCTCAGAAGGGCAGGAAGGCAGCAAGTTAATGTGGGAGATGTGACAGCTCTGAAAATGTAAAAACTCCACAGGTGTGCATGCAAGCGTGCGCGTGCGTGTGTGTGTGTGTGTATCTCTGCCCTGCTCTTTCATAGAGGGAGTTTTTGGTGACCTTTCAAAAATTGTTAGTAAGCCAGAGGAATTTCTGTCAACTGATTGGTACTCGTGACAAATACGGCTCCTGTGTAGCTCCTTACATGTGTACTTCAGGCCATATATTAAAGGTGTTAGGTTTAGACAGCAATATTCTTTTAATGCACCCATCCTTCAGCCATCTCACCAGACTATTCCAGTGGCAGCAGCTGGTCCCTCTCACAGTCCCAAGTGGTTTCTAGAGGCAGATGTTTAGCAAGGAAATGTCTTTTGAATTTATTCTCCCACAAGCTTTAAGCAATGAGTTGTTTGAGTTTTCAGTTCATGAGATTTGGATAACTATTTTCCCTTTTTTCTAACTAGTCACCAACTTTTTAAGGTAGAGGTCTGCTCTGGACTTACTTACATGGTGCTGTGTCTGGGAGGAGACACCGTGACCTGCCCATGCCCACACCAGTGCAGAGCCTCGCTCGGGGTCTGGGTCTGGAGCTTTCGTTTTCTACTCATGGGCCTTTCCATTTTCATCCAGTTGCCTATCTAAATCAGGTGCTGAGGCTACGAAACAACCCCAAGCACTTCTTTTCCTACCAAAAGTTCCCCTAACAGAGAACAGCTAATGGATTGCATGCAATGGATTTTATATGACGGGATTTTGTGGTCACTTTTCATTCATTTTCAGCTACTTGAAAATGCAAGGCAGAGATCATGACCGTGGGTTTAGATCAACAGATCTGATTTTTTTAAGAGGATGAAGAAGTGACTGCATGTCCTTTTATATTCATGAAGACTACTGTCTTAATTTCATGAAAGTCAGAATAACTACCCATGATTGAGATTTTGGACAAATGAGGGTAAAAGAAACTTTCCAAATTACTTAAGATAATTTAAATTTAAATATTCAGTGAAAAAACACACAGTTTCTGCAAACAGCCTGTTAACATGGAAGTTCTAGCGCTTGCCAAACTCCAACAGCTTCTTTTTTAAGTAAAGATAGAACACCATTTGCTCACTCGAGTCATTTATGTCAGTGCCTGGAGAAGGTGAGACACAGCGATTCCAGTGAAATCCTGTGTGTTGTGTCAAACCTGCTGCCTGCTGCTGCTCATCAACCATAGCATTCATTTCACATCTTATGCATTGTGTGATCGGAAAAGGAAAATATTTTCTCTTCTGTTCCCCCAGTTTATAGTGCCAGTGCATCACTGTATCACTCAGCATATGACACAGACTCCACTCTGGCAAAGGTAATGAAGTGAAATCACCCACATCATAATTTTCATGAGTTTAAATCTGTATGCTTTATTACTAAGTCAAGAATGCTAGCTATTTGCCAGCAACATCATTTAAACATTATTTAACATGTTACAAGGGTCCTGCCAACGGGGTAGTCAAAATACAAATGAGCGTCTTGAACTGAGAGACTTCCTGGGGATGGGCAATTAAAAACCTGCAGTCTTTATAAGAGGCACAACAGAGGTGGTGGTGGTAAAACGTTTTCATCATATTGAGGCAAAACATTGGAAAGTCTAAACAGAATTAGTTGCTGTAGAAATAGCTCTTGACAAAGACCTGCCTCAAAAATGTATTCATGTTGAAATTTCCAAGCAAGGGACTAATTTGCACCATTAATACTGATTAATTGTGCATTTGCTCCTACTTTTGGGAAGCCTGTGCCTTTAAACCTTGTTGAAACATAGAAAAAAAACCACTGATCAATCATGGCTATGCATGATGCCTTTCAAAGAGCTTTCCTGCACTCCTGACCAGCTTCATCTAGTCAGGATTGGATTAAATTGGATGCTGCAAGCAAAAAATTACAGACTATATTTAATCAGTCTCCTGAAACATTTAGTCCTGTTCAAGAACTTCCTTCATATGCAGTTATTAGAACATGGTGGGGAGTAAAAATCTCCCCTTCCTACGTGACAGCCCACACCGTGAGGCTACCGAGTAATTTTCTGAATGTCTTCCCTCCACGCACAGCCACCTTTCACTTTGGCAAGAGCTACTGAGGGCTTCACCCAGAACAATCTGTGGCCCAAAAAAGCTGACAGCTGCTTCTTGCTTTGCTGCAGGAAAAGATCATCATTTTCCAGACTCAGAGTAAGCAATAAAGCTCATAGGGAAGGTGAACCAAGCAGCTCCTTCCCCCTCTTAAATTATTTTTACTGTCTTAGTTGAGCTTAGCTGTGTTGCAGCCCCACAGCCAGGTTCTTCCCTTCCATCAGCCTTATTTTAAACATTTTTCTCTCTTCTGTTCCTCTGATGTCCCGATCAAGATTCCAGTGAAGAAAACAGATAAATTAGTTTAACTAGACATTGTTTTCTGTCCACCTCCTCTCTGGTTTGCACTCTTTGCCCCAGTCACTATGTACAGGCAGCCTTGGCCTGGAAAAACAAATCAAAACAAAAATTTTCACTGATTAATCTGTTGGGGTTTTTTTACAGTGAAGTAGAGGGGGAGAAAGAAGCTTGTAATTGCATCGAATTCTCTTGACCTTCTGGTCATTTTATGTTTGCACATTCTCAACTTCCAGCTTTCCTACATCTGCAAGAGCTTCCTCCAACACATTCCTGTATTCTACTGGAGGACTTCTCATCACTCCCCCAGCCAGGCTCATTTGTTATACAGTGCTGTATTTGATTGTACTTCCCTTCAAATTTTCAATTTGCATCCTCCAGTTAAGTTTTAGATCCATTGAAGGGTTAGACCAACTCTCTTTAATTAAAGCTTTTCTTCTGCCTTCTTTGTAGATAATTAGTGATGACAATAATTCAGGAACATTAATAGAAATCAGATAATGGTGGCTGTGATGATTCTAAGTGCTTCTTAAAATGGCTACATTTTAATCTAAAAACACAAAACAAATCTTTATTTATGGCATTAAGCAGTCTTGAACTGTCCCCAAGATGAAATGCACTTTTCATTTTGGATGTATAGTTTCATCCAAAGCATTAGTGCTTTTGGTTGGCTAACCGCTACATTCCTCCTACCAAATTATTAATTACACAATCTATCAAAGCAAGTTGTCAGATAAATGGTTTGCCCTGCCTTCTTTGCCTTTTTGTTGTCTCAAATCATCTTCGCACTCACGTGGAAGGATGAACACCACAAGATATCCTCCTTCACCCTTAACCTGAAAGAATTCAGGGTTTGGTGCTTGTGACTGAAGGGTGGGAGGAAAGAGGGAGCTTTTGGGGTGGGCAAAGAGGAGCACTGCTCTCCCCTGAAGTCCTGGGCTGACTCTGCAGCCTTTACATGGAAAGGTAATGCAAGCTACATTGCTGTTAGCTATCCTAAACCTAAATTTTCTGACAGGAGAAAAACCTGTAGGGAGTCTGGGAGGGAGGCATACTTGATCGTAATTTTTTCTGTACTGTCGTGACACTCATTTCTCTAACATTGCCAACTCACTTGACCCCACTGAACTGGTGGAATAAGCTTTTCAGTAATTAAGGTATTAACAATTTAAAAATAAAAATTGAAACTCCTGTTCTAATTCAGCAGTCAGAAAATCATCCTTCTTCTAAAACAAGGGACCTAGTGTCTGGCAATTCATATTTCATATTTCTTGCTTGAATAGCACAGCCTTGGCCCCTAAGACTCTGCAGAACTCCTTCCAGTCTCCGTTACTAATAACACTCTTCCAGAATCTGTTCTGTCTTAAGTTCTTCTGTTATTTGTTCAAAATCATGCAAATCATTTACAACTCAAAGCTAAGTTTAAATCTTTGCCTGGCTCCTCCTGTACAGCCACCAGCTACTCAATTTGATCCACTTGCTTGGAGGAAATAAAGGATTATTCATTTTATTTGCTATTCTTATCTTCAGTATTCTTCTTAGAAAAATAATAATTTCCCTGTAGCCTCCAAAAAACTTCAGAAAATAGTTTAATTCCATGGTTTTTGCAGAAATTCAATTCTTAATAGTTCCTTCTGGGTTAAGGAATCAGTTTATTCCTGCTACACCTCTTCTTTATTAAGTGTTTTGGAAAATGGAAAATATAGCCTGTCTTGCTTGAAATATTCTGATCCCACATCAGCTGAGGGTTTTAACTTTGATGTTCTGCATATTATAAAAAAAATATATCTGAGTAAGTGAGGAATTTTCCAAGTCCTCTCTCCTCTTGTACTGGAATGAGCCCAGGGTAACTCTTTTCCAGCCCTATGTCCTGTGGTGCCTGGAGCTCAGCCCTGAAGAGGTGACCACCTCCAGCTACCCAACATGTAGACTTCACCTAATTAATCTGCCCCCTCAGTCCTGACAATAAAGCTGATATCACTGTGTGCCTTGTCACTCCTTAACTCTTCTCTGTCAAAATGATTTGGACTCAAAAAGATCTGCTGGTGGAAGTGCTTGAGCTAGCCATGTCTCCTTGGCCAGCACCTGGATGCTAACTTCTGCTATTGAGCAGTACAGCTCTGGACTTTTGTGTTTCTTTTGTTTTGATCCCCTTCTAGCACACAAGCTGTATTAATCTAGCATTGTCACTTCAAATTTCAGAAGTGGGAAAATAAAGCACTTGCTTTGTCACCAAAAGCTGCAGTGAGATCTGATAATGGTGCTTCTACATAACAGCTGATGATTTTCCCATGCGGCAGTGAAAATTGTGACAATGTATGAAACCATCTCTGTAGCTGACAGTTCAAAACGCATCCAAAAATGCTAGTATGGACACAGATAGGTGTTCTTTGTGATCAAACATTTCTAGATGGAGAGTTTTCAATGTGATTTTTCATGAAAAAAAAAAAAACAATGAAAGGGCAGGAAGAACCTGGAATGTGTTAGAATAAGTCTTACAGACCACTAAGGGTTTTGATATTATGCAACACTTCTTGATGACCAAAATTTTACAATTTTTTTTTTTTAAATTAATATGGTTGCATTGATTGCAATGAGATGATACAGGCAGCTTATATTTTACTTGTATACATTTGTTATCAGTTAACCCTACATTAGGACCACATTTTTGTGTACTGATGACATCGAAGAGAAAAGAGACAGCTTCTAAGGGGAGCAAATTTAGGTTTCAAAGCCTCAAAAAGCTCTGTAAAGCTGTGCCTACAATAAAAGTAAGTAGTATTTCAGTCACACTCCACTCATCAGTGTTTTCCACTGGCTAATGGAAGCTGTTCAACATGCGAACTGATGTGAGTTTTTCTTCTGTGTAGAAGATCACTCTGCATTTTCCACAGAAGCAGTAGGTCTAACATAGGCCAGTGGGTTCCAGTTCTGGCTGCAGACACATAAATGTAGGTGTGATGGCATTTGCTATACATCTCCAGATAAGCAGTAGTCAGGGCTGTACAGCCTTTTCTGAGCTATTTTAAAAGGGAAGTGTTGGCTTTCAAGTGGAAGAGTTACAGTCTGTATGATATCTGCTTTCTGTCTTCGGAGAGAGCGTGTGCGTGCAGACTCAGAAAAAAGATGTATGCTCACATAATGATTTTGTCAGGTTAATTTGATCCATCCCAACATAAGATTCCTAATTTCAGTCTAGATTCTACTATTTTGACAAAGATGCTGCATATGTAGGGCAAAAATAATAACTACATTATACTCCCTGCCAGGCTGAAATGGTGGAAGTGATGGATTCTGAGTTTGAAGCGACTATAACTTTAATTAACATTAGGAACTGCGATGCTGTGTCTGGCCACGTGACTAAATTAACTTTCTTATTGTAAAATGATTTTTGTTATTAAAAGATAAGGAGGTTGCCATGTGCATTTGTTGCATTTCAGTATGCTTTCAAATCTGTTGGTAGTATTCAAATGTTGTTCTTAAATATGTAAGTTGTTTCAAAGTTGAGTTAATTTAAATTAAAAAATCTGTACGCCTTATTACTCATTTTAATATTTTCTTGCTACTGGTGGAAAAGCTGATTGCTTTCTTCAGTCAAATATTGACCAGAAGAATATCTGTAATCACCTAATATCATTTCTCCAGAATGAATATTTATAGATTTTAAAAAAAAATCCTATTCCTGTCACACAGTTGGTCTAACTTCATGGACTCATCCACAGCCCTTTTCATTCCTTCATCGTCATGATGGGAACCTGATGGACCATGTCTAGAAATAGCATTTTACATTGTTCCTGTACCATGTCTTTTGGTTCAGGCAGGTGAATAAACTCCTACTGCCACTCATAGGTCCTGCCTAAAAAGAGTGCTGGAGGGGTGTAGAGGGACACTAAAAGATTTGGTTTCTTCCAGAACAAGGCCTTTAGAAGTATTGGTATGTATTGCCCCTTGGATATGGAGCGGTGGCAGCTTTTGGTTGATTTGGAGGGGAATATAACAGGATCAGAAGCAGCTCAAGATTTTAATTCCCTGTGTTCCTTTCTGATCATTCCTTTCACATGGTACTCTCTGGAGAGCCTGGGTTCAGGTCTTCCTTGCCGAGCCAGTGTTCGTAAGGACAAGGAGCTGAGTTTGATGCACAGCTGAAGCAAGCAAGGGACCCCCAGGTGGGGATGCACAGAGTACCTGTGTATACATAGCTGGTGCTACAGATTTCTGGCGACTCATGTCAACTTGCAGGTCACATTTAGATGTTACAATCGTCCCAGTTCTCCACAATATGCCACAGCTCCTGGAATAGCCCATGGCCAATAAATCATAAAGCAAAAGCAGACAGAGGGCCACCCACCAGCTCTTTTTTCCACCCAGTCCTGTTTGGTTCAGTTCCAATAGTTTACAGAGTTCAATTTCTATGGAGGTTAAAAAGAAAGCAAGCAGGTCTCTGATGTAGCAGACAGATAAACATCTGAGAGAAGTAAGGACCTGCTCACCAAGTGCCTGTTTCCCCTTACCCTGAGCTGCCAAGGTCTGGCGTTCTGGGATTGGCATCTGAGATCTCAGGGTTTCACAGCAAATCCTGAAAGGCCACAGGAGGGACCTCTCCAAAACTCCCATGCAACCACCTTTTCAACGGTTTTGTTCTCTGTGGAAACAGAGCCACATTGCTTTCCCATAAAGTGGTTTTAATTCCTTTCCTTCCTGAGCTTTGAAGACCTGCTTTTCTTGTGCTCACTTCTGTGAGCTTGCTTGCTTGATAGAGAAAGGTATTGGCCAACTGGGAAAAATGAAAGGATGGAGCGAAACAAAAGAAAAAGTCCTAAATGTATATGCCTTGATTAACAGATGGCTGAGGAGAGTGGGATGGCAAAAGCATGATGGTCTATAAATAGCTGAAGGATGGAGTTAAAAGACAGTGTTGGGCTAACAGAAGACATCTTTTATGAAATATCAAGATTTTATCATAAAAGTATCAAGATATGTTATATAAATTTTTAAAAAGAGTGGTCTATTGGAAGACTCTCTCCTCCCTTATCTTCCATATTTCCAAAACGCCACAAAGGGAATAAGCTATCCTTTTCTGTGGATGATGTAATTACATGCTAAAGCAGCATTTGAAAATATCACAGTTAATACACCAAGAAGATGCTCTCAAGTTAAAGATGTGTCCAGATAATGAAGGTGATCAGGATCAGAACTAATGTGGCCAAAGTCATGATCAGTCATCTTGCCACTGTCTATAACAAGATCTCTCTCACCCCCCCCGCCCAAACTCCAAACAAAAAAGTAAAACAAAAGTAATGCATTTAAGGGCTAAACGCTTTCTTTTTATTAATTGTGTTTGTTTCTATTTGAGGTATGTCTGGTTAAACTTTGAGGTAAATCAGAACAAATTCCTTTTCCACAATAAAAGTTAATAAGGATTTTGATTTACCTATTTTAGGGGAAAATGTCCAAAACAACACCATGAATTTATCAAGGATTATCCAGACCAGACTCTTCAAATGTTAATTTCTATGCGGGATACTAATCCTAAGAGAAACAGTAGTAGCCTGTTTTGTTAAGGGAAGATAAACAAATATGCTGCAGATTTGCCACATGCCTCTTTCCTTGGTTGTTTGGGGCTTTTTTCTTTCTTTTCTGTTTTGTGTCTTAAATCCTTCTGATGCCATGTGACTGACCACAATTTGTTGTAACGTGATGTCTCCTCAAAATTTGTCTGAAAGCTCACTGTGGCCAGCTCTGTGGATTTAAACACTACTAAACCATTACCTGTAAAAAGTTGAAGGCAAGAGCTAATAAAGGACAAAATCTGCATGAATTGTAAGTAAAATTCAGATGCATAAATTCAAAATTGCAATCTGAAATAATTTGCTATTAATTTTAAAAATGTCTGAATTTTATTTACATCTCCCACATGAAGAAATTAGCTAAGCATCTTAACTTCTGCTCCTCCAAATACCTGTTGCAATTTGAACATCTCGGTGTCTAGCTTCTAGCTAACACTTGGGCCAATTTGGAAGCAAGCATGTCTATACTCAAGTTATATTGACATTCACATGTTAGTTCAGATCAAGAAAAGGGAATTTCCTGATTGTCTCCATCTACCAAGGTTTGTCCTGCCATGATAAAGCAGTCTCACAGCAGGCAAACTGAGGGTTTTTTTGGATGAAGCTAAATTGGAAGATAAGCCCGCTAGTGGGCTTTCACCTCAGACTCTTATAAAATGTAGGTACGGCTTCTGTTAGTAGTTAGAAAATTCATGCAGGTTTCTATTAAATGCCCTTCTCAGCAAGCGGTGGGACACAATCACTACCTGTCCTAGATGGGACGGCTCAAGAGGGAACATGTGTCTGTGAATTCACATCTAGGGTGCACTCCTTAGAAGAAGTTTACAGAAGTTAGGTATGAGTTTTTAAATAATTTCTAGATAAAAAACAATCTTGGCAGCTGCCCCCAGAACTACTTGTGATCTGCAATCAATGCAGCCAAGCCTATCAACTGGGCTTGCACAGCCATATTCCTTCTCATGCTTTCGGGTTTTAGCACTGCAAATCTTTCGCTGCTTTCTTAATCCTTCATTGCTTTCTACACGGTGTCATAGTCCCAGCAGGAGGGACTGATAAGACCCACTACAAAGCCTGTGACTTGGCCTGAGAGCCTGTCAGTGGTTACAGCACAGTCGATAAGCTCCTTGAAGATGTTCTCTGGCTTAGTTTTGCTAAAAAGGACACCAGTTTGTGTGCTCCCAGGCTGTTCCACACTGCAAGCCAAAGCATAGAAAAGGGTGATGAGGACATTTGCTTTGAAGGTGCACTCTTGGCCCAAATGAAGCCTTTAACACAGATGTACCCTGTAGAAATCCTCTTAAAAATGGGATACGTTCCTTGGGCACCCTGAGGATGAAAACAGTATCAAACTTCAGTCCCTAGCGACCTGCACAAATGTTTTAGCCATTGTGCTCTGGCGTAAAAAAGGATACAATAACCACTTTTCCTCCAGCAACCCTCTTCTAGGTCACTGCAGGTTTGGGGTCACTGCTCTGTCCATTGAGATAGCAGCTCTGAGGGCAGCAGTCCCCGCTGAGGCTCGGTGCCTGTTGGCAGCAGTGCCTCCACGGATCCCTGAGCCAGGGGGTTTTAATGTCCTTTCTGGATAGCTCTGGATGTTGCCTTACTTAACTGAGGAAAGCTTTTTGGATCGGAGTTTGGCATCCCCTCTGGAGGCCAATGACCCACTTTGGGGATTGGATATCTGGAAGTTGGGCATTACAGTATCCAACAAATAGAGAAAGAAAAAAAAAAGAAAAATAAACATTAGGACTGTCTCCTACAAAACTGAATTTCACAGAAGCTAGGAGTTTCAGAATGAGAATATACAGATTTCGTATTTCAGGTTCAGAATGACACCGGCAGTACATTCTTAAAAGAAACATCATTTTCATGATGTTTCTTGCTGACTTACTGGGCATCACTGAGTCCTGTCTGCTGGTGGCAGTGCTTAATTGGCTACTTCTGCCTCTTGTGCCTGATTTCCTTCTCTCATACAAACACAGCCAATCCCTAGCAGTAACCTTTTACAGATAATTTCAAATATTTATTCTTCTAGTTGAGAGCAGGTGAAACTTCCATATTCACTTCTCCACAGTTTAGCAGGCTGTCATACTAAAAAATAATAATAATAATAAAAAAAACCCCACAGAAATGTAAGCACCAAAATTGCATTCCTGAAATAAGTAAGTACAATACACCCAACTTTGCGAAAATAAATAAAATGAAAACAGCTCACCATATGGGACTCTGTCAAGCTCTGTGCCTGTGGGTGTAGGCTAATCATCACAAAACACCTCTTTGTATCTGAATGTTCTTATTTTTAAAAGATATGAAGGCAAAACAACAACAGCAATAATAATAATAATAATAAAAGGAATAGCCCAGTATTTTTCACACTTAGTGCTTTCCATGCAGCAGATATATATGAACCCAGAGTAATACAGGCAAGAGTGCATACACCCTCCTTCTGTCCACCCACATATACAAGGGCAATGACAGCCCAAATGACAAGATAAGTTTAAAAGATTTTTTTCCCAGCTTTTGTGATTTTTATTGCAGAATGTCATCTAGCCTGAATAATAAGAGCCAGATAAGATCCCCGGTAATTTACATATATATACCGTAACTGCTGCTTAAGCTGCAGCATATCTTTTAGACAGACTGCCTTTTGGATAGAAAGCTTTAAAGGATGGAGAATCCTGTATTTTTCTAGGTAAATTGGTACAGTGTTTTTTACTCTTGCTACTAAATTGCATATAATTTCTACTCTGAATTTGTCTAAATTCAATTTCCAGGCATTGGATTTCATTATCCTTATTTTACTAAATTAAAGAAGTCATTATAGGAAGTCTTCTGTCCACAGAGGTACTTCTGAAGGCCATGATCACATCACGTGTTAGACTAATTAACTACCCTGAGTCTCTTAATTCTCTCTAGACCTCAAATCAAGTTTGTAGCTCTTTCCTGAACTTTTCTAATCTTTTAGCATCCTTTTCCAAAGCATGGGTAGAATCAGACATACCCCTGCCCCGCAGAAGCCTCACCGTGATGACATAGGACTGTCACGTCCCTATCCTTTCCTGGCAATTCTCAGCTCAAACGTCTGAGGACTGTGTTCACCTTTGTGGGTTCAACACTGCAATGGGAATTTGTATGCAAATTATTTGGCTCCTAGATGTCTGACTTTTTATTTAGATATGCCAAAAGGCATTTCCCTCTGATAAACCTGTATAATTGCTTTGTCCTCAGCAACATATAGCATTTTACCAGTTCTTGTGTAATCTAATTTTTTTTTCTGATAAGGACATTTTATATTTTCTCCAGATCATGCTTACGGTTACTGAAAAGCACTAATCTAAGGAGCTCAAGAAATATATATGCATAAAAGGATTATACTATTTGAACATAATGAAGCAATTTTTAAGTCATACAATGAAGACTGTCGGCTTATTTGTTTTGTGAAACAAAATAAGATACAAGACCAAATTATTTGAAGATGTTTAAAGTTGATATGATACACTGTTCTTAAACAAACTTCTAGTTTTAATTGAAAACAGAATCTAATTTGTTTGTCAAGAATAAGTTCCCTCCTCAAACCCATGTGAATTTGCATGAGCTGTACTTCCACCCTTTGGGTCACCTCAAGGAACACTCCCATGTAGCACGTATACAGCTCAGCTTGCATACCATGCCACATAGTCAAGGTTGAGTCCTAACTAGTCTTCTTTATTCCCAAATTTCTATCATTTTCCTGCAAATCCTTCTTCACCAGTGGGCCTAAACTGTTTAAAAACTTTCAGTTCCCTGCCTGTGCCTGGATTTTACTTGCACAGTTTATTTCACTGCTGTATTTTAACTTCCTGGACCTTTAAAACAAGGTATCCTGCAAACTTTATCAGGAAACTTTACTCCTGCACAAACAGCAAATGCAAAGCTTACAGTGGACCCCACTTTGCTTTGGTTTTAACTCACTTTTCCAGTTCTAAATACATTAAATGTTCACTCCAGAATGAAGACTTAAGAGGATGAAAAGCCATTATTTTAAAATTGGTTTAGTTTCAAAGTGTCCCTGTAAATTTGTTTGCTTTCTGCTCAGAAGACGTAGTGCCTAAAAGCAGCCAGTCAAATATCAGACACCTAACAGGAGTGGGGTGTAGTTCTCCTTTTCGAATGGCAGTGTGCTAAAGAGTGCTAGCAAACCTATTTGGGTCTGGGCTGTATCCCAGCTGCCGCATCAGTCCTTCCTCCAGGCTCTCGTTGCAGAAGTCGGGGCTGGAGATCAGGGAGCCAGAAAGAGCCCTGTCTGCTTTTAGTATTCATCTGGGGGCTGTTGAACAGGACATTTGGAAAGAAGATTACTTTCTCCTTGTAAATGGAATATGAATTTTATCTGCAAATCTCACAGAGAAAATGATAGTGGAATCCGCAATGCCACTTCCACAGTCATTTCTTGGAATACAGTTGTGCTTTAAGAGCATTTAAGAGGTTACCTTGCCTGCTAATTTGAGGATTCAACATAGTTACTTCAACTATAAAGACGATGCATTTGGAAAAAACATGTGACAGATTTTCTGTAGATTAATGAATATAATCACGAGGAACAAATTAAATGAAGAAGACTTCCAGAGAGAGTAAATTCACTTAACAGTCTGGAGAAACGGTAATTTATATCTAAATAAAGCTCTGCTAAGGATGAGCATCCATGAACCCACAGCGCTTTTCGTATTCTGGGAGAAAGTTTCCTCCCATTCAGATTTCTCTGAGGTTTTGTTTTTCCTTCACAGAATAGCAAACTGATAAAAAATATTACAAAAGGAGTTTTTAAGACTGACAGGATGACAGGTTTCCTCCTTCACTGTTGTGACCTGATTCATTCCTGGCTGAGAAATAAGCACTCTCAATCACACTTAACAGGTTTCCATGAGAGGGAAGGTACAATTGCTTTATGTAATAAAATAAAAGTTAGATTGGGTCCTGGTCTCAGCTAATTAGGCTTGTATACACTGAGGAAGCAGCTGAATGCTCTGTCAGGGCAAATAGATTATTTTTTTATATTCACAGTGCATAACTGGAGGGATAGCATGCTCAGACGTTACTCTGTACACACACACAGCCCAAATTTCAGGAGCATTCTTTCTAAAAGGGAAATGCTGTCCCTTCTTGATTCCTGACAAATCAAGGGGCAGGCTGCAAGATCCCTCATGCAAAGCCTTCTTTTCTTTTTTTTTTCTTTTTTTTTCTTTTTTTTTAAATAATTAAAGATTTCTTCTCAGGTAGACTAGAAAAAGTCTTGAGATCATTTGAAGATTTCCCAGGATAGGGACACTGTCTCCTGTCCTAAGCCTTACTAGAAACATAAGTCATCATTTCCTTTGACCTTAATGAAAGCAGTGTAGTTAAATACAGAGTAATCATTTTATGAGACAGAGCTACATCTCTCGAGCATACTTGCATAATAATCAACTGAAGCAAATTTTGAGTAACATCAGGGCAGCAGAAGCAGAGCTGCAGAACGTACCAAAGGCATAATAGATAGGCTGGTACACTTATTTGTCACATGTTTATTTAAATAACTAGCTCAATTGCTTCTATTGAAGATGTCTGAAACAGAGAAAAATCACTTGAATTTTAAAAAATAGTTATTCTTACAGCTGTTACTCTAAGTACTGTTTGACTAATAATATATCAATATAATATGACAAATAGGAACTTAGTCCTGCAACAGTTACCAGGAAAGCGCTCCTTATTTACTCAGCTGTGAAAATAAATTCAGATATTCCCTTGATAACTGCTACAAATATATGGTTATGTTAATGACATCTATTGAGAATGAGCCACAAAAATGAAGTTTACTTGGGAATATTTCCAGCAACTTATATAATTGCAGATTTCAGAAAACATTTCCTTTGAACAACGCATACTACTTCTATGATGCTATCATCAGTCCTGTGCGTAATTTGCTTTTTAATAGTCCCTTTAGAAAGCTGATAGGTCTAATCAAAGCTTAGATAATTTCTGTTTATCATTTAGGAAAGTTAGCAAGTCTTCACCAAAGGAAAACATCTCTGGCAAATAGCGCACCTCAGCTCATTACTGAAAGATGTGGGCTGGTTCTCTGATGCAATTACTAGCAATATTAGTGGTAACTAGAAAGTTATTTGTATCCATAAACAAATATTAAAGGTCTTCAGATTTATATTTATAAAAAAAATTCATCTGGTTTTACAACAATAGTAACTAACTGCACTATTACTAAAGTAATTGATTTATGAATTAGTAATTTTTATTCCTACTAACACTGCAGCCAGTAACTACTGAAGCATTTTTGCACTTTGGTGAGATGAGGCAACCAAATATGACAGTTTTCCTTTCCTTGTAAAATTCAAGTTTTGTTAAATCAAGCTAAGTTTAACTATGGGAAGTTTGGAGATGTGCAAAGTTCTTAAAGAAATATAAATATTCCTAAATGTGAAATACGCAAGAACCAGTGTTCTCACCAGCAGACAGATATAATCATCTGTCTAATTGGCAAGAGTATTGGTTAAAAATAAATGGTCTTTGCTTAATGGCTCTATCCTACTGCCCTTCAGCTGGTGCAGGTGCAGAGGGAATCCTGCACAGGGACAGCCACAGACCTGTACTCTCCTACCGCAATGTAGCCGGGCACTCCAGCTGGTGTAGCGGCAGCCTTCTGCTTTTGTCATCGCGAGTTTTACAGAATGGCGGACTTCCTCTTTTGTTTATTGTTACGAAAATTACTCCTTAGAAATGCTTTTGTTATATTCAGCTGACTAGCTTTATAGAGGCAAAAGTGCCTCTTTCCATTAAATGCAAAGCCTGCAGCCCTCTTGTCCCATGTCTACTATTGCTCTCACTCTCACAACTTCTGATACCATGCAGTATTCATGCAGTCTGCACTTTGACTAGATTTCTTTCTTGAACCTTGTCATGCATAAGGAGATAACATAGCCCACTAGTACATGCGAATACAGATTATTTTTATTACTTGTGCTTTCTTTAATTGTATCAAAATGCTCTTAAGACTAATATGCAGATGGATATTTACTGAATTTAGTTCCAGCATCTTGAACAAACACATGTTTTCAAAGCATTTTGGTGGGTGAAGGAGTGTAACCAAACAAATGTTATGTGTGGAGTAGTGGGTGAGAGACTGTTTCATCTGCACTCTCTTTTTTTTTTTTTTTAAACAAACGTAATTTGAAATGCTGTTTATGAGATTTTATTGCAGACTGGATTGTTGAGGCACTGTGGAAAACCTGACTGTACAGAATTAAGAAGCAAGATACAGGACTATTTATCTTCTTGTGGTGTGGTGGAGGCTTTGAGCATTTTTTTCATCACACAATCTTTAAACTACGGAAGAACTTCACAGATCTCCAAGTTATAACTAAACCCACTTCTAAATGATAATGCATCTGATTTTAGCAAGAACTAGAATGCAGAAGACATTTTTTTTCATTAATAAAAAGAAAGGATGGGTTTGTGTTTAGGATAGAGTAGTGAAATTCACAAAACCCAGGACACACCCTCCTTGGTACCGCGTTTGGGTGCATCATGTATGCTAATGTAACGGCTACCATCAAAACCATCCCATTTGAAAGTTACTGTTTTCAGGGAGAAAATAACTGCACCATAAAGTAATATTTATCCCTACAATCCTGCCCATTGTGAATTCCAGTAAGTTCAGAGGAAATCACGCAGTATCTCTGTCTGTTCCTTGAAGTGTAAAATTAGCATAATACCTATTGATCCACCTGAAAGGTGGATTTGAGACAAACGTACAGATACCTGGAAAGAAAATGCTTCAAAAACACAAATCCAGATAAGCTATCCCCAACCTTAAACGCTGTCTAGATGTTGTGCGTGCCTCTTCCTAACTCATCAGACCAGCTAGACCCCGCTCACTACGCCTTTGACATTGAGCATCACCTTAGCTGTGCCTTTTTCTGGGTTTGTTTTTTTCCCCTGCTTCTCACTGTTGGTATTTCTTTTCAGGAGGCAGACATGACTCCTGCGTTGCATTACTACTTAAAGCTACTACCTGATTATTTTAAAAATCTGTTTTTTCAACAGATTCTTAAAATTTATTGAGGAGAAGAGGGATGAAAGTTGAAGTTTTCTATGTTCTTTCTATGTCCTACAAACATATACAGAAGGTAGGGAAAGCATTGTCTTTCTGAGTGTGTCAGTTACTATTAGTCAGTTACAATTAAAATACAATCTTCAAATATAGTGCAATCTGGAGATTATTCACTAGTAATATTCTAGAACTTCTATTTTTGAAAAAAAATATTATTTCTCAGATACTTCATGATAATTTAAATAAAGTGTCCTTGGGAATGCCAAGTACATATTTGTACGTCAAAAACTCCTAATCAGAATAGGATTAACAAAAACTCCCTATAAGAGATAAATAGATCAGCCAAGTGAGATTTGAATCACTAAAGATGTAAAAAATAGATGTTCATCATGAGATATGTAGCTCATACTCAAAAGACACATAACCTCAAGGCTTTCAATACAATGTCCTGGATCACTAAATTTGCTTATAGGGAATTGATAGGTGTCTGCCTGAAACAAGGTGCTCAGCCCTGGGTTGATGGATTCCCTTACAACCCCCTACTTAATTTTTCCGAGTATATGGCTTAATCATCAAGTCAAGGGACTGATTCCAGGTCTAAGCCACACAAATGACTGCCTAATTTCATGATGTGGCTGCCTGGCTTGAACTTTAGCTTTTGCAATGATAGCTTTTGAACTGTAGTTTAGCAATACGGACTAAGCAGCGTAAACTGCCATGGCCAAGTATCATCCAGAGCTTCCCAGCCAGGGTTGCAAGGCCTCACAGTTCCCAAGAAAAAATTGCTTTTTGCTTCCTATTCTTTTTTTTCCTCAGATCCAAAAATTAATGGTACTGAAGAAGTAAGGAGCTGGCTTCTTAATTTAGCACTGTCTTACTCAGCAATTTTTAGAAGCTTTACTGGAATAGGAAGGATACAAAATAGACACTGGTTGAAACTAATATTTTTCTTCTCTTGTGATCAAATGGTCAGATTGGGTAGTGCATCAGTCCTGGACAGTGGTCTGGTTTTCCCTATGCCACCATCCCAGCTCCTGTATTTCAGAGAACTCTGTAAGACTGTGACAATTTCCCTATACGCCCTATTAAGTGCAGTGTTGGTAAAATACATTGCAGCACTGGTATAGTATAACTTCCTATATGGTCTGCATATAATGTATACGATATATATGTATACATGTGTGCTTGTGACCATGTGTGTCTGTGTGTGCACCTGTGAAGAGAAAAACTGTATATAACTGTACTGTGCTCCCCAGCACAATTTGTGCAACAAACATTATCTGTTCAGTCATGTCTGTCTGTACAACAGACACTCTGTCTGAGCAAAGACACTCTCTGAGCATGAATTAAGTTACCGTCAGTATGAAAAGCAATTTATTGATCCAGCCCCTGATAGATTTCCTTTTCACTCAATTTTTGCCTATTGTTAGCAAACCATAGAGCTTTAAAGGGAAAATTCAATCACTGCTGTTCTTACTGGGTACTGTGTATCTGGAAGACCTAGAGCTTTAAAAGCATCTGAACTTGTAAGAGGACTCCTATTCTGCATCAAAAAAAAACCCAAAAAAACAAAAAAAAAAAAAAAAACAGAGAAAAGCCCCCAAAACAACTCTAAGATCCTCTGCCTAGAATTACAAGACATACTTCCTCTTTTGGATAAACAATTTTCATTTACTCATTGGAATTCTTTTCACATGTGCAAATGGTAGTAACAGACATGATAGAAGTAAAGTCACTAACATGTAGGTGTAAGGCTTATAATCTAAAGACACCATCTAATTATTTCCCCTTCCACCAAAGAACCACATATACTTACCTATGGCAGAAAGATTTTAGTCAAGACTCAGTCTTCTCAGGATATCTAATTCAGTATTCCCCTGCCCTTAGCCTAAGGAAAAAGTTTCTCAATGACCAAATCTCACCTTTCCCACCCCATGACTGAGGAATAAAGAGAAGATACTAGCCACTTCTTTGCAACCTAAATATCCTATTTTTTGACTAAGCAACTCTAATCCTTTCAATCTTTCATTTTAAATCATTTTCTAGACCACTGCTGTCCTCTGAACACCCTCCAACTGGTCCCCACCTCACTTAGATTTCAGAACCTAAAACAGTGGGGTACTGTCGGACCCACCAACTCCGAGAAAAGCAGAAAGATTACTCCAAATTACTTTTGAGCTCCTGCCCCCGACTGCTTTAACCTCTCCCCAACAGCATGATACTGTGTCCTTCTTTGCTTGTGATCCAAAAATTCCAGGTCCTCTTCCACAGAACTGCACTGTACCCTTTTTCTTCCCCCATCACGTACATGCAGTCCAGCCTACAGACAGCACGTTGCTTTTGTGCTCACTGACACGCTGCTTTGTTCTAGATGATGTCTCCCATTTGCCAAGATTACTCTAAACTGTAATCTCCTTCTCCACCACACCTGCAGTTGTTCCCAGCTCCCCATGACCTGAAAACTTCCTCAGCATGCCCTTTATCATCTCAGGCCTCCTGAGAAAAACGTGCCACAGAAAGAGCTGCCATTTGTTAGTGAACCATGTGGTAAGTGCTCTTTAGGTGCTGTTACTCAACCAGTTTTGCTTCCATCCTGTAGAAGTTTCTACCTTGCAGTCACAGATAAAATAGCAAGGCAGATACTGCAGACTGAATCTCACCAGGCAGAAAAGTACAAAAAGCTGAAGGCAGCTACAGGTTAGGAAAAGCAGAGCTAGGCTGGTTGCCGCAAGTCACATTCTGCCACTGTGCCTCAGGACTCAGTGCTGTGCTCTTATTAACTCTGAAAAAGGCAGTGCCACATAAAAAATAACAGACACACATCCCCCTTGCTTTCCAAGGGTAAATGCACCTAGTTTCCCATTACGCTCCACATGCTTACAAGTAAAGAAAGCTTTCCCTCCTGTACTTTTCCAGGGATTAAACTTTCCTCATATTAAGTTCCAGGCTGCAAGGAAAGCCAAAGAAAAGCACAGCCTTTATAGACAGTACCTGACCAACAAA
>JANXJC010000051.1:7490541-7537444 GCA_027564655.1 Leptodon cayanensis | reverse complement strand
GGGCGGGGCGGGGCTGGGCCCCGTGAGGTCAGCGGCGGCGGGCCAATGAGCGGCGCGGCGCGGCGGGCGGCGGAGCCAGGGTGTCCCTCGTGCGGCGGCTGCATGGGGAGGGCGGCGGCGGCGGGCGCGGGGCGAGGGGTCCCGGCGCGCCCCCGCCCAGCCAGGGGGCGAGACTGAAGCGGGCGGCGCCGCTGCTGACCGGGCACAGGTGCGGCGGCGGCGCGGGCGGGTGCGGAGCGCCCTCCTCCCGGCGGCGCCCGGCGGGGGATGTGCCGGCCGCCGGGGGCGCGCCGCCCGTGGGAAGCGCGCTCCTAACGCCACCTGGGCGCCGCGGGGAGCGCTCGGCGCGGAGCTGGGCGGCGCGGGGTCGCCGGGAACCGGGCAGGTAGGAAGAGAAACGCCGGTCCGGGAGGGTCTGAGGGGCTTTTGTTTGGGTTTCCTCTCTTGCGTGCGGGGGTGCCGGTGGCGGGGAGCGCGGCGGGGCTCCCCGCGGGAAAAGTTGCGGGCATGGTCCCTGCGGCGGGGCGGCTTGAGGAGCCGCGGGACCCCCCGCCTGCTGCTCCCCGTCCGCCCGGGGCGGCGGCGGGCTGCGCTTGGGGCGGTGGAAGCGGCGGCGGCCGCCGGGGGGCTCCGCCGACCGCGGCGGGGCTGCCCCCCTCCCCGCGGGGCTCGGAGGAGCGGCCGCCCCCGAGGACTGCTGCGCCCCTTGAACAGCGAGCCGAGGTGCCGGCCGCCCCGCCGCGCGCGCCCGCGGGCTCGCCCCGCCGGTGAGGCCGGGGGGATCGGGGACGGCGGCCGCACGGCACGGCCGTCCCGTCCTGCGGAGGCTCACGGCGGGAGCCCCGGAGCACGGCTCGACGTGCCGCCGGCTGCCGGGCTTGTCCCGCTGGGGCAGTGCGGGAGTGCGCAGCGGTGCGCGGCTCCCCCCCCCCCCCTCCCCGTGGCTAGTCGGTATCCCCGCAGTGTCCCCGCGCACTGTGCACGGTGTCTGCTCCTCTCTGGATCCACGGGGTTCCTCGGGGCTGCGTACCGGAGTGCGGGCTGTCGTGCAGCTGGAGTTTGGGAAGGCATCAGTAGGCAGGGTGTGCACTGCCAACGCACCCGCAAGTGTCTGAAGCAGAGCCTAAGTATTTACATAAAACTAGAGCTAGCCATATTCCCTTCGCTGTGTAAGTCTCAGGGCGGGGAGACCCAAACGGGCTCATGTGTGCAGCGCTACGGATCTGCTCGTGTGGCTTTTCTTAGTGATTAACAGGCTTCTGATTGTCAGGGATTGCTTTTGGAAAAATGCAAATCCTAGCAAATATCTGTGCTGACCATATATGGAAGTAGTCACAGACAGAAGAACTGTAACTTCAATATTGCTGACATACGTCGAGAAACTTTAAAAAAAAAAAAAAAGGCAAACAAAAGCCGGGGTATGTCCTGGGGATGTTTTTGCCCAAGCAATATATTTTTCTTGTGTTTACACTTTACATCGAGGTGTATAGGTACGAACATTTCAGTCAAAGTCGGTGAATGATACATTGATTTTATTTCGTCTGCTTCTGTATATTTAATCTGACAGTGTTTGGTTTGCCTACTTGTATTGGACCAGGATTGCAGTAGGTAACTCTACTTCTTCCAGAATGGAAGCCCGGTTTGGTGGCTTTCAGGACTGTGCTTCAGCATGGAAGCAAGCTGGTCACTCGTACGGTAGCAATTCTTCGTGGTATGGAAGAAGTATTGCAGGGTTTTCTGATGTTGTGTGTCCTAAAAGTTTTCATGTTTTCCACTTTTTTAAAATTTTCCTTTATTTTTGAATAGTTCTGTTATTACCAGAAGCATTTATGTGTACCTTATTGCCCTGTAGAGCAATATGAAGAACACATTTCCCAGTGCTGAATCTTATTCAAAGTAATGTGTTTTTACTTCGGTGCTGTGTGCATGTTAACAGGGTAACTTCAGCTTTAGAGAAGAAGAATTGGTTGACTTGAACTGAAACATTGGAAACCATTCTCGTGGACTATTTTGGATGTAGCGGTTTTGCTGGATTTTAGTAGCAAAGCAATTAAATACTCCAGGGATAATCCAGTATGAAATTCATCTGACTTGCTGCCAGCTGTATCAAAACAGGTTGCAAGTTTTTTCTTTTCTTCTACGAGCTGCACTCTGCCACCAAACCCAGACATTCAGTTTTGTATCCTTTCACGTTTCATTCAAAAGAAGTAGAGCCTAATTTATTACAGAAACTGTTGTGAGGTGCAAATTCACGTCAGTTCAAAGTAGATGAATAGTAACTTTCTAGAGGGAGCCAACTGCATACTTTATATCATATATCTGTATATTGTCAAGTCCAATCCGTTTTTATTTCTGTTACTGAAAGAAATTTAAATTTCATTTTACTCAGAGTAATATAGTCTGCATCCAACAACTTATCAATATATTTTAGAGTAGCAGTCTCAGAACTAGGTTTTCATGGTGAATACCAACCATGACCATATGAAATGTCACAAACACAGTGCTCAATGGTGTTTTAAGTTACAGTTTTAAGTATTAGTGTTAAGGATTAAAATGTCTTGGTTAATTTGGAAGCTGGTCTAAAAAATTGTCACGCTTATGACACTTCATTTTAGAGCTATAGTTGCTGCTTTAAAACTATCCAACCTCCCTTTCTTGCATTAGTGTTTGGATTTTCGTCTTAGTGCTATGAATGTTTTCAGGATCAAATCCTGAAATGCTAAAGAAAAATCTTGTGAGGACTAAGGTGGAAATTTCTTCTACATAAATACTACAATATTATGGTTCTTGTGTTTGTACTTTCCCTCTTCCCTCAGTCTTGATTTTAGCAGACAGAAAGCCTGAATGCATACTTTGTGCTGGCAATTACTGTGCATATGCAGTGTTATCTGACTGGAAGGGAAAGGGGTGCAAAAGGTGCTTGACACTAGAAGAAAGTTTGAAGTGATCTGGATGACCTTAATTAATTTTGTCCATTATCATACTATGGCTTGTTTGCCATTAAGAGGTGGTGCTCTGGGGATGAGACAAAGCATCTGTGAGATATTTGAAGGCAATGAAGGGCTCTTTTCAGCATGTGTAAATGCATGGTTGCTGAGTTTAGTACATAATATGATGGAACAGTTTACTAATATTATTAGTATCCCTTACTGTAGTGGCAGCTTTTCATTTAGTGAAGACATATAATTAGGCATATAATTAAAATAAGGAGCAGTATGGATAAGCGTATGTGGGGGAGGATATGCAACGCCATCTCTCTTGGTATCCTCAGCTATATTTAAGTACCTTAGTTTGTGAATATGTAACATGATAAAATGGATCTGTAAGCTTAGAATGAAAAGGAGGAGTCTGGTAACACCAAAAGTTGTCTGTTTTGCACATTCATTCAACAGTGTTGCTACGTCCTCCATGACTTCATTCTATGTCTGTCTTCAATAAAAGAACATCAATTCTGCTAGACTGCATGGCTGCTGTAACGTGTGAAACTCTGTCAGAGATGCTGGGAGAGTGTATATCAGCTACACCTCTAGATGCACAAACTGTGCCTTTCAGTCTATCAAACAAAGAGTGTTGTAGAATATACACTGGGGTATGTTCCTGATGGTGTTGGGGTGTAAAATGGAATAAATGAATTTAGTATGAGCCTGGCGTGCCATATTTAGATTGGGACTTCAAGCTCAGGAGTTGTTTATGTCTTATTTTTGTTTTAAGAGAGGATAAGAGCATGCTGCGACACTTTCTACTCCTGGTGACTTGGTTGAGTGCCATCAGAACACAACCTTCTGCATGCAAGCCTGGCTAGGAGAGTCAGTGAGGGCAAGGAAAAGCCATTCTCCTGAATATAAATTGTTGAAATTACTGTGTGTAAAATAGGAGAGGATGGAAGATTAACCCTCTCACCTATTCCGAGTATGTGGTTTCGTGGTGGAAGCATCAATTAGTGTAAAGGAAGGTAGGCTTAAATGAATTTCTTCATTAAATGTTTGCAAGCTGAAGGCGAGGTCCTTTCTATGGTTGGAAAATTTTTTGAAAAACAAAACCAAAAGATGTAATTTGTATTACAAATGATAAATACTCAGTTGCTGAAACTAGAGCTAGAGGCAGTTTGATACTTCTGTAAATTAATCTTGATGGAAATAGTTACAGAGAAATATTTAATAATACAGCTACAGTATGGATTATGGGAAAATGCTTTCCTGGATACAATTTGAAAATGCAGCCACTTGTCAATGCCATTACCTTTCCTCCTCTGTTTTTTGTGCTTTCATTCTAAAGTTGGAGTAGACAAAGCTGTAACTGTTTAATTTAGAAAACTTTCCTGCAAGCAAATTCAGGGTTTTGTTCATTTACCCAGATGTGATACAGCAGTGTAACCACAGTATTATAGAGCTCCATGCAGCCCAACCATCTGATAATTTGCCCAGTCTCTGTTGTTAGCATTATGCCTGGTATTGATCTCCAGGAGGTTGTGGCTGCTCTGTTAGTTTGTAGGATGTTCTTGTTGGGGTAGTGAATGTGATTGAGGGATTCAGGATTGTCTAGTTACTTTCAACAGTATGAATATTTCTGATTTTTTTTTCTTTTTTTTTTTTTCTTTCCCCCTCTGAATGAGAAGGCAGTGTGATGACGTGTAAGGATAATCTCTCACCATGTGTAGATGATAATCTGTCCTTCTTCATTCCCAGTGTATCCCCATAGAAAAAGATTAATCGTGACATGCAAAAGCTTATAATACAAAAAGTCAGAGGTTTCCCTCTTATTTATAAATTCATAGAGGATTGAGAAATTGGGGGGGGGGGGGCAGGATTAAAAAAAAATGCTTGTAGTTTCTAGGACATGCCTCTGTTGATGTGCCTCACTTCTGCTAAAGAAAATGATCTAATCTCAATGCCTGTGGTTGGCTATGGTGTTTTGTGCAATGTTGTTTGCCTCCTTAGCTCTGGCTGTGTCCATGTGCACCATTCTGTCCGTTACTACCTTCCTTGACAGCACTAGGTGTACTGGAGCCAGATGCCAGGGGCTTTTCATGGGCCTTGGACCTCCCTGTGAGATGTAAAGGGACCTCTTTTCGGGTCAAGTCTATAGAGTTGTGACAACAGGCATTGACCTGCAGCCTCCTAATTCCTGCCTGTCCGTCTCCTAAGCAGGGGAAGGCCCCTCCAGCATCTAGGATTAATGGGTTTTGAGAAACCTTCTCAACATTCCTGCATGAAGGTCTGAGGTATCATCTGTAGCATCTAAAGGAAATAAACATGACAATTTTGAAGGGAAAAAAAATACTATATATCACCCACAAGGATTTATAAAATAGCTCTGAGGGACAATCTGCCACTAGTCATCATTTCATTATGAAATAAGTAAATTTATTGTGTTCGGTAATTATGTGGGTTTCTAGTAGCAGAAAATACATCATTAAGGCTGTCAAATCATACTTTTAAAAAAATCTTACTAAATACATACTGAAGAAGCAAAGCATTTCACTTCCTAAAGCCTTGCATTATAAACAGTTATGTAGAGCGACACTATTCTTTACAGGATTGAAATAGCAAGTCAAGCCTAAAAAACCCCCTCTCTCTAAAACCTTAAATACCTTGTAGAAGGTACTGGGCTGCAACAGAACCAAATAATTTTGTGAGATAATAGCAATTTTAGTGTAGAATATTAACTACTTCCTTTGGTTTCACATGACCTGGAAAACACTTACCAGCTTCATGGCTATTACTCAGGAATGAGAGCAAGCAGGTCATTATCTTGAAGCAACATACTTGCATTCACTAAAAATGCAAAAGAGAGGTCTCTGCAAAACACTGAAAGAACAGTGTCAAATCCATAGAGAAAAGTATTCAATTTGCCTTCCTTACACTAACGTAGAGGAGCTTGTCCCACAGGGTGCCATTATGTGTGAAAGGAAACACATCCCTGTGCTCTTGAAGGACTTCCTGAAACACAACAGAGTCTGGGTCCATCTTGGGGTATTCAGGCAGCAACATTCACGCTGCACATACTGAAGCACAAAATACCCATTATGCTTGGTTTTATAGCTGCAAGCTCTATATTGGTCACCTATGCAAAATCTTACTGCTTTTTTTGGCCAGAAGCCTTTTAGCACTCTCCCATGTTTCTCTAGTAAAAATTAATAGTACTAATTGCCACTTCTTTTATTATTAATTTCTGAATCAACATGATGTATTGCTATAGCAACAAATCCTTTCAAACTTCACTGCAGACAATTAGTAGGAGCATTTAATCTCAATATGTAATAAGCACAATAGTAAGAAGTATGCAAAAGATTAAGGAACTTTCTTTTAAAAAGAAGGGGAGTAATGCAGGCACTCAAAACTATCATGGAAGAACAGAATTTGAAAATTTTCAGAATTATCTTTTTATTAATCATCTCCAGTTGCTGTACAAAGATGCGTATGTGCATCTAACAAAATAATTACAGCATGCTGTGTCTCCTCGGAGATAAAACATATCACCCGGTGGAATACTCTGCAGATTTTTTATCTCTGATAATGATGTTTCACCATAAACTGCTTCATCTTCTCTCAAAGGGTGGCTGTTCTTCAGCCCTGACAGTGCATGTGTGGGAAAACCCTAAGTAGGTTTCAGGAGTAGCTGGACATCAAACAATTCAAATTTATGAAGTCAGAATTAGATAGTGCTTTATCTCTACTTTTTCACCAGCTGAAGCATCCTTCTCTCTTTCATTGAAACGAATTGCTATTTGCATTTTACCTTGTCATCTCTCTTGATAACAGGCAGACGAGGGAAGTTACCCATATATATACGCACACACACAAATCGGGAGGCATAAGGGGTGTGGAAGTGCCAAATACCTGGGGAACAGGGGAGTAAAATGGAACTGTCTCAGACTGTGAATCCATGATTGGCGTTATTGTCTGTGATAGATTTTGAGGTAGTGAAAGCTTATAAATTTTTAGGGGGAGCTAAGTTTCTGAGTATTGATTGATTGCAGTGGACAAGGGCTGTATGAGAGGAGAGCATAAGGACAGGTGAAGGGTAAGAACAAGAAAACTGTAAATTAAGGAAATGAAGAGGATAGTCAAAGGAGGAGTAGTGCTTGTAGGAGGGAAGTCTGAAGGGAGTCTCCCAGGAGCCCATGTCTCTTGCATATATACAGGACAGAGGAAAGAAGAAGGAGGAGCATAAAAACCCAAGAAAAATGGAACAACATGACTCCGGGTGCTGAGGGAAGAACATACCTGTGGCAGAGATCCTGGGAAGGATATGGCAGGTTCCTGAGGAGGAAGGGTCCCTATGTGGGTTCTTGCTTCACCTCATGCAGTGGGTGTCTTCTTCATAATGGTGCTTCACTGGATGTCAAGGCTGGCTCTTTAGTGTATTACTAAAGTATGTTTCCTTGTATGTAGTGCCCCTGCCACCCACCAGACCTTCTTTGGTTCCACTGGCCAGGCTGTTAACCTTGCAAGTAATAATTGGTAGAAAGCAAATATTGAAAATGCAATTGCTTGCAAGGCCACAGCTCTGCAGCTTTCTCTTGTCAGAACATCTCTTCTTGGAGAGCCCTCCAGAGCCCTTTGCATAATGTCGAAGTTACCATTTTGAAGCAGTCAAAGCTTGAAATCTCTCTTCAAGTTGTGTCTCTTGGTTGTTCCTTTTATTAGCATACTGATCTGGCTTCGTTAACTGGGAAATATTAAAGGAAATTCTGTAATAAAATCTACAAGAGCATTACAAAAGCCTATAGTGAAGAAATGCTGAGTGTGTTTTACTTCCAGGATTCTTGGAAGACAAATGATCCCTGGAATATTTATGTATGTAAATATCTTTATAAAATACCTATTGCAGAAAGCATCTCCCAATAAACAGAGAATGAGCAAAGTCATTTTATCTGTGTCTCTTAAGGAGGACTGAAGAAAAAAAATTGGAGTCCCATCTTGGGTCTGGAGCTGCTGAGGTAAATTCAGGGAGATTTAAATCTAGTAAGAAGGCTTGGTGAAGGATAGAGTTGTTTATTTCAAAATTCTTTGTTTGTATTCTTTTTCTAGTTACTGTTTTGTATAAAATGATCTTGGATTTCCTGCGGAAAGAGATGGAAAAGTTCACCCTTAAGAGAAAAGGCATAGATTTTTCTCTGGCAGATAGAAAAAGATTATCTCTAGCATCTGGATGCAGCTTAAAGCTAACAAAGAATGACTTTAGAAGAAGAAAGAAAGGAAAAGGTCTACACTGAAGCAGACAATTGAATGGGCTAACCTTCAAATGTGTGTGGAAGAGAAGCTTACAGGACTACAACTCTAGGGGTAAAGGGTTGTGCTGTAGAAAATAGTTGCTAAAAATAATGCTGTACATTGCAAAGGGAACTAATATAAATAGAAAAGCAAGGAGAATAATTTGTAGCTGCATTTCTGGAAACTGCGGTTCAGTAGCTACTGGCTAGTGATGACGTGGTAGGCAAATGTATTGGTCCTCCTTTTACTTGGCTTTAAACTGCAGTGTGATAAAGGAGTATATCAACAAAACTGAAGACAGTGTTTGACTTGCCTGTTGATAGGCAGTCACAGGTATGTGCCTCGGATTATCAGATTTTTCCTTTTCAGTCATACGTGCAGTTTTCGCTGAAAAAGCATAATGCCTACTAAAACTTCCAAATAAAAAGTGAGTAACTATTACTTTTCCTCCCGTTCCATATCTCCATTCAAAAAATTCAGTTGTTTTGTGAAAGCAAGTACATGGAAGGTGCAGATACTTGTGAAGATGAACTGTAGTTTTCAGAAGAAGCAGACGGTGTTTATACTATTCACTACTGAGTCAGTAATTTTCATTCTTACTCAACTCAATGAAAGCTGTGTTTGTTTGCCAAAGGGAATGCTAAAGAGGAGAAAATGTGCAAGCAAGATTGAAAAAAGGTTTATAAAAATAGCAGTAGGTTTGTTCATCCTTGAAAAACGGTAGGAGATGAAAAAAAAATTAAAACCAAAGTGGATTTAATACATAAAAAACTTTCAGTTAGTCTTTAAAGGCTGCATAAGAAGTGATCACTTTCTGCTGCAGCCTGTCTAGAAATTTCTGATTTTCTTCTGCGATTATGTTAGCCTGAATCCTTCCAGCTTGGTTTGGATCTCATGGATAGAACTTAAACTAAGTTACAAATCTGTGTGAGTTTGGACACAAAACTGTTGTGATTATCTTTGGGAACTGGTGAGTTTTTCGTGCTGATACAAAAATTTTAGATTCATACCCAGTGATCAAAGTAATCAAATGTTTATTTTACTTGTAAGAATTTCATTAAAAGTATTCATTCCAATCTAATTTTCATTACTATGATTCTGAAGATCATATTTTTATATAAGCTATGTTTCTCGTAAGCACAACCCAAGTGATTCATCGTTAAAAGCACATTCTTACAAGCTGCAAAGAAGAGATGTTTAAAGCTATTTACCTTTCCATCCAGTTTTGGGAAGAAGAATGTCATTTGTCATATTCACTTCTGCATTCAGTGTGATGTATTGCCATCCATGAATAAAATATTGAAGCTAAATAGATGTCATGATTCTTACTAGTTTGTATTAGTCTGCTCCCCTGCCTCCTCCACAAATAACAATGCTAAGTTGTAAAATGAAAATTGTGATTCTGGAAAGACTCTCTCTTCAGGAATGCTAAGCAAGCATGGATTTAGTTTTATAGATTTGTACTAAACACTTTCTTGAATTAGGTTGAAAAAAATGAATTAAGTTGAAGAAAAAACAAATGTAGGACTCTCAGCCACTCATTTAAGTGTATGTTCAGTCTGCCGTCCAGGAATATGGTTCAGTAAATAGATACTTGGAGTGCAGAACTTCTGTGAAGCATTACATGCTGAAGCTTTTCAGGGCACTTGTGAGCAAATCTGCTGCTAATGTAAGCTGCCAGGAGCAGCTCTTGAATTATGGGTGTGATAAAATCAAACTTTTAAATGCCTGAAACAGAAGAATGAGGATTATACGACTCTAGTAGGATGACAGCAATCATCAGGAGATCCATTAAGATCCAGGATATAGCTGAAGATGTTGAGGCCGAAAAAAGCAGGTTTGATCTCAAGTGAAAGAAAGTTCCACTGGCCAGGTCCAAATCCAAAAAGATTTGAAAGAAAATAATACAGAAAAAAGCACATCTTGCCTACTTTATTTCCCACAACATTAGCACACATACACCACTCAAACTTGCTGTCATATTTGCAAGTTAAGAAAATGGACGTTCAAAGATAAATGTGATCGTATATGTTGTTTCCAAGAAGAAAATACTGAAATTGAAGCAATTTGTAACATACTGATTACTTTTTAATGTAGCTAAATGTCTGATATCTAACAGCTTGCCAATATTAACCTGCAGAGGTCTTATCCTTGTTATATCAGTTTGAAACTTTCCATGGTACAATGAGTCATACGGGTGACCAGTATCTTTCTCCGTGTCAGATCTCATCAATTTCTTTCACTTGATATGTTGGTTGGTTGGTTTGTTTCTAGGAATAATGCATTCATTTTATAACAGCTATACAGTTTTACGTCTGCTTGTCTTAAATTTCATTGTCATTACTGTTTTTATAGCTGTTATGGAGAGCAAAGGTTCCTTTAAAAAAAAAACACAAACCTCATCCTTTTGTTTTTATAAGGTGGGAACATTTCCTTGATATGGTTCACGTAATGGGATGGGTAAGAGTTTATTTGCATTGTGTATTGATTTATATAACAAGAACAGTTGAATACTGAGAACGCTTGGGTTGTAGCCTTTTGTAGTTGTGTGACTTGCGTGACTTTGATCCTGCTTTCTGTATTGTAGTTGGAATCAGGCATTGCAATGGCATAAGGAGAGTGTTTCCAAACCTTAATGTTGGACATACCAAAAAACTGAATTTCAAGATTGTTCCTTTCAATTATTTGGAATGTTTTTATTGATCATGTGTTTGAAACTGGGGCTTTTTTTGTTTTTGTTTAGCAGCTATTTTCCTTCATTATGTATTTATTTTTTACTATATTAAAAATAACTTTTGATGGTCTTTCACTGGGGTTTTCGATTGGTAATGCTACTGTTCCTGACCTCAGTATAAACAAATGCAAGGCTTTGTGGATTCATTGGCAACTGAATTTAATATTGTAGATTCAACCATTAATTTAATTTCTGCATGGATTGTGGAAGGTCTTGCACTCATGGCCAGTTCCAGGTTAGTATTGGCCGTTTAGGGAATGCAAGATAGTTACCATACCGTTTTTGACAGAAGTCCTAAAAAGAAATGTTTCTGTAACAAATTTGAGAAACCTAGTGGTTAAGATGGTAAGTTATGCTTAGGCCTGAGCATGTGTACTAGAAAACTTTAGTGCTGACACCTTCCCCGCCCCCCCCAAAACTCCAATGCCCAGTCTTGGATTATTAATAATTAAGAACAATAAATAGATGCAGAAAACCTTCAGTCATCATGCTTGGCTAGCTCATGCAGATGGTTAAGCCTAAAAGGTAAAACATTAAGAGGAAGCACTATAGAAGCATTCATAAATTTGGTGGTTGTATGTATACGCCATCTGGGTGTGTTTCTGTCTTAAAGATGTGGGGTGACACCTAGCACCATTAAACTAAAGGTTGGAGTTTTTGTTTTGGATTTGGACAAACTGAGATTTCAATTCAGCCTGTATTTCACTTTCCTTTTGTTTCCTTTTTTTAAGCTTGGACAATGAAAAGTATAGGTTTTTTCTGCTCAGTTTTACTTGTGTATTTTCTTTATAACGTTTTTTTTTGAGTTTTCCAGTAGCATTGGTTCAAAAATCCTACCATTTTTTCTACCAAAGACATTACCCTCTCCTAGTTAAAACAAAACAGAAATGTGAATTCTAGAAATACGTGGCCAGTTGGTCTCGTTTTGGCCAATGATGTGTGTGGAGTGTACGTGTGCAAAATATACTTCAAGGCCTGTCCTAATCAGCTTAAGCAAAATAAATTGAAATAAATGTCCCCAAACTATTTGCAGCAGTTAAATTATATTAATTTAAATGAGGTTAAAGCTATAATATGCGTAGCTATTTTCATGTGAAGATAAGCTTAAGCAATATTCTTCCTCTGATCCTAGTTCAGAGTAACAACCAGGCCAGAACCCTTCATATGAGGATTATTATTTCACTTCTGAATGTCTAGTCTCCTCTTTTTTTTTTTTTGTTTGTTTGTTTTGTTTTTTCATCTGCTGGTTAGCTCTATAATTTTTCCAAATATTCTTGTTTGTATGTTATTTACAAGTTTTGTTCTGATGCAGTGATCCGTATATATATTAAGACATTTAGTTGCGAGAGTCATGGAACTGGAACAGATATTCTGAATAGCTAATTAAGCACAAAATCATAAGAATAGAGGTTGTTATCCACAACCTCAGGTAGGAATTTTTGGTTTTGATTGTTGATAGATCTAAAGTGTGGAAAAAACATGAATCATTGGGGAAACTTGAGTGAAATGCCACACATGAAGTAGAGTTGAAGTTCTACAGATTAAACCCCAATTGTATTGTGTATGTGAAGGTAAGAAAGTCATATTCTGAATTAGCCTGTAAGAGTGAAAGATCCTTGATATAGTATTGCTGTAACAAGAATAGGATTAATTATGGATTTATGATATTTTGGCATTTAATCTTTTCAGCAAAATTTAGACGGAAAGAATGCTGACTGAAAGCTGAATAATATCTAGAACAAAAAGATGAGCTCTAGTGACTTTTATCAGTCAAGCAGTTTTCAACAGCTTTAACTTGGTGTTTCAATGGTATTAATTGATTGCTAGACTGCATTATTTTGTAGCAAGGCTTTACCTTGCCCAAATTTCTGATTTGGGCAAAGAAAAAAGTCATTAAAATATGGAAGTTATTCATGAGTCTGTACTGTCACCAGAAGATATAAAGTTGAATGTGCACAGTATGTTTAACTGAAAGGCTAGTTTTACTTTTGTAATTGCAAATAAGGTGTGCAAACAGCTGTAGAAGTGATATATTGCAGCATTTTAACCTGAAGAGCTTAATGTAAAGAAATGTGGGCTAGCATCTGGGTGGGTGTGAATTAGCCACGTCCTGTTAGCTTGTATTTACTTATGTCAATTTGTAGCTCGTCTAACGTCATCTTCAGCTTTGCACAGAACACCTACTATGTGCACTCAGGTTCTGCCAGCCCTGAGAATTTTAAATACCTGTAGCTGAAGCTTTTTAGGCCTCTCGGAGGAAAAAAAATAGTATAAAAAGGCACTATGTAGACAGGCTGTGTACCAGCTGTTTTCTTTTCCTTTTGCAGACCCTTGGTGTCCTATGCTTCTGTGTTCCTTCTATATTGTTGATCTTTCTGAGATGAAAGTTACTGAATGTAAGCTGAGTATAACAGTTTCCATATTGGGAAAGCAAATGTATAAGTATTGAGTTGTGAATTCCCGTGTTGATATTTGGAAGCTTTGACTGCCAATCCTGTATTTCAAGAGTTCCTTGAAATTGTTGTAATGAGAGTTGAACTTAAATGCACAGAACTTCATATGCTACGAAGCAACTTTATTGCATAATAACTTCAGTACAGAAACCTGAGAGAAATAACTCTGGATTGAGGAATTTGTTTACTCTTCTGACAAAGCCTGTAAAAATTAGTCAACTAGCTACAGTCAAGGGAACTCACCTGATTTTTCAGGCATGATCTCTGCAGTTCCATAACAACTATATTACCACCTCAGAAAACTTTTACACTCTTTAGCTTAGACAGCAGATGGACACAATACTGTCTAATTTTCAGTGAGTTTTGGGACTTCCCCTTTCCTGTTCCTGTTAATCCTCTCTGTTTAGTTAAAATTCAAAGAAAGGAGATGAGGACAGTTACCTGACCTCAGAGACAGGCTGGCCACCCAGGGGAGTTCAAAGCTTATAATAACTCTAGTTAATGGGGAGGAATTGGGGAAGTTTAAGTTTCTGTCATTCATGGATTTGAAACAGCAGTGCTTTAAAACTTTGGCATTACCATTATGCCGTGAAGATCTAGATAGATATTTTCAGTTTCCACGAGATGTTAGAAGTTGTCTGATAGTGAGGGCCTGGGAGCCTGGAGGCAATGGCAGGCATGGGATAATGAGAAGTGGTGTTGAAATAGTTCACCAGCAGTATTCCTGACTTGGACACTTGTAAGCATTCACACAGGCACCTCTCAGTGAGGGAGAAATGTTCAGATTTGGCTCCTGGAAGCCTTTGTATGTAATCTTAACATGACTCCATCATGGTAGGATGCAGCTGTATACCAATATGCTTGTGAGTTTGTAAACTGTTGGTTACTACTGAATCCTTTATGCAAAGGGTTTGTTTTTTTGCCCTCTGAAAAATGGAGCTGCTAATCTGCTTCAACAAAAAACTCCTCCCCGCCCCAAAATTTGCTTTATTCTTTGGCAATTAATTCCTTGGGACGTTGACCACAAGGTGGGCCAAGTGATGATGTTTTTTCTGGGTGCTCAGCTAGAGGAGATGGTTTTGAAGTGTGTTTCCAGTTTTCCAGCCATCTGTTAAAGCTTTTTTCTTGAAGCTGTTTGTTTTTTCTGAGACTGCAGTGTATTTCTCACTAAACTATAAGGCTGTAATAGTCAAAGATTTCCCCAAGCTGGGTTGCTGAAAAAATCCTTCAATGACAAATTTAAGTCAGTACCGCTATGTCTAAGTATAGCAGGCGTTTTGCCATTAATGTGAACTGCAATCAGAACCATGTCACACGAGAGAAGTGAATTGTGTATGTTGGAGAAAAAATGAGAGAGTATGGGTGACTGTGGACTAAGGCATTTGGGAGCTCTCGTACAGGGAGAGAAAGGCAGAATTAGGGTTGATATTGGAAGTTTATAGGCTTTCTTTATACAAAGACATGGTATTTTAAATCACATACCAGATAAGAAGTGAAATGTTTTCTCCCTTACAGTCAGGGGTGGTACATGAGCAGGCAATTTTCTAGCTCATGTTGATCATAGTGACAGGGCAGTTTTGAATTAGGTAGATTTGCCAGTGCTCTTCTGCCCAATAGCTGTTGCCGTAATCAGGGTGGAAAGAATTCCTCCGTATGCTCACGCAAATAGAGTCCAGTGGTTTTTTTTTTTGTCTGCTTATGAGTCTGCTCTGTGCAAAAGGGATTCCTGTGCTCGGCCACAGTTGCAGACCGCTTCCCCACCAGAAGCGCAGTAGTCTGGCAAGCCAGCAGAAAGGGTGAGAATATGGACAGCAATTGCCAGACCATCACAGTCTATTAATTTTACCTTAATTATACTTTGGCCTGTGATTAATACAGGTCATTGCTGCCTGGTCACATTGTAGATCATGCTGAATATTGTACAATGACAAGTACAACTCCTCTGAGCCATTTTGACTCCATGGCTTAAACAATCATTGTTTAAACAGGGTAAGGAAACTGTTTATTTTAAAAATGTTTCCAAGAAGTCCTAATCCCCTTTGGGGGTAAATGGAAGAGTTTCTGCTATGAGGTTGCTTTTAACTGTAGAAAGCAGTCAGGTTGAATACTGAAAAGGAAACAGAAAAGATAATTCAAGAGCTGTTCTGCTTTCTCAGCAAGTAAAGTGACAAAATTTCTTTGGACTGGGTAGACTTGCTCTTTAGCCCAAGGGCTCAAGAGCCCAAGCCCAATATCTTTGCAGGTCAAGAGATGAGTTGGTCAGGCAGAAAATGTGTCCTCAGGATAAGACTTTGGACCAGGAGTGCTTAGAAGCAGCCTAGCTCAATGCCTGCACATCCACAAAATTCATCACTGTGGTAGGAGCATCAAGCATAAGAAGGGGGAAATCATTAGCTTAGGATAGATCATTCATTCACCATACAAGGTAGCATCACATGGCTTGTTCTAAGGAGTTTTAAACGTCCTTGTGGTCTGGACACTGCCCCAAACATCCAGCTCTTCTGGTTTGCATTGCTTGCAGATCATGGTTACACCTCGTGTTATCTGCTAGCATCCACCTGAGCAAGAACTGCAGCCTTGCTGTCACATCCCTATTCCTTCCTTAGCAAGCACACCTTCTTCTGTCCTAATTGCAAATCAGATGTTTTATTTGTCCATATGTTTCGTATCACATGGTGTAGCTTCAATGGGAGGGTCCAGTGCCTGTGTCTTATGAAGGGAAGAGTTGCATATGAGTGACCTGGGAGATGGTCATCCTGTAGCTGTGCCCCCTGCCGTCACCATGCAGACCACTGAGCAGCCTTCCAAGTGTCACGCTTTGTGCTGGGGTTTTCAGGGGAACTGCAGTTACCACTGCATTGCCTGAAAGCATTTGACTATAAAATGCAGAAATCCTGGAGCTACCTCAGGAGTAGCTGGGCTGTCTATGCAGCAAGGGCAGGAGCACAGCTGGGACTTACAGTCTCTGTACCTTGTTTCTGTTCATCATTCAAAGCCTTTGGAAAAAGCCCTGCCGAGGAAAACAGTATAGTCTCAAACTTAAATGTGTTCTTGGGAATTTGAAAATGTATGCTTGAACCTGCAGGTTCAGTTCCCCACTACCTCTGAGGATAGTGTTTGGCCTGAGTGACAGTTGTAAACCCTGTGCATGGGCTTTTCTTTCAAACCTAAGTCTGTATTTACATGCCTTTTCCTAGCTGGTTGAGTATAACCTATTTGTTTGACAGAAAATGATTCAGTTTGGTCTCTGTTTTGCCAGAAAAAAAAATCTTGAACAATAGTATTTCAGGTTGAACCCGCCCCAAATTAATTAAATCTGTTGGCTTCACAGTTTTATTTAAAAGACAAAAGATTTATACTTCTGAGTTTCTTGTGTGTTTATATAAGAAACAATGTGAGAGGATTAAAAGTTGAGTCACTTCAAGACATAAAGCAAATTAAATTCTTTGCTGACAAAATCACAGCAAAAAAATATTAAAAAAAAAAATCAAAACCAAACCAAAAAACCCCAAGCCAAAAACCCAACCTGAAACCCTTCACGTGTAATCTTAGTAGAGGTTATATTCTTGGGAGTTGTTTGTCTACTGGCACCTTCTTCAGGAGCAATGACTAAGTACATAAATGTATGTGTATGTAAGTACAGGTCTGCAACCCCTACTTCTTGTTCCAGGATTGCAGGAGTCTGGCAGGAGCTTCCATAAATGGCGACTGCTCTTCTCTTCAGTTTTAATTACATGTGCATAGAGGTAGTATGTCTTCAGAAGCTCAGAATTCCCTTCTTGTCATCATGTACAGTTATGTGAGAGGTTTTTTGCTCATAGGACCAGATGATAGCTTTCTTGCAGTGATGAGCAAGTGGGAGTAGGAGGAAAAGAGCTCTTTTCACTGTGAGTCCTACATAATTACATTTAAAATGATGGAATGAGTCAAGGCTAAGTTGTCTGGGCATATATGCATACTTATAGGCTAATATAGGTAGAGTAGTTGCATTTCTTAGATAATTTTCTTATTCTTTTTGTATAAGTGTTTGCAAGAATAAGAAAATTACATTCATTAATTTGTCAATAATTACTTTCTACCAATAGGCAGAAAAGTAACACCAGAAAGCTCTCCCTGCTATACCTAATTCCATATACAAAGTACTTGAATAATTTGACCACAGAAGCTGTTCCACAGTCATGTACATATATTTTTCATTGCCTTGGTATCTCAGGGAATTTTGTTCTTGTGTGGAAGTAAACAAAAATGTTCCGTCTTTGCTATTTTAAGCAACAAGTGGAAACTTTCACGGGTGAAACAAAGAGTTGAAATGTAAACTGAAACAGCTTTCAAGTTGAAGTTCACTTTTGGGGTTATAAACTGCTTTTGTAAGACTTGACTGTAGCTTCATTGCTTCTTTCGGATATTGGTATGATTGCAAACGCTGTTAATGTTTCCCTGAGGTAACGGGAGGGGGTGAATGCTTGTCTGAGAAGACTGAGGAGCTGGAAACCTTCACTCTTTCATTCAAAGTCTCTATTGGCTTCTGTGGTGGGAACTGAGTAATGAGAAAAGCATTTGACTGAAAATTGTAACTGCCTACTGTGTTTTGCCTCATCTTTTCTTCACCTGCTTTTTGGTCTGTTCTAGATGCTTTGTACATCTAGGGTATAGAAAAACTGTGGTCTCACCCAAACCTCTCTTTAGGTGCTATTATGTTATAAACATATCATTTTGTTTATATTTTCAAAATTTTGCAGGATGTTGGCTCTTTACCCACTGTAAAAATATAAATTGTAACTACTGGTATGCCTCTTCTCAACTCCTATTTTTGATTTACATTTAACTGAAGATAAGGTGCCTGCAATTTCATGTCAGGTTTGGTGTGCTACTCTGCTACAGAGATAACAGCCAAGTAGAGATGCCAATCAGTGGTAGGAGAGTCATAAAACAATCATACAAAGCTCATAATGATCCCGATTTGTTCCTTTGGATACTGAATTGCCTTTTCTGGGGTGCCAGCGTAGATCTGTGAGAAATAAGTTGAACATTCTTTTGATCATCAGGTGCTTAACTGAGATGAACGAAGTTGGAATCGATTCAAGTGTTGGGCCCAGTCCTTTCCAGGCAGCATGCTTGAGGCAAATATGTACTGAAGTCTTCTTCCTCTATAAGAGCCAATAGAAGTTAATGAATTCACCTCTACAATTAAATTTATTATGTTGGGCTGAAATTTCTTCCTGATACCTGTATAAAAAACTTAAGAGGAAAAGCTAGTGGCTCTTATTATGCAGGTATATGAGCATTATTTAGTGCAGTTTCAACTGCTTAAATCTTTCAGGTTTGCAGCATCTGTGCAAGAACTGAGATGGAATGGTGGGGTGTTTGGTTTGGGTTTTTTTTTTGTGGTTGGTTGTTGGGTTTTTTTTAGTTCTTTCTTAGCATCATGTTAAATTAGTTTTAGAGAAGTGTTTATCTTTTCTAAAGTCATCTTTTTACTTTGCTGTTTTGAACACTGAAACCATGATGGACTACAAGGCAAGAATACCTGGATTAAAGTTGAGTTTATTTTGAGCCTAGGGCTATAGTATCAGTACGAGAACAGCCTGAATCAAAACATTCAATTTCTGGAAGACACTCCCTCTTTAACATGGTTTGAATTTTCCGTAGCATGGACCTTTTCTCTCTAATTCTCTTGTTTCTTCCAGTTCTATTTTAATTAATTACCATTTGAAAAAGTGAAAAGCTTGCTACAAATAAACAAAGAACTGGTTTTGAAAGTATAAATTAAAGTTTCCACCTGTGTAATGGTTCTCACTAACAGGCTCGTGGGGTTTTGGTGCAATAGTGAGACCCGTGAATGGCGATTTCCATAAAGATACCATTGCATGTACACTGCTCAGTTCTCTTCCACTCAAATACCTACCTAATGCAAACTATCTTTTCTTGTTGCCCTACCGAAGTTTGTCTATGACATCTGAGAATTTGTTGCACCTTTTTATATGGTGTGAAGTACCTAGCTTATTTTTACTGTACAATGTTTTGCATAATTATGCTTCATTAGTGTATGAATTTCTTAAACACTCTGGAATGCTATGAAAGCATTCAAGCTTTCATATATCTTAAAAAAAATGCTAGTTTTAAAAAATAAATTCACAGGCGAGATATTGTAAAGTCAGTGAGATACTTCTGTCCAATTTATGTATGCTAGTCTCTTCTTAAGACTAGATGAAACTGGCTTCAGATAGGTGGTACCACTTGTTAAAACACATTAGAAAAGAGCTTGAGATTTTTCCTCAACATTTCCTCACCTGTACACATCTCTTTTGTTTTGTTACTGTACAGTTATATTGATAATTGTTTTGCTAGAAAGTGTTTTTACTTGACATGAGTACCATTGTTTTTCCTCCTTGGCTATGGTAGACTATTTTTGTTTATTCTATTAAAAGCATAAACAAAGGTTACATCACCATATGGTAATCTCACACGTACACACATCTATCCTAAAATAAATTGTTAGACTATGGCCAACATCTAGAACTACCTCTGAGGGTGCTTGTAACAAAAGATAGCAGGTTTGTTTCATTTGCTTGAAATTATGTTGAAATTTAAGCTCTTAGAAGTAATTTTGAAGTGATACTTTCAATTTATGGATGATCTTTAAAAGATACATTTAGAAGATGTTTCATTTATTGGATAGAAGGGAAAGGAGGTATTTGCAGGTTTTGCTTGTTTCTTTAGTGCCTCCAGTTGTGTTCATGGTCTAACATAAGTCTAGTCAAGTTTCTTGGTCTGAAATACTTCTTGGAATAAACGAAATTTATAACTTATTCTGCAATTCTGTAGAGGAAGAAATAGGCATGTTTAATTCAGGAAAAATTGAAATGAATGAGGTCAGTTTAGTTGAGATTGACATTTTAATCTCTGTCTGAGTAATTGTGGTATGTTACAAGAGTTGCTGTGCTGCTTCCCATACTGGCTTTTATGTGCGTAAAGCATGGCAGTTGTTAGCATGTGTTGTGTCCTGGCTTGTTCGGAAATTAAAGCTGACCCAAAGTAAAATGTTTCTACGGTTTTCTAAAAACTGCTTATTTTACAAAAGTTAGTTCTTCATCTTTTTAGTTTTTAAATTTGCCTTGGAGGTGAATTCAACTTGAACTAGTTCAGTTAGTCCACTCTGTGCCTATGCAGAGTACTGAAGGCATGCTAGTGGAATGTCTGCAAGATAAGGTGCTTAGCTTTCAGCCATGGCGGGGTGCAGACCCCTGCTCCCCCTAATGTATTTTAGTGTTACTGTTCCTTTGAATAATTCTGCTTTATACCACTATTTTCAGTCTCTAGCGAAAGACTGTATGTAACAAGAAATGAGCACCTCAGGTGCAGCTCAGACGGAATTTGGGAATTTCTGTCTAGAAATTTATACCTCGCTTGTTAAGTGACGGAGACCGAAAATGTCTTGATACACTAATATTTCTACCACTATACAGGGAAAAGTGAAACAGCATGTGGAAGGCTGTGTACCCACTAGTACTAAGTGGTTTGGGAAGGGAGGAATGAAAAACCAATGTTGTCTGCAGTGAATGTGTGTGAACTGGAGGGAAAATAAAAGCATTAGGAAGCTTTCTGATTGTTGGCCTTTCTCGCTCTGTAAATCAAAGGAGAGCATTTCTTTCTTGACTCCTTCAGACTTACCAAAGCTTTAGGTGGCCCATTACCCCTGAGATTTCTGGCTGCTCTGGTAAGGGCTTAAAAAGAGCTGGCTGAGACTGGAGCTGGGAAGTCAGCCCAGGCTGTGCAGCCAAGAAGGGAAGGAAGGTCACACAAAGGGAAACCATGTGAGATGCCCAAGGATCACATCACCTGCTTGAAGAAGACATAAGATCAGTCCCCTGTAACAGCCTGAAATGTTGAAAACTGTTCCTTTCCTGGGAGGTGCCTTGCCTGTACTGACTGAAAGGCAGCAGAAGCAGCACAACTTTTGCAGTCCATTGGCCCTTGCTGGGAACGGAGAGCAGCTTCTATTCCTTGCTTCCAGGACAGGTTATGCATCATTTTTAGTAAGTCCTAATACAAGATGTGTAAGCAGTCCCAGAAACAAAGAATGGAAGTTGGGAATGTGCTCATCACTTTATTGCACTAACTACATTATCCATAAAGCATATGCTAAATGGATTAAGAATAGGCTGCCATGTCAAAAGTGGGTCTTAAAAATGAAGCCTGTCCATCTCTTCAGAGCTTAAAATAATTTCTGTTAATGATCTAGAAACAGGTGAAATCATTGACGATGACGCTGTCTACACATTTTATCAAAAGAGTAAACAACTGTGACAGTGAAATCAAAGGAGTTATACAATTGAAGCAGGCAATTTCAGTTTCAACAGTAACCGAATTCATGTCCCTACCTGGTGCTGTAGAAGAAAATGCAGTGATATTCTTATGTTCATTATATATATAGATATTGAGTATACAAATATGTATATATAGGATTATATATACACCTCTGTGTGTGTGTGTATATATAAATATATAAACTGGTGCAGATTGGTGAGGCTGACCCTAGACAGTGTACCCTTTTGGTATTCATATTGAAAAGAAGTGTTAGGGAAGGAGGAAGAAATGATTGAAAAGAACACATGAATAAGAAGTTAGGAGAAATACCTCTGAATAAAAAAGAGCTCAGTTTGCTAACCAAATCAAAGATTGGGAAGTTAACACACTGATAGTGCAGAGCAATTTTGAGGACACAAAGCCAAGAATTAAAGCATTTTCCACTCTGGTGCTACAGACAGATACAGGATGTCAGAGAGGGAGGTCCAGATTTTAGCATCAGCAGGGACAAGTTAGCATAATCTGTGGAGGTTCTCCAGCCCCCAGCACTCCTTCATCACACCTCTGTGCCATGCTGGCAGGTCTGCTCTGGCAAACTAGCACTAGCAGAATTAAATACAGCAGAATAAACGGTTGAAATGAGATTTGCAACATACAGGAGATCAGAAAAAATCTTTGTGTAATCATATAGTATCTTCTGACATTAAGTTTGTTTAAATGTTGTTATACCTCAAAGGAAAGTTCTTGATGTTTTACAGTTAAATTGACTATTGACTACTGTTGTGATAGGACAAGGGGTAATGGTTTTAAACTAAAAGAGGGTGGATTCAGACTAGATATAAGGAAGAATTTTTTTGTGATGAGGGTGGTGAAACACTGGCACAGGTTGCCCAGAGAGGTGGTAGATGCCCCATCCCTGGAAACTTTCAAGGTCAGGTTGGACGGGGCTCTGAGCAACCTGATCTAGTTGAAGATGTCCCTGCTCATTGCAGGGGGGGTGGACTAGATGACCTTTAAAGGTCCCTCCCAACCCAAACCGTTCTACGATTAATTTGTCTATATAAGGATTGTATGACAGCCTTACTAACAAGGTGGTTTTGATTAAAATGTAGTTTAGTTGCATTGCATTGGTTAGTGTCACTACTGGACACATTCCTTTAGTGTGTCCAGTATTTCTGATCACAGACCACTTAATTTCTCGTTATTTCACATGACATTTGATTGAATTAATCTTATAGAACAATTGCGACTGTTACCACAAAATAAAAGGAAAAAAATACCCTCTTCTGGAAAACTTTGACTTAGTTTATGTCTATATTTCTTTTTGCCTTGGCTTTGTAGCTTGAAAATGATACTAAAAATACTCCTGTTTGAGCACTTTTTAAATCCATTTTTCAGGAAGGGTAAAAATTTGTATTTTTTGTCTCTGTACAGTCTATGTATTGAGATGTTTCTGAAAAGTGATATTAGTGGCATTGAGTATTTTTTTTATAAGCCTTTAAATACTGCTTGGTAAAGGGAATTAGATTAATTCTTCTAAAGTAATATGTTCTTGTGGAAATTAATGTCTCAGAGTTTACTATGTAATGCGTTTTGTTTTTGTGCTGAACCTCTAACTTCAGCTATTTGAAGAGAAATCTGAAAAGTGCTATTTAAAGTGGGGAACCTTTTTTTTTGATAAAATTTAAAACTAATAAAATGCATTTTCCTGAATCTGTGTGCCCTGTCCCTCCTGCTTTAACAAATTGTGTAGCAGAAATACCTCTCCATAACGTTTGATTTCTCATTGAATGGTAACAAAAAGAAGACCTTATGAAGACCCTAGTCTGAACCCTTATTGCCACGGTTCAGAAGGATTGAAGATAATGACACATTAACCTCAGTGTGATAGTTGTTTTGGAAAACTCTAGGGGAATCATTCTTTCACCTTGCACTAATAATCAGAAGACATTTAATTTAAAGTTTCCTTCCAAGAAACTATGATTAATTTTATATTAATGCCTAAGTAAGGATTCAAATTGTGTAAGGCTTAAATAATTTCTATTCACTTAAAGAAGATTCAGTCAAGCAAGATCCCCTGTGCTTTAAGACCAGAAAAATATTTTTAAAATTTAATGAGGTTTAATTAAAAATGCTGATGTTTGTTTCTTCTGGTATTACCCTAGCGGTAAACTACTTGCCTAAAGAATCCTTCAATAATGTTAGTTATTAGTGGTAGTTGTGTGGGGTTTTGGGTAGTTTTTCTTGGTTAAACTTCCCAAACCACTGCTGCTCCTTCTCCTCATCACAACAACCCTAAATGGGAGCAGCAGAGCAGAGGGAGATCTGTCTTGGTCTGTATTCACAAGTGATGCCTTTTTTCCAGTTCATGTGCACAAATGCTCCCAGGGACTCTTCATTCAACCCTGAGCAGCTGGGAATGGCCACTTCCTTACAATTTGTCTGATGAAAGAGGTGGAGTTCTTCAAGAAGAAAACCTCTGTTTACTTTACCTTCATCAGTTCCCATTCAGCATCTCTGAATAGATGGGTGGCCTCTGGACAATTCAAAAGAAAACGTCAAAATGCAGCTGTCTGTCAGCTTTGTCTCCATTATATCAGTCAAGTAATTTTTTAAAAATAAGGAATAAAAAATCAATTCAGGTAACATTAATTCAGTAGCTGTTTTGAATATGTTAGTACAATAGAAATCATGTTACATTAAAAGAAAGAAGATTGAGGCTGTTAACTTTCAGCACTGATCACACAGCAATGTTGTTAGTACTCTTCTTTTTATACTATTCCACCCTATGGAAGGGAGAAAAAGGGAAGGTAAGACTTGTGTGCTGGTGTGCACCTCATGGTTTGTTCTGTCATTATGCTTATAATTTCTGTGGGGTTTTGTTTGTTTGTTTGTTTTAGTCCAGGAAACAGTGTTCTATATTTATGGAAAGCAGACTTCCACAGGATTTTGAAATTTATCATTTATTTTTTTCTCTTTTACCTCACATGCAGTGAATTTCCTGAGGTCAGTATATGTGTGTGGAAAAAGAACTTATTTTTGCATTGTTTTCTGTTCAACAGTTAAATCTTTTTGTTCTGATCATTGTCTTAGGGTCTTTCACAGGCTTTTTTCTGTCTGTCTAACTTTCTATCTGTCTGCACCGTGAATTTCTTAAAGTTCTTGAATGGTGAAATGCTGAGAGAAATCTTGTATCATGGATTTGGATGGTAGTAAGGCAGAACATCAAAATCTCAGAATTTTCTCTCAGGTACTCTGCGTTGCTACTAGGAAAAACAGCTCTCAAACTAAAAGTTTCCACTTGAATTCTGTGAAGGTGCTTTGAACTGCATGATGTTCCCACCTCCCAAACATTTGCTTCTCCAATGAACTCCTTGGATCACAGTTGATCTGTACTTGACTACCTCTGCAAGTCTTCTAAGTATTTGTGGCTTCAAAATCTTTAGCTCTGCGGTGCTACTGCAGCTGCTGTCAACAATTTTTTTTTTCCTTATTTTGTTGCATACCTGCAGTTGGCTATCTCTGCTGTTGCTTTCTTATGTATTCTGCAGTTGGTTAAAAAAAAAAGATATTTTTTGCCTGGTTGTTATGCTAAGTGTCACTTATCTATGGTGATATTCGATCATTTAAAAAAGGGGGGAAAAAAAAAAAGGCAATTCCCTCCTTCCTTAGCATAAAAGCTTTTAGTAAATGGAAGCTGGGATGGGCTGGGAGCCAGGAGACTGGGTGCTTTTGTCTCTTCTCTGCAAACTGAGGTTGGTTGTTCTGGGCAGTTCACAATTCCTGTTGACCCAAGCCTCTGGTCCCATTTTTAATGTTGATGTAACTAGCATTTTGTATATATTTGACTGATGCTATACTTAATCATTTCAGTGAGTACTTGAAACAGGGTTCAAATCTGAGCTGTTTATCACACTTTGATCTCATACTTCTGGCATGAATGTGCAAAATGCATATTCAGTGGTGTCTGTTAACATCTAACTTAGTAGGGCACAGTCTTGCTTCAGAGATGAGCAAGTAGCTTGGGAACCACAATGTTGGACCTGCCATTGTCCTGTGGCCCTATAAACAGTGGTATGACTAGCAGCACAGAAAAGCGTGAGCAGAAAGGATGTCTTAAGGAAAAAAAAAAAAATCCTTTGCTCGCTGTTAGCTGTGAGCGTCTTCAGCAGTCCGTGGTGCAGCCAGCCGTGTTGTCTATTCCTTTTGCAGTTTTTCCATTACCCTGGGAGGTAGAGAGAGATCTAAAAGATCATGTGTTCATATCTTCCTGTTCCACTATATGAAAGGAATAGTGTGGGATGGGCATTTATTATGAAAACTGTAATAGCATATGCAGTACTCCTGTCCTTGTGCATTATGCATTTTCTTATTAGAACTTTCTGAGCATGTCTCCCCTCTCCTCTTCATGCTACTTGCTGTGTTAAAGATTTTGTAATAATAGAAGTGCTGAAGAAATAGAAGGCTGTATCTATAAACAGATTAGTAATAGATTTTAGTAAAAAAAAAAAAATAAAATTGTTTTGGAACCTTAGTTCTACTCCTTGATCACTTAGTGCTTTCTGCCATATGCTGCTGTGTGAAGACAAGTAGAATTATTGAAAGGGAAGATGTGTAGGAAGGTGGTACCTATCTGTGTCTTGCTGAGCCAATAGCTGTTTGCTAGCATTCAATTAAGGAAAGAACAACAAATCAGACATCAGTTTATTACAGAAATGAGTAATATAGTACTTGAAATATTTGCGCTATTAGCTTCATATAAAAACTCAAAAGATCTGCTCGATTTTATTTGCATATTTGAGACTGGTGAAAAACGGGATTACAAAGCATGCGAGTACAACCTCTGTAGTGATGTCTGAACATGATGGTGTCTGAGAACCAGTCTGAAAAAAGGAAATCCCAGTTTCCATGTAGGATGGAAAAAATACAGTAAGAATATTCTAGATTTCTGACAACAATAATAGATTTCTGACATAATGGCATTATCTAACTTTCAATCCAAAGCATGCATAGCATCTAACCCAAAGAAACAAACAGAAGCAAGGCAAAAGAAGAAGTCTTTGGAGGAATCTCCAAAATGCAAACAGATTGCTTGAAAGGAGCTGTGTGAAGCACAGGGCAGAGATGCACGCGTACTGGCATAAGAAGTAGTTTCTTTTCGGACAGAGAGACTGGATTTGTAGGGTGGTTGTGCTTCTCACAAAACTGAGCAGAATAGAACATAATGTACCTAAAAAAAGAAATAGAAGTATACATATCCTGCAAAATGAAGTGATTTGTTTAATAAACTACTACATCCCCTAGTTGGAATAATTTCCTTGAACATGATGGAACATCGGTGTTGCTTCTATATTTGACAGTGAAACGTGAATTGTTAGAGAGCCAAAGGTGAAGCAGTTGAAGGTAAAATCTACTCATACGTGAGTATAAGTAAAAGTTAGGTGGTATAATAGCTAAATTGAATTTGTAGTTGACAGGGAAGGCAGTACACTTGATGGCTGAAAGCAGATGGAGACTACAAGAGTGAGTATGTACAGCAGTTTAAGTATAATGCTGGAGAGGACATCAGGAGCCTACTTAGTCCCTCCTCTATTTTCTGGTGACATCTGATTCTATAAGTAGTGATGTTTCATATAAAAGTTAATTTAAAAACAAACAGAACCAAATGAATGAATGAATGCAAGGGCATTGCACCACAGAGAAAAATAAAACAGTAAATTTACCATGACTGAAGATCACATCAGTTAAACCTTCATAGCTACAAATGGTGTGCACATAATGTTGAAAGAGGGTCATTTCAAAAGCCAGCAGTCTTAGACCTTAGGAAGGGGCTGGGAGATGAAAGGGCAGCCAAGCAGAAAAAGTATTAAGTATCTTCAGCTTCACTGTAGAGGTAAATGTGAGTGCTTTAGGATGGTGCTCTGATCAAGAAGAGCTGCACATAAGGTCATGTTTTTTTTGGTGACCAGAGGTTTTTCAGAGTTGGTCTCTGCTGCTGTGGTGAGGCTGTCTGGAGGCTGGGTCCTCAGCAGTGTACACGGAGCCTTGCCCTCCTTCCCGAGGTCAGTCTTCTCGTGTGTGTTGGTTTGACAGCTGCATCGCAGTTTCATCCCAGGGTGTCCATCTCTGCATTGCTCTCTGTCACCACTTACTAAAAGTACTATCTAAGACTTGTGGATATAAGACACCAAGCTATGAATACAACTGCGGAGTCATAAACAATGTGTACATAAACTATCCGGTAAAGGCTGATGTACAGCTCCATTGGTGTGAATCACGGAAGCACCGGTTATGTCAGACTGAGAATACTTTTTCTTTTACTGGAGAGCTGGAAACTTTGCCACATCGTCAGGCTTTCACAAGTTCACATTTGTGTTATGTGGAGAAAAAGGTGAGGGGCAAACTGCAAGTTCCTTCTGTGCTCCTAAAGTAGCAAGTAAGATATTGGATACGTTGGCTGTGTTTCAAAAACCACTGGGAGAAGTCAACAGAAAAATGAGGTATCGATGAATTTCATTCCTACTTATTTACTGAAATTTCACCCCGGGTTATCTAGGGTATGAGGAAAGGAGGATGCACTTACTACTTGTTTTCTAGAAGAGGCCAAACCAAAGCAATAGTGAGAATGTGTCATAAGGACTGCAGCAGGCAAAGAGGGTAGGAATCAGTGGTGCTATGTGCCCACAAGTGCTTACTGCAAGGGAACTCTGCACTTGATCTGTGCCTCTCAACAACAGGTAAAAGTAATAATTCAATGCACCTATCACTTGGCTTCTTATTGAGTTCTGTGAAGAGGGGTTCTGATCTACACTTGCATTAAATAATAGCTGTTGTTTCAAAATTACCTCCCAATTGTAGAAACTGAAATTTACTTAAAAAATCCAGGTGTTTTGTATTATGGCTTAATCATTTATTATTTCTTATTGATGATAAATCGGAATTCTTAACATGGGTCTTTAGCCTTGTTAAAGGAAAGGGAGCTAAAATGTTTTGACCTCAGTTTGTGCATGGTAACTATTGGGAGTTCTGGGAAGGTTCCTAGCTTTTGGACGTGTGCGCATGCCCTGCTTTCCAGAGGATCACAAAACCAAGCAGTTGTTTAAGCGAAAGACTCTTGAGTGTGTATTTTTGGGTGTCCGCTGTGAGAAGCCTGATGCTCATCTATTGGTGTTTGGTAGAAGGATCCATGCTTCTTCTCCAGGAATATGGTAGCAAGGTCTATTTGGAAGTTTTGGGTGGGTGGGGAAAAAAAAATACTAAACCACCCCTCCCCCCCCCCCCCAACCCAGAAACCCCAAACAACAACAACAACAACCAAAACAAACAAACAAACCACCAACCCACAAACCAGTCTCTGGATTGTTGTGTTAAAAACATGACTTATGTGTTTAGTGTTGATTTTAAAAATACCTTGAGGGATATGGATGGATTCATTCGTGTTTGTGATTACATCTCCCTAGACCTTTCCAACCAGTCATACTTCTTGGCTAGAGTGAGGAACTTTTATTTTCTTGTTGGTCTTCCGATCTAATTGAGCAGATAGCAAAATAACAGTGTTGATTAAACAAACAATTCGGTGTTTATAAACTAGGTTTTACTACACTTTTTTTGTAGGACCCAAACATTTGGCCCAAGTACTGCACCTGAATGAGTTACTGTAGTTCAGCTGAGCTGTGTTTTTCCTTGAATTTGCAAGGAGCTGAAAGTGTGAACCTGGCTGATGACTGTCAGTTGCTTGATGTGCAGCATCCGAGTAAGCCATGAGAAGGCAAATTTATGTCAGAGGTCTTTTGGAATCACTATCCAACCACATCTGACTGCAAATACATTTTTTTTTTTTCAACTCTTGTCATGCAGAGTGTTTCTACCCTGGAGAGCGTGTTGATCCCTTGAGTCACTGATCTTGAGTAATTAGAAAATAAAGCTTTGTGTACTTGATTTAAATAGTTGGAATGTCTACGTCTGTAAGGAAACTCTTGTTTAAGGTTAAATTTTTAAATCTTTAAAATTTATTTTTGTGTAGCTTAAAATGGATCTTGTTAGACTAAATATAATCTTAAACTGTAGGCAGATTTGTGTGTGTAGGTGATTCCACAAATTTAATTTAAACCAGTTTTAATTAATATTTTCAGTAAAAAGGATTTGACTGTCTTTTATTGACGAATCTGATGTGTTTATAGCATGTGGACAGCAGTTGGGTGGTTGTAAATAGGTGGGTGGTTCTCTGTGTTACAAGTAAAGATTGGAGCTTTTTGCATTCTTCAAACTCTGTAGCTAAAATTAAAAACAAAAGACCCTAAAACCTTTCCATTTTACACTGGAATGGAAGCAGCAGCAGTTGAAATGTTCAGAGTAAGACTTCTGTAATCAGGAGTAGGCAAGCATTTGCTTGAGCCCCAGAGTGCTTACATGTGGGAGAAGGGGAAACCTTGGTACCCATCCTTGCCTGAGGGTCCCTAAATAGTGTCAAGCAACTCCTCTAGCCAGGTAGCTATTGCTTGAGTGGCAGTTGATGGGGTATCACCATACCACCTCTTTTCTGTGTCCTTCACCCCCCTCCTTTTATTTATTTTTTTAAATTTTTAAAAGAAATATGTAAGTGCTTGTAAGGTAGTGGGCGGGCTTGGTTTGGTGGGTAGTTTGAAGATCCGTGAGGAGTTAAGACAGGACACTGTTGTTCTTTTGACATCGTTGGACAACTAAGGCTTGTATGGAATTGGAGGTTGGGCATTTAAGGATGTTTGTTTGTGAAAATCTAAATCCCATAGGGGTTCAGGGACTAGGCAGGATACTTGAAGGCTGCTGCTTTCAACCTGTGTACCTGAATTTCTTCTAGTCCATTGTAACTGCCCCACAGGACCGAGCATAAAAATCTTTCCTAAATGATAGGGAAAAAAAGATTGGTTTAAGCATCTTGCTTAATACAGGTATCCCCTGTGGAAGAACTCTAATGCAAACCAATATATCATGATGCTTTTTAAGTGTGCTTCAGGGTGCGATAATCATGCTTATTTCAGTAAGAAAATATGATGGGTTGCAGAAGTCTGACGTACGCAATAATTCTGTATAACTTGTTAAGGACTTCTTAGGCCTGCATTGTCTGTCCTCCTTACCCCCAGTTCAGTTTGTAACTGTAGATAAAAATAACTTAAGGGGGGGAAAAAATAATCAGTAAAACTTACTATAGTATTTCTTTTTTGAAGGGCTGTTTTTCATATATATTCACTGAAAAGAAAAATTAAAGCTCTACAGAAGCAGTAAAAAATACAATATTTAGTGTGAATTCAGGTTATGTAGTATTTTTAGAAAGAATGTAAAATAAAAAAAACACTAACTCCCTAACCTGGGGAATAGGGCTTAATTCACCATCAAATTGTTTGGATTCATCAGTGTGTTAAATTTAATGAATAATTTCTTAAATATAAAAAAATTATTTCAAAACCTATTAAGAATAGTTTTAATTAATTGTAAAGATACAGGCTGACTTTACAAGAGTTATATCAAAGTTTAGCAGCATGTAATTGAAAATTTTGTTTTTAACACTGAAACTGAAGATTAAGTTTTTCATATATTCAGATTACAAAGAACTTTATTCAAAAGTCATTTTGGAAAAGAATAAAATGTTTTAAAGCAGAGTTAAAAGTTTTTGACTCAAAATTTTCAAAGTATGTAATGCATATCAGCATTTTAAAAATAAAATTATTGAAAATAAGTGCCACTTTATGGAGAACTTCAAAATGTTGGGTTTTTTTCATTCCGATTACAAATGAACCCCCACACAGACTTCAAAAACTGTCAGAAGAAGAAATCTTTTGAAATTAAATGCCAGCACAGTGAATGTGATTTTTGTGAACCGTTTTGATTTCAATAAAGCAGCATTCTCTGGTGGATAATTGTTCGATTGTAGTTTTTTCCAACTAGCTCTAGTATAAAGTGGCTTATTTATGCACTTTTTATTTGTGCATGTTTTATTTTGTATGGCACATTTCCATTTCATCTTAGGAGCTTTATAAAGATTGAGCTTTATAGAGCCCTTTTCTGCAGATATTATCCCCATTACACAGGAAGGTAAGCAAATACAGAGGAAGGTTAATTGAATTGCCCTGCTGCCGTATGTGAGTACTGGAGCTGGAACTACAATTTGGGAATGATCGTTCCCAAGTCAGTACTTTAATCTAATATAGCACAGGCGTCTTTCCTCTGGTATTGTAACCACAGAAAAAAGAAGGGCAGAAAATGCAAAGTTAATAAGATCTTAAAATTAAGCTCTAAGGTATTGGTTTTCATCCTGTTAAGGCTGTGTTTTCCTCTTTATACGTTATTTCCAATAACAGCCTTCTTTCCTTCATGCAATAGCAGGTAAGAGAAGTGGGACCAACTGTGGCCAATAGGAACCTTGCTGTTCATTTTAGGGTCCAGAGTTTTAGTTGATCGTACCTCTTGGTTATGTTTTTCTATGTATTTGAATAAGTGGTAAGGCACAGATTTTGAAGGTCCTTTAGAAACTCAGCCTCACAATGAAGACCATTTTACAACTGTTTGTGTGACTGATGGAGATTGCCTTGTACGCATAGCAATGACTTTGTGGTATTGACTGTTTAAGCAAAATATGTATGGTCACTATCCTGATAAAAGTAAATCCTTGACACTCTGAAAAGCTGTACAAGTGATCTGTGACATGTATGAGTGGTTGACTTCTACCAAACTAGTGTATATATTTGTTATAGCTCTAGCTCCGGTGTTCTTGTTTCACTTAAATCAGGATTGAAAGTTGAGATCTGGTCGTGAAGTATATGCATGATTTTCTAATTTTGGAATAATTAGTTAAAGCCATTACTTTCTTACTCTAACTTGAGTTTCTGTGAATCACATAGTTTGGCAATCTTGTTGGACTTGTAGTGGAAATTTAGGTAAGCAGTACTGGCATGGGGCTCATCTAATGCCAAACCCCTCAAATACAAGGTTGTGCAAGGAGAACGGGGGAGCACAGCAGGGAGGGGAGCTTTGACTCTTCCCTGGAAGGGGTCCTCATGCATGCACTGTAGCAGCACCAGCCACAGGTACAGTGCTGTCTTTCATGGAGCCTGTTTAAGGGCAGCCTTCGGGCTTTCAGGGAGGGAGGGGAAAGCTTGTTAGTGGTTGGGAAAAGGATGTGCTCAAGATCTGCTTTCTGGCTGTGCTCTTGGAGCTGCATGGCACTCTCTGCTGAGGAGAAGCAAGGCTGTGGATACCTTGCACCCTTAGCAGGAGTGATTACTTTGTAATTCTGTGTTTCAGCTGCTCATTATCCTGAGCATTTAGCACAAATGTGTTTATGGAATATTTAAGACTTATGTGGTAGTGGAGGGGCAACAATCTCTCTTCCTCAGGAGAGTGTTTTAACAAGAAGCGGTTTTTTGTCAAAGCAAACGTCCAACTCCTTTATTACTTTGCTGAGACTGTGTTTTTAGATTAGTGTGGCTTGGTTTTAAACTGCATGTCAAAAAATGATTTACCACAGCATCTGTAAAATGTTCTGGGGACCCTGGCAAATAACTGATAGTTTAGGTCCATGTCCAGATACTGGGTCCTGTCCCAAAAATAGTTTTGTGATAAATGGATGAAAACTGCTGGCAGGTAAGCATGCGAAGAAAAAAGAATTCAAGATGAATTGGTTTTGTTATTTTTAAGAAGTGTATTTTCAGTAGATTTCTTTTATGAAAAATGTTGCCAGAGCTCCTGTTATAGATAAACTTGCTTACTTGGGACTACAGTTTTAATGCAGGAGCAAAATTTATGTGCTTCCTTTTTCTTGCTGAACCTTTTAGAAATATAACAAAGCTGTAATACTTTTGTCCTTTCTCTAAAAAACTGAAGAGGCAACAGAGTCCAAATGCATTTGATTACTGTATGAGTATGATAAAGTAGGCTAACTTGTCTCCATGAGAGGGAGGTAGGGAAAAATAAGGAAAACATCTTTCTATAAAAACGTGGTGACTGTAAGTACTAGGGAACAAGGGAATGTACTTTGCCACTGACAAGCTGCAAGTTCAGGATCTGATTTACCCTATGTTAGGGTGTTTGTATCTGTAATTACCCTCTAGTTCCAGTGTCTATTGAAACTTTGACTTTTCTTGCACAAAGATTTGCAATGTCTGCAACCAGGAGCAGTTCTGTTATTCCTTGGGAATACTAGACATCTATGAATTTTTTCTAGTTTTGCATGCCTCTATGGCAACGATGCGCAATACCAATTGAATGTTCATTGTGAAGGATACAGAAAAACAAAAGCATATTGAGATACCATGAAACACTCTGGGAAGTATTAACTTTTAAAATCAGTTTATTGAAACTCCACAGATTATTCCTAATGAGTGCTCTTGAACTGTGTTTTGAGGGCTGTGGTAGAGCTGGTCTACCACATGAGACCACAGCTGTTAGGCCCTTCTGTTACCTTGTCATACTGGTAACCTTTTCTGCTCTGTAAAAGCCACTGCTAGTCTTAGCTGTACTTCTGGTTTTTGAGAAGCTTCAAGTAAAGGACTGCTGTGACAATTCCCTGCTCTCATGCAATATTGACCTACACTGAAGGAGGTGGGATGAGCAACTTGGTTTTTCGTTACAAACCATTTCTGGAGTGCAGGCAAGCACTAGTATTGGTTGTCCTGGCACTTCAAGCTGAAGTCATAACACAGCACCTGCTGTACATTCATCTCTTTGTAGCAGCTGCTGAACTTTTCTGGTTCAAAGTTGCAGAGAAGAATTTAGAGACTTACATAATTCTTTTTACCATTAAGCTCAACAGGGCCTAGCCAATTTTCTAAAACTCCGAGGCCCATGTCCACGATTGAGGTAAACTTCTCCCTTGCCTCTGCTTTTCTCCCACAGTGATTCCAGTGGCTGGTGTAAATTCCTTCAAAGGCAGGGAGAGAAATGCAATGAGAAATGTAGGGACCATTTGTGGCCTGGGTTGTTTCCCCAAGAAAACACAGACCTATCTGTCCTCTACATACCATATAATAGAGAGAAACAGGATTGGTGTCACAACCATCTTTGAATTGCTGGTGTAGCACTTCCCATAAATACTCAATAAAAAATTAGGAGACGTGTATAAGTTTCCTGTTTATGAGACAGAGATCACTAACAACTTGCTATTTTTGTCTGATCATTGAATAAAATTTTGCAGTTCTCTCTGAAGAGATGTATTATGGGGATAAAATATTAATGGAAAACTCCAAAACAAACCTGTCTGACTTTAAAGAACGAGGCACAAAGACCAGGCTACGTGCAATAGCTAGGCATGCATTCTTCCTACCCAAAAGGAGTTATCTGCTGTCAAGAAGACCATCTTTTGAGAATGAAATTGTGAAGTAGTTTAAAAACACAAGACAAATATAAACAAGATAATTGACTCTGTTTATGGTATTTGTGAAATAATATGTGGGAGGTATGCAGCTGTGCAGTTAAAACTGTGCCCTCGTAGATCTGAAAAAGATGAAAATGCTGGAGGGCGGGAAGCTTTCATTTCCTTCTGCAAGCCCCAGGACAGGGCTGAGGTACCAATCATGCTTGTGGTTACCTGTCTGGTCCTCGGGCTCAGCCCCGGTTGCAAACTGCTGCAGGATGCCTGGGCAGCAGGGACAGGCTGGGGTATGGGGAAACCCAGCAGGTAAATGGTCCTATTCTCCATCTGCCCACCTCTGCTCCAACCATGTTCTTTACTAGCCAAACATTCCCGTGGCTTTGGTTAGTTGACTGTGTCTCCGTTAACCAAGAGGACTGGAGTTACTCCTCACTTCTTGGGCAGCCTGCTTTCTCCCCCACCACCCCAAGCTGCTCTCAGTGGTGCCATGATCTCCTGGAGGCACCTTCAGGCACATCCAGAGTAGGATGAGACCAATCTGGGGAGGGGGAAAGGCCCTGGAAAAGCTCTGTCTAGCCCAATGGGAAGGGGGAGGGGGAGGGAAACACCAACACACGAGCCCTTGCCTGACGCCGTGTTGCTTGTTCTTGGTCTCCAGGGCTGGAAATCGGGAAATAATATCTCAGGTTGAAGGGTTTGGGTGTTTTCATTCACACCAGGGGCTGATGGACTGCAGCTGTCAGTCTCTGGTTCCTTGGAGAAAACTCTCTTTGGGCTGAGCCTGTGCGTAAATACTGACCTGTTGCCTTTGGGGGGGTGTGGGTGGCTGGGTGGGGTGCCTGCAGGAGCAGAGCAGAGCCGAGCCATGCTGACCGGTGATCTCACCTGAGATGTGTTTACTAAGCAGGCTGGGCATGGCAGGCGATTAGCGATTCCTCTCCTGCTCATGACACCCCACAGCAGATGGCAGGGCAGCCGTTTGACGCCTTGGGATGCCTGGCTCTGGAGCCTCCTCATCGGCTCAGTCTGCCCCTGCCCAGGCAGTGTGTGTGTGTCCCCGTGCAGTGGCTGCCTTTCTCGGTGTGATGGCTGACATTGGTATGTGCTTCTTCGCTTTTCCAGCCCGCCCCAGATTAATCTAGCTGGTCTGAGCTTGGGCCTCGGGGCCCCGAACAGGGCCTGGCCCACAGGTGGGCTTTGCTCTGAGGTGTGCAGGAGAAAGCCCAGCAGTGCAGGAGAAAGTCCTCTGACCTGCAGGTGCTCCCAGGAGGAGGGAGAAGAAAAAAAAAACAACCAACCCCAACAGTTCTGAATCCTCTTTGTACTGGATACCATTCCCCCCTCATCCCCATTGTTCTGTGTCTTCAAGTCACCGTATCTCTGGCAGCTATCCCTCGGTGTTACAGCAGAGGCCATGGGACATGACTGTCCCTTTTACAGGCAGTGGAGCCAACCCAGAACAAGGGTTGCAGCTCTTCTGTTTAAGAGCTGAAGTCTGATGTCTCTGAATAATAAATTCCAAGAAGAGTCTCATGAACTTGAATGGAAAACACCTGGATGTCTTTTTCCCCCCTCACATTATAATCCCTTTGGCCATGTGCTTTTTCTTTCTCTCTCTCATCTTTTTTCTCTCTATATTTTTCTCTTTCCTGCTGCTTCTTTTGCATACTGGCAGCAAAACTATTTAAAAAAAAAAAAATCTTAAATGACTGGTTGCAAAGCCTGTGCCGGTACACAGGCCAGCAGGGAGCCCTTCAGAGGGTTAGGGTGAGAGGAGATACCTGCACCTGGAGTGGAGGCAGAGCCTAGTGAATAGGGGTGGGCTGTGAGCTGGCTGTCCTCTCACACTGATGCCCCCTCAGCTTTGGCCACCTTGGAGGTGTCTCCCCCAGAAAGGAGCTGGGGATGATCTAGGAAGAAGCGGGTTCGGGTCTCTGCAGCACCTGCAAGTGAGGTGGCATGTCCAACAGCTAGGGCAGGTGCAGGTGCGATGGCCTTTCCCTGCTCGCTCTGCCCTGGGAGGTGAGGAACAAGCAACAGTGTGTCCTTTTGTCTTCCTTTCTATAGCCTTTTTCTTCCTTCCCTGCCTCATCAGTTTAACCTGCACCTGCAGGGTGTTTCCAAAGACTTGTGATAATATACTTCTTGTTTTGAGGGAAGAAATAAAAATTTTTTCCCTTCAGTTGTGTATAGAGAACCTAAGCAAAAATATCTGCTAATTTTGGAGTCCCGGACTCCAAAATTCAGGGGTTCAGGGTGCCGGGAGGGTCGCTGACTATAATTGAGGCTATGCACTCATTGTACCAGCTGCTTCAATATCCTGAATTCTTAGAGCTAATCTAATATCAGCTAGCATGATCAACTCTCACAGTTCTTACCTGAGAATTCAGCTAGTTTTATTTTCTACTTTTTTTTGAAAGGATTACAAATTGAGCTTCTGCAGGCTGGTAGGTTTCTTCAGTGACTCCTTCCATTGTTCCAGTTTTACAAATGAGGACCTGAAGCACAAAATGATGAACATATGCATTTGAATTCTAAAAATTGTGGATGTGCCTTGGTGCTTCTCCTGCTGAGTACTCTACATGGGCTTTAAATAAAGGACTGACTTTACCTGCTGTTGAGTATGTGTCTGGAAATCCAACAACATAAGGTTTTCAGGGGTTATTTTTCCTTTTCTAACTCATAGAATACAACAATATCAGAATCAAGCTTAACTTTAGAATACCTGAACAGACACTGAGCATTATTGTTTTCTAGGTTTCAGATATAAATATAACTATTTTTCTGTTATTTTTCTCTAGGTTTCACAACCTGTAGAGGTGGTCAAATTTAACTAAACTTACAGCTAATCCATGTCCAAGAGTAAGAATTAAATTGAAACTCTGGTTTACTGATTATTTGTTTTTGAAACTTTGGTTTACTGATTATTTGTTTTTTTTTAAATAATTAAACTAGACTATTAGTATAGGTAAACTAAACTATTATTTTCAATAACCAAACTAATTTTAATTTTAGCAACTAAAACGACAAAGTGAGGAGTAAAGAGCTAAACAATATGTAAGGTTTGAAAAAGATCAGTGTTGCTACTTTGTATTGGATTTTAACACAAGGCTTCTGTTTATTATAACAGTTTGTTACCATAGAAGTATAAACTGAAAGGTAGCAATGATGACTTAGTGTAATATGTTATATTAAATAAACTTGTCCTGTTAGCGCTGCATGCAAGGCTTTATTTACATTACAGTAAGCTGTTTTCTGCTGCATTTACAATTCTGCTATACAAATAAATTAGGGGATCGCATGACTGTATGATTTACTTTCTCCCTGCAAACTTCAAAATGTTAATATTTTTAAGCATATTTGCTTGAAATGGTTACATTAAATTTTCTGTTGGGGCACCATCAAACCTACCGTCTAAGAAGGGAAATAGATGAAAGTCAGTCTTCTTGTTCCTATATTTAAAGGATGGGCAAATATTAGATACTGTGTTTAGAATTCAGTGCTATTGCAAACAATATTGAATAACCCTTTAAAATATATTCTTGTCCTGCAATAACAGGTGAACAGCCACAAAATGAAATAAATTAAAAAAGCCAGTACAATCACACATAAAGCTTTGACTGTTTGATCTTCTATGTTGTACAAATGTGCTTTTTCAGAAGTTGGTGAATTTATACTTCAGCTTTGGTCATGCTGAACAGGTGCAACTGAATGAATGACTTGGCCTGTAATATTGGTGGTGGTGGTGATAGATAAGCTGTGAAGGAAAAACTGAGTCTGAATTTCTAGTCCTAGGATAATTTGCAGGGCTGATAAATTGTGGGGGTGAGGGTAGGGAAGAAATATTTCTATTTAGGAGCAGATGTTGTCTGCACTCCAGGTACAAAGGCCATGGAACATCACAGTCCAGTCTGTTTTTATATAATATTGTTATTAAGATACATACTTCCGACATGACACAGGTATAACTCCTTCTGTGAACATCTGTTCCTTTAAAAAAAAAAAGTGTCAAGTATAATTTCGTTTCATATAAGGATAGAGCTCGTAGAATTAATTTGAAATATCTTGATGTAAGTATTTGGAGTTCAGCTCTTCCTCTTTCTAACCTTCTTTCACTAAAAGCTGTTTGACAAAACACAGGGTAACCTATTCTTTTTGTAAACATTGCCTCCTTTGGTTGCTCAACCTGATGTGGTTCCCATTCATTAGGAGCTGTCAGCCTGGGTCCTGGAAGGAGAGAGATGCTATTCCTGCACGCAGCAGACCCCCTATGCAGGACACCGTATGGCGAAGTCCCCCCCATGAGGGCACGTGGCATCAGGTGTTCTGAGCCACCAAATTCAACATCATTTGAAGTTATAAACTGTCTAGCTAAAACACTTACAGGATTTATAGTTATTTATCTGATAAATATTTGTAAGTAATGCAGCCCTTTTATCTGCAGAAGCTCCCTCACTTACAGAAAATGGTACATACCCGGCTTCCACGATGGTATTAAGCATTCATACTTTTATTTCCATTATACATAGGAGCACAAAAGAAATGGAGCTCTGCTATGCTCAGCGGATTGTGCTGCGAGCCACACTTAGCTGTTTGTGTTCTTCCCAGCTGGACATGTTTCTCAGTTACAACTTTGTGTTTTGTGTATCTGTGGTGTGATGTTGTCGGTTCCAAGGGCCTGTGTGCTGTTCAGTCTGATTTCAAAGAATTTCCTCCAGTGTTCAGATTTGGTTCAATGCTTGTAAAAGGCAGCGAAGTTGGTGGGACTAATGCCCATGGAAACTAAGCACTGGTACATGGAAAAACTCTAGCTATTCTTATAGTTTAAGTAATTGGGGGAGTGGGAGCAGGAGAGAGCACTGCTCTTACGCCCTCTGGCAGATCACTGTGAAAATGTTACGCTTACTTTTATTAACTGTTTGCTTACATTTTTCCTTCTTTTATTTTTCATATTTTTCCTGTTCTTTTCCTGGAGCAGTGGGGTGGAGGAATAAACTTGCAATTCTGTAAACTGTTTTTCTCAGCTGTACACCCTACTTAATACTTAAATGCTGATCCCATGTTTTCTTTTTTTCCAGAATGAGCCTCCCATTAAGTTTCAATGGAACAAAAACTTGCAAAGAATACTGATAAATAAAAATAAGCAAATCTCACAGGAAAACTTAGAAATTACTAAAATGTGATTTAAATGTTACTAACCCAGTGGATCTGCTTTGTCTGAAAGCACGTTAGAAGTATGATATTGTTTTGATTACTGTAGCAAAGTTATAGTACCGTGAAGTGTTTTTAAAAGAAATATTTTTTTCTAGTTTATATAAAGGCTCTTATGTAATTAAAAATGGACCATTTGGCTACGGTAACACATTTTCTCATTTGATATATCGATTTAGTAGTCATCATTAATATTATATTGAAGATTTTTTGCATGAAACAAATCATGCAGAATCCCTAGGGCTGAATATCAGGTAATAATCATGTAAACCAACCCACCAAAATAACCCAACCAACAAAAGAAAAAGTAAGCAATGATGTGTAATTGAGAAAGGAGCTACTTTTTAGCGTTCTGAGTTGAACACAATGATGACTTATCTGGGAAATTACAAATTACCCGAGAGCAATTGCTGCTGATGTGAAGTTTCATTAGAAAATACTATTATTTTGCCATTTCTGGTGAAGGTGAGCTGAAATGAATTGTGTAATGTGTCTGCAGCTCTGTAAGCTGTAATTCAAATATAAATTGATACTACCTGACCTCTCTTCATAGTAGAAAACCTAACTGAAAGCAGAACTTGATACTTTATTGCTATTTGGCAAAAGGCAAGTGATACTTTATTGCTATTTGGCAAAATATTAATAAGCCTTGTAGGAAGGCTTTATGCATTTATCAGATAATGCTTACAAAAAGCTCTGAATCTGGCAAATGTAGAAGGGTTAGAAGGCTTGGAAGGAGTAATGTGGACAAATTGGCTTTCTGGTATTGAGTCTCTCTGTGTGTCGATGGACTCCTAGGAGAGCGTGGGGCTGCCTGTGGTCCAGGCTATCTTCGAAAGCCTCAGGAGTTGTCTCACTTGCCTTAGGATCTCTTAAGTAACACCAAGTACCTACGGTTAGGCAACAGAAATGACTTTTAGGTGTCTATCTTATTTAACAGACCTATAGACACTGAAATATAGGTGTGGAAATCTCAAAGCAGACCTTGCACTTGGAGCTTGAAATTTTTCGTTACAGCATAAAGCAAGAACATCTTGTTTTTTCTTCTCCCTAAAACCCATTGTACAAGGTCAAGTTTCTGTCAGTGTTTCTGAATGTGAATACATTTTGTAGATTTATCACTGACATTATTTTCTTGATTTTTTTTTTTCTCTCGTTATGACAAAAATTTGGACTGCAGTTTGTGTCATCAATGTGAAAACACTGAGAAAGTCTGACCCAGGGCATCTCCCACCTAGTTCAGAATTCCCCTTATGTACTTTACTTTGACATATACATGTGTAAAGTTTTTTCTTTCACTGCTTAGCTTATGGTTTTATCCTTTCAGAAGAATTAAAGGGAAAAAAAACCCATAATTTTTCATTACTTCATTTAATTTCGTTATTATCAGTATTAAACTGTCAGTACTTACATGAAAAGTTTGCTTCTTGCACTGAGATGACTTTAGAATATGTTTTCCTGTATATAGAGTTGGGCATATTTCTGTGCGAGTGTGTTATTTTTTTTTCAAAGTAAATTCTTCCATCATCTTGCTCATTTTTGTTGCTCTGACCTATCTATAGCAGTTTGTTTACCAGCCACATCGCTAATGGAGACAAGCTTCAGCTAGCCTAGTATGGGTGGAATTGAAATACACTTATATATGAAGGGTCCCATTTTTGTACTTTATGATGTTTTGATGTGGTTTAAAGTTATATTGGCTGTTCTCTAGTCCTGTTGCATAACATTCAGGTTTCGTTTTGAATTTGAATTAATTTCCTCCAGGGCTCTTATTACTGTTGCTTTTCAACTTCTCCCTGTATACAAAATTATTATGAGGACCCTCGGGTAAGAAAGGCCTGGTAGTGCTAGGAAACAGAAGAGCAGAGAAACAGAGGTCAGTTCTACCAGGGAAGCAAGAAAACGTTCATGTCACTAGGGAGCTGTTAAAATCTCTAAGACAGGCATAGAGAGCAAGGTTTTTTGCCATTGCTGTAGTTTCTTTCATACCTAAATCACTATTAATTTAAAGACTTTGTTGTTAAGAAATAGTCTGGTTTTGTAACATTGCCTTTAAGTGTGCATAAGTACTGAATATGTAAGTATTCCCTTTAATTGATTTTTTTTTTTTTTCCCCTCCTGGAAAAGGCCAAATACAAGTACAAGGAAATGTATTAACTTTTTTTTTTTAAGTATTAGCCAATGGACTTTTTCAGTCCAAACAATATGCATTAAAAACATCTGTTATTGATATGTAGCTTATTGACATAGTAAATATGTTGTCAGCGTCTGGACAACTACCTATAGAAGTTTTATGGTGTCTGTAGATAGTGTTAAGATGAAGTGAGTTGGTGAGGAATTTACCAGACTTTTATTTCACTGTATAAAGGAAATGCAGGTTGTTTTTACTGGTTTTGTTTTGTGGGTTTTTTTTTGTGTGGTCGATGTTTTTTGGTTTTTGTTTGGGTTTTTTTTGTTGTTTGTTTTTTTTTAATACTTTTTAGTAAGTATAACCATTTATTTGTAATATTTTAACCTACAAAAGAGAATTTAGGTGAATTGCCTGGGGGGATGCTTACTATCTGCATTATTCTTCTAACTTTTCAGCCCTTTTCCCTAACTGTTAATCGTGGTAGAATACCAGTACCTAATGAAGAAGTAAGACAGCCAATTAATCTATGTAAAGCTATAAAACTATATTTCTGTCAAAATATCCAAGGTAATCCATGTCCAGAAGTGATTTTAATTTAGAAATGTGTTTTTTTGCTTTGTTGTTTACCGTTGAACTCCGTATCGTAGCTGGTGGCAGAATGCTCCGTGGAGTCCTGCCTGTTTGTCTCTTTCAGTTAATGTTTTGGTTACACTTGGAAAATATCCCTGGATTTGGGTTTGGTCCTACAGGGCACACTGATAGCCCAGGATGCTCCTTTCCTGGGCAGAGAGCAGAAGCAGGGGATATAAGGACTCAAAGAGTGCATGTTCTAAACTGGGAATTAGGCAGGGAGAAAACAAAAATAACAACAAAAAGTGTTAATTGATAAAATTCCTTGACGGATGTAGAGGTTTTCATGTGGCTGATTTAAAAATTGCTCCTGTGGTAGCAGCTTAGCAGAGAGAGCCTTTGTGCATGTCTGCTGGGAGGGGGCTGGGGCACACTTTTACCCTCCTGCTTATCACTACTGCTGTCAGGGAAAGTTATCTTGTGGACTTCATATGAATCACGTACAGGTACTGGAGGAAGAAATTTCCTCTGAGGTAAGCAGCCTTTCACATGCTGTCATTGATTCCTGCGTGGGCCAGTGATAAACTCTTATTTCTCTTAATTCTGACTTCGCTTGAATTATGCAGTGTATAACAATACAGATCGTTATAAAAATAAGTGAATGTTAAAAGTGAACATGCATTGAAAATCTTTAGAGGACTCTTTAATATCCAAAATATAATTTTTATCAATGTATGCCTGGTTTTATAAGAAACTTCCTATCTAGAGGCTTTGTATATCACCGCTGTCAACATCAGACAGTTCACCTAGTTGTTTTGTTTGTTTGTTTGTTTTTTACTTTTTATTGTTCTTAAAAAGTCACCTTTCCCATTTCTTCTCAACTGATCATGTGAAACAGTTTTCAGGAAGGTGCTGCGAGGGGGTGCAATCATCCACAAAGTGCTAGAAGGAACTGTGGGTGGCTGCACTGCCGGCATCCTGCTTCTCACCGCCCCCGAGGGCATGGGGCTGCTGTCCTCCCTGCAGTTATAGATGGGATGCTTCAGAATTGAATGGCAAACGCCTGTAAATTTTAATGGGATTTGGCTGCCAGAATCTCTTAGGCCACTTTTAAAATTTTAAGCTGTGATTGAATGTTTTTTGTGAAGAGACTTTCCCTAAATACTGATTTCTTATTGGCTGGAGGAAAGTGGGGTTTTACTGCACTGGTTTTTGAAGCTGAAAGAATCAGACTTGACTGGCAGTATTTGTTCTACATAAAATATGTAATCATATAATTGTGAAGGATGATGCTGTCTGTATACTATATACCAGTCTTTTCAAAATTGTTTCTGTTGACATACCTGGTCTGTTCATAGTGCCTTTATTTTTCAATTGTATCAAGTGCCCTGGTGCATTATTTTTATACCTCATACTACATGTAATATTAGGCTGAAGCATTTACCATAAATTTCTGACCTGATACAACATATACTCCTATTATTTTTTCTATATTGTCTTTTTTCTTTACATTTACATTCTAGGAAATTTCAGGTTGCATGCAAGAAAGCTCTCCTGTTCATTGCCATGACCTATGTAAACAGCTAGCAGATAGGCTTTGCTATCTGGCTGCAAGTCTAACCTTACAACAAGAGGATCAATTAGCTGTAATCCAAGGTTTCATGCAGGATGGGGAGGTGCTGCAGGGCAAGATGTGCTTCAGACACATGGGCTAGTGGGAGGCAGGGCAGTGTTCAGGAAGGTCAGGTCCCTTCTGCTGTTCATCCTTTCTATTAAGTTCACTGGTAATTCAACATAATAAGTAAATACCAAAGCTATATAATGACACTCTCTTTAATAATAAACCAAACCCACCCAGTTCGGAAGAAGTCAAATTTCAAAATTACTAGTGGGAAAATTATGTCAAACATGATATTCATCTGAAGCAGAACAATTAGAGTTGGGTGTTTTGGCATTTTTTTAATAATTATATAAATAATATGTATTATAAAAGTGGTGAAACAGAGAAAGAACAAAGTGGCTGGGTACTGCTTTTGATGATGTGCTAAACTATTAGCCCAGTGATGAGAGTGGTTATGCTAGACAGAGTAGACTCAGATTCAACTCACCTTTTTGTCTAAGGACACTTGAACGCACAACTCCCTTCTCTGAAGAAAGTGCTCTGTTAACCAGGCTAGGAATAACTCGGAAATAAGGTCTGTTGTGCTGCTCTGTATACAAAATTAAACATTTGAGGAGCAGGGACTGGAACCAGATGTCTCATTTCCCAGGTGACTAATCTAGCCACCAGACTAGAGAGTTGCATTTTCTCATTACCCCTCCCTTCCTCCTTCTACATACAGTTTATACACGGCAGACGGTACTGATTGGCCTGTAACATTAGAAATTATCACACTGGTGTATAATTTTCCACAGGGTATAATTGGATGATGCCTAATTCAAGTGCAGGAGGGAGTGACTAGCCACAAGATATTTTGGTAGGTCAAGCACCAAGACCTGCATGGTTCATCATAGAGACAAAGTGTTATTATTTTTGCTTTATCTGAGGAATTTTTGTGCCCTTGGTGTTGCCTCAAGGAGCCAAGAGACCTTCAATTCCAGTCTGAAATGAAAAGAATATGAGGAAATGGCCTCCTGAGCTGCATTAGGAGGAGTGTTGCCTGCAGGTTGAGGGAGGTGATCCTTCCCCTCTGCTCAGCACTGGTGAGACCACATCAGCAGTGCTGGGTTCAGTTCTGGGCTCCCCAGTACAGGAGAGATGTGGACATACTGGAGCAAGTCCAGCACAGGGCCACAAAGATGATTAGGGGACTGGAGCATCTCCTCTATGAGGAGAGGCTGAGACTACTGGCACTGTTCAGCCTGGAGAAGAGAAGGTTCAGGGCGATCTCATCAGTGTGTACAAACAGCTGAAGGGAGGGAATGAAGAGGAGGGAGCCAGATTCTTTTCAGTGGTGCCCCCTGAAAGGACAAGAGCAATGGCACAAGCTAAAACCCAGGAGTGAGTTCCTGTCTGAACATCAAGAAACATCCTATTACTGTGAGGGTGACCAAGCACTGGCACAGGTTGCCCAGACAAGTTGTGGAGCCTCCGTCCTTGGAGATATTAAAAACCTTACTGGACATGGTCCTGGACTACCTGCTTTAGCTGACCTCGCTTGAGCAGGGGGGGTGGACTAGCCAATCCCCAGAGGCCTCTTCTGACTCAGTTTTTCTGTGGAAAAACGTGTAGTTCTTCTATCTTCTTTTACTCGCCTATACTCATTGACTGTATAAAAACATCATGTACATAGGTTTCTTATTCTGTCAGATTAAGATGTGAAATCTATAAAAAACCCAAAGGCAACAAAAAGAACCCAAAACACAAAAAAACCCCACCCCAAAAAACCCAAAACCAAAACCCTGAAAAAAGTTAAAATGAAGATGAACTCTTCGCTTAAATTCGTAGGTGACAGAAGCCAATTAGACTGATGATATTAGTATGATCACATAAAGCACAAGTAACTTTTGAAGTTTAGATAAACTTATAGGAGTTGTTTGAAATGAAGTTGCTTGTTTTAGCTTATGTTGACTTCTACTTGCTTTTGGGATAGGGGTTTAGGTGGCAGAAGAATCTGTCCTTTGAGTCTGAAAACCATATGCAGGTGACTTGAAACATTGTTTTCCTTATCTAGACAGAATAATTCTTGGGAAAAAAAAAATTAAAAAAAGAAAAACTTTGTGAGAAAACGTAGAAAAAGCATGAAAGCAGTGGGTTCATTTCAATGTTAACCTGATGGCTTTTGAGTCCCGGAATACCGCAGCAGTAAGGAGCGGCACATGCAGATGTGGTCCTCATTCCCAGCACACAATCGCTGGGAACAAAATTAATTAGTACCCTGATGGCAATACACATATCTATAAGCAAACCACAGTTCATTCTATTTTGGCATAAGGGAA
>JANXJC010000051.1:7467666-7480863 GCA_027564655.1 Leptodon cayanensis | reverse complement strand
AGGCCCCCCCCCCCCCCGCTTTTTTTTTTTTTTTTTTCTTTCACTGCCCCCAGCCCTTTAATCTTTGCTTTTTATCTGCCTGAGTTTGCCACTTTTCTTTTTGGCTTCTATCAGAATTATTTTTTCCCATGCAGAAGGCTTCTTGGTTTTAATTCTAGCCTGGTTTAGGTTCACCCAGGCCCTAGTTCAGGTTTTTTGGGGGCTGGGGGTTCCTGACAACCCCTAGTATAGATAGGGCTAACAGGGTGCCTGTTGCCTATCCTGTCTGCGTGGCTGCAGGTGATCTCTCTAGAGAAGGACAGTGCTTTTCAGATCCCGGGGGTTATACATTGAGTCAGCTTTAAAGGTGCTCAAAGGCAGGACTGCATTCCAGAGTTTGTGCATTTGAAAGACGTTAACTGGATTTGTCAATCTTAAGAAATACTGCTCAGTTTGTGGGGCTATGTTTTGGTAATAAAAAAGCTCATAGGTGAAACACTGCAGCTCCCTTGCACTCTGGTGAGGCAGGATAGCTGTCACTGCAGAGTGGCTAAATAATTGTGTGTTTTGGAGCACCTAAGAGTCCATCGTTACGTATGGCAGGGATTTACTGTAAACCGGATAGATGGATTCATCTTGCGTTCAAAGTTGGGAAAAATTATCCCTAGTTGGGTGGGTACCCTAAACTATTATTACATTTAAAATAAATTATTAGACATTCTCAGTTCAAACCTGCAGTTTTAGAATAGTGGTGGCAACATCACTGCAGTAGATAATGCCTAAGAAAAAGTGGTCCAAGTGATTAAAGGCAAATGATTGTCAGAAATGTATAAAGAAGGGAAGAAGAAAAAAAAAAGGAAGCATACTATTTAGACTACAATAATATAAATTTGGACTGCAGTGTGTGGATACATTCCTTCAGACAGCTGGGGCGGACACAATTTTTTATTCTGAAAGAGATACCACAGCCAAAAATGAGAACAGTTACTTTTTCTTTTCCCCAGAAAAAGAGAAAACCAAATTTTTTTTGCTGTCCTGGTTAAATTGTTTTCTTTTACTTACTTCAAATTGTATTTTTAACATACAGATGATGCCAGAACACATACAATACTTATGTATAATATCAGGACTGATTGCATCATTATTAAAAATTATCAACAGTAAGAGATGTGCGTGATAATCCAGCATGGATTTAAATACATGAATCTGTGCTATTCTGTAAGTGTACATACTATGTGAAACTGAGTGCAAATATGATAATGCATCTAACAATTTGTGGCTGTTACAATGCTGTACAGACATATGTGAAAATGAAGTTGGGTCAGAAGTATTATGGTATTAGTAGAAACTGTCTGTGAGCTTAAGGCTGAACATAGACACATTAATAATTTGTGGTTTCTTATTCTGTGCACTTTGCATATGAAGAGGCTGGGCTTGAAGTTATGGTTCACCTACACTGTCTGTAATAACATTATTTGCATTCTCTTTATCAGGGGACTTATTTCAGAAGATGTTAATTCTTAGTTGTTCTTCCAAAGCGAGCTGATCAGTCTTTGTTGTTCTCTGAAAATACAAATGGAACAGGAAGCCGTATATGGTGCATATTTAGATGTTGTTGCATTTTCCCGTAAAAGATACAAATTTTAGCCATAGATCATTGGTTAGGGTTTTTTTTTAAATATTTGAGATAAGAAACTGAAAAAGTGTGACTCGTATAAAAACAACAGTTCTTTGTGCTTTTTTTTCCATCCACAACAATAAACACTAAATATTAAAAGGTACTGCAGCTCTTATTTAGAGTCGTAGCAGCTATTGTAAACATCCTCTTCGCTTTACATGTTTTTTTCTTCTCTAAAGTGTGAAGTTTCCTTTTGCAGGAAGAGGGATAATGGCTATCCCATTTTACCCTAGGACCATCCGTATGCTTATCCCTTTTAACCGTTTTCCACAGCATCATGTCTAAAAAAAAAAAACTTAAAAAAATTTTTCACTTTGAATAGCTTGTTGGTTTTTGTTGTGTTTTGTTTCTTTCCCCCCCCCTAAATTCTTCCTTTCTTCTTGAGGAAATCTAGGTGATCTAGGCTAACTCTTTTCAGTGAACTGCCAATGCACAAGAGATCTGGTGTCAGTAGTACCCACACTCATGCCTGGCTCTGCTTTTCTAGAGTGCTTTAGCAGTGATGCTGAGGCTAGTACTTTTTGGCTTGTGTACCCATTAGCAGGTGTTTTAGTCTCTTGTTCTAGCCACCAAAAGGACTGGAGGTTATACAGTATCTGAGAGAGTTACCTGGGAGAAAGTCTTGTCAAAATGGAAACACTCTTGCCAAGTATCTGTGCCAACAAAAGGTATTTCTGACTAGAAAGACTCTGACTAGTTATGAATGAAAGCTGTCTTTTTTTCCTTACAGTTCTGTGTCTGAGTGCTGTAGAAAGGGATGGCACAATACTAAAAGGGCTTGGTTTACCTCTTGTTTCCCTTCTGTGATTACAGTCAGTATCTTCTTAGCACATAAATTTAGCTAAATTTCATTTGCAAGATGGGCATATGTGCGAGAAAAGACGTGGACTTATGTGTGATACGCTCTGTAAAATGTGTGATGTAATTTTCAGTTGTACTATGCATCAACTTCATCATTTCCAAAGGTTTTATCTTCCAGATACATTTTTGAAAGAGGTTTTTCTGACTCAACTATATTTATCTCCAAACTTGACTAAGTTATGTAATTTATTCAGATGATATTCAACTCTGCTTAGGTTTCTGTGACTTTCTTGTACAAGTTACCTTTACCTTCATTTTTTTAAATTAAATGCCAAGGGGAGGGGGGGGTGGAAATATCTGTGGGCAAGATGGTTTCCAAACTCAGTTTGGTACTTTTGCTTCAAATTCTTAGTTAAGATTCTCTCTGGTTTTTGTTTCAGTATGTTGCCACTTTTCTTCAGGAAAAAAAGGCTTGCCTCATTGCAGTTCGCTAGCACACCCCTGTGAATTGTGAAACTGTGGGCTATTTGAAAGAAAATTTGTGAGAAGTGGTGCCATGTGCTGAATGAGGAGCTGAGTGAGCTCTGTCCCATCCCCATCTGGAGAAGCAGCATCCTACTACCCAGTCAGTGCCTGTAAACTGGCAGTCCCTCAGGGAGATGGCCTGAAATCAGCTATCTTGTATCCTGCGGGGAGCTGGGGAAGTGGGAAGGAGCGGGTGGCCTGGCTGCGTTTCCTTCCTCAGCAGCTTCGTGCAAGAGTTCAAAGCTTTCTGTTCCCGTATGTGCAAAATGTAGTTGCCAGCCCTCTCCTGTGGATCACAAACGTGCAAATAGTAATCCTGAAAATAGTACTTCTGCTTCGGTGTAGTAGGGTTCTTTTGGTTTCTTTCAAGTTAAGAAACTTTTTTCCTCTACTTTCTTTTTGTGCTTCTTTGTATTTCTGTTCACAGTGGCATATACTTCTGCAAGTTAAAATGGGGAATGTCTCCCTTTATTCTACTTAATTTGTATGTAACGTCTCATGAATTTAATTTCCTAGTGAATTTTCTTTCCAAATATGACTTGAAAACACATTTCTGCTTTGCCTTTCATCTTAATATTTCTTCCTATCTTTGATGTATTCTTTAGTTCGGTAATTTTATTATTTAACACCTGACAACATGCTGGAGTACAATTTCTGAGAAGCCCACTGTATAGACATGCACACTGTTTAAAGCCGGTTAGAAATTTTCTGAAAACAGACAAACAGCAAATATCTTTTGAAAGTGGAAATTGATTGAGCCTAAACATTTTGTTTTAAATACCTGGGTTGAAAGAACTTTGCCAATTTGAAGGGAGGAGTCTGATGAGAACCTGGCAGTGGCAGGAGCTGTGGCTTTCTTCAGATAGACAAAAGGAAAGTCTGGGGGAAAAAAAGGAATAATTTTATTATTGAACAGTCAATAATGACAAAGAGAAAAAGAAATCACCATTTCTAGCTCATTGCTCCTGGTTCTTCAGAAATACCATAAAACCCATGAGAAATCGACTCACGGTTCTGATTCCACGGACCTGAGTCTTTCACAGTAAATAGCTCAAGTGACTCAAAGTCTAATTTTTGTATATGCAAAGCAACTCACATGAAACAGAAGAGAGAAGTGAATACTGTTAAATAAAGATTAGTATTTGGCCTTGAGCCCATACTCCTGAAAGCACCATTTGCCTATTCCTCTGGGATCAATGGTGAGTACCATCCTAAAGCAGTGGCAAAATATCAATTTAGTCCTAAGATTCCCCAAGCCACAGCAAGGTCTCCAGGAGGAGTTATGGCTTACTGCTGGCTGAATTTCATTCTTAGACTTACTGTATATCAGAACAGTGTTCATTGCAATGGGTCCCTTGCTTCTGGAAAATGCCAGCAAATTGTAATTTTTCTGTTTATCTGGGATATCTTTTGCCTTGATTGTCTACTAAACGTGAGGACTAAAGAAAAAAATAATTTACAGTACCTGTTTAGAATATAGTTACAGAAAGTGATACCTGACTTTCTCAAAGGCAGGTAGTAAAAATACTATTGCTATGGTCCTCCTCCATGAGAGATGACTTTTCTGCAATACTCCTGGTACATCTATATGTACAGTGTTCTGCCATGTGAAAATAATTGAGTTTACCTTGAGTAACCAGTGTAGCCTTGTCAGATGTATCTTCTGCTCAGGTTAAATGCTGCTTCTTAGCAGTGCTAATTGGAGTGTTGCACTAATATTAACTAAACTGCCTTCTTCATGTTAGTGACCTGGCACTTTTGATTCAACTCAATTTCAGTAGTTTGACCTTTGGATTTCTGTACAGTTCAGGATATTTCCCCGTTACCATTCTGTGAGAAATAATTGAACATTCAAAATTATGTTCTCTGTATTTTTTTATATCATTAAGACTATACCCGTATACATCAGTGGGTTTTTGAAAGATGCAACAGTATTGCATGCCTGAAAGTAAAACAAACAAACAAAAAACCCTTAGTAATTACACCTTTCCTAGTTTTGTGTTTCTTGCGATCTACTTCAAGTCCTATTTAAAATGTATCTTTTTGACCAGTATGAGAAACAGCTGAGGGGCTGTCAGTCAAATGAGATTTCTTCATCTGATAACAGAGATTAACAAGACAAATTCAAATATGTAGTTCTACATATTACATCTTCTAGGAAATGTGTAAGTATATATTTGACTGGATAAAGCTACAACATTTTTTTACATTATATGGAATTTTTAATATATTTACATTGTGTTAATCCTGGATTTATGGTCTAGAACCTGAGCCAAGAGACCAAGGACTAAAACTATTCTCCTCAAGAAGATCCACGACACTGTGGAAACATTAACTTATATTTTGTGTGGCTTTAGGCCAGCTTCCTTAGAAAAGCAGACTAAAAAGTTGAACTTTTTTTTTCTTTTAAATTCTAGATTTGTTTTAATGTTTCAGTAACTTGCTATAGCTGTAAATATTTCTGTACAGATGCAAAGTCAATTCTTTCAAGATTCTTATTCATGATTTAGGTTTAATCAGATTTGCCTTCTAGCCATAACTTCAGATGAGAAACCGATCTTTCATTCCTCAAAATTTACATTTCATTTTAGCCCTTAACATGTAGAAAAGTTGCTAGACAGTTCCAGCTGTCAGGATTTGATGTCATGGTGCAGCTCAGGAAAATACATCCAGGACTTACCTACCTGATAATCTGCTGTTTAGGTACTGAAAAATTTCCCTACTTAACTAAGCCACGTGCAAATATTTATGTACTACATGACACCCCCATGATGCCATAAAGTGGCATTCTACACATGGCAGTTAGCAACATATCCCTTATAACTGGTGTGTGGTTGAGATGGTGTAGGCTGCCTAATAATCACTTGTCAACATGCCAGTTGTGGGAATTGTGTGCCCTGATAATCTTCATGTGCTGTCAAATTGCAGGGTCAGAGAATGCTTTTTCTCAGAATTTCCTTCTCTGTTGTGGTCCAAAGTTGTTCAGAGACAGCCTCTCTGGAGGAGCAGGGGAAATCTGCTCATATTACAGCATTGCAGTGGGCAAAGGACACCCTCTGAATGTGAAGCAAAACATAAGTTAGGTAAACTGGAGATGTTAGGAAAAGATATTTTAGGTGGCTTTTCAATGTACTAAGGAGTGAGCGAGAGCCGTATATCTAGCTTGACAGCAACTAGAAATAAAACGGAGACTTAAAGCAAGATAATTATTTTCCTAAAAGTTGTAGAGAGGATTGATATCACAGCCATGCTCATACCAAAGAATCCTTCATGCTAAAGACTGTCTTTGAGGAACGTTGATAACTGTCATGCTATGTGTGCAGGGGCCCAATAACAGTGCTCTGCGTTCATCCTCTGGGAAGGTATATGATGAAGACCCTAATAGCTTAAGCCAGGCCATAAAAAGAGTGGTAGATCATAAGTCTGTCTTTCCAAATGCTGTATTAAGGGCACACTAATTTATGGCACTTAGCATTATCTAATGGTTCGGCTCATAAATGCAAATCTTTATTATGGTTTCAGTAGCTTCATCATTTTAGACACTAGCTTCTGCCTCTCTTTGATGCAGCCAGATAATTTGAATTATACCATTAGCAGGAGAAAATGTTTTCATGCCAAAACCTCTTGCCAATCAGCATCTCTTATATCACCCTTCTACTTTACTGCTGTTCTGCATGACATTTCTGTATGTATTTCTGCTGAATCTCTTTAACTTTCTACTTTGGTAATGACTTACCACTTAATTAAGCTAGCTGGCTGAGTATAAACAGAACCAGTGATGATGGATAGCATCTATACATAAGTTAAAAATATTTTTATCATAACTCATTAAAGCAGCTACTTAAGTTGATGTTAAGTGTAAGGGGAATGTGGGTGGGAAGGGCTGTGGAAACTGGGTTTGGGAAAATTCTTGAAATACTTCATTTACTGAAGTTGCAGATATATATTATTAAAAGATCCAAAGCTGCTGAAATACTCAATCAGGAAAAAGTGATGTTTAAAATCAGGCTTGGCATTGCCCAGTGGATGTACTTAGCAAGCTTCACCTTCTTGAGATCAGTTCTGGTGAAGTTAAACTTAGCTTTAGTGCTGCCTTTGTCACATAGCGCTTCAGTTGATCAATACAGCAAGGGCTGGACCAGTGTGGGAGTGCCTCCTTTGGGTACTTGTGCTATGGAACATCTTTTTTTTTTTTTTTTTTTTTTGACTTGACTTGACTTAAAATTTGTGATGCTTATTTCATCTAGCCTTAGGTTGTTACTGATCTGACTTAATTTTGAAACTAATGAGTTTAGGAGAGAGTATAATATTTCATAGTTGATCTCTAAAGGTATTCAATGTCAAAAGTTTTGGGTTTTTTTGGTTTTGTTTTAATATATGGCAATTAACATTTATCAGAAAACTGAAAGAGAAAAGTTCTGTGGAAGGTTCTTCAATTACTGCAGTACGGTGGATAGCAGGTTCTGTGTTATGTGCTCACCTGAGAGAATTAAAGTCCTAAGGATGATCAGATGGTGGTAAAATTATTTTAGTGAGAGGAAAAGAAAAGCAGGAAAAAATATTAGTTGTAGTATTTTTATCAATTTGCCTAAAGCAGCACTACTTGTTCCCACATAACTACTTTTAAAAGGCTCTTCTGTGTTTGAAGTAACATTTGTTTTTAAAAGAATGTTAAGTATTAGACTTTGTTAACACATGGCATATTTTCCATCTCCTTGCTGTAGTAAACTACTGTAGTAATACTGTTTAGTGTTTAGCCTTTACTCTGCTTGAATTAATAGAACTACTTTGAAGGGCTTGATAATTGAGTCCTTTCTTCCAAATTGCAGTTCAGACAAAGATGGTTCATAAATCTTGACGTGTCCTGAATGGTAGAATGACAGCAATTGTTCATGCACCAGGATAATTAGGAATAATGTATTTTCCAAGAACCTACCCCCATGTATTCAGTTAAACCTATTCTCCATGAAATTTAAACTGTAAAGCTTCTAGAAGACCCGTATACCACAAGAAGATGATCCTTCTTTAATTGTCAGAAAGGAAACAGAAAGATGATTGAATCACAAGCATGAGTCTTGTGGAGATTTACAGAAGAGGTCTTTGCTCTGATTAATAAAGTGTCAAGTTGAACACTGGTTGCTACGTTATCAATTTCATGGAACAGCAGTTCTAGCAGGTTGACAAAGCTGAAAAGATAATAAAATTAAAAAAGTTAAGAAAAAACAAGTTCAAAGGATGGGGCAAACTCATCTACATGTGACTTTGATGCTTGATACTATTTCCCTGTGGGAGTGTTCAAAGTCAGTAGCCTTGGGACTGACTTGCTTGAGCCTCACTCTGTCATCTCTGCTGCTTTTTTTCTTTTTGTTTTTTTTCTTTTCCCTCCTCAAGGAGCAATATTTTGGCTTTGCAAATAAGTTGGCTTAAAAGAATTGGTTGTATTTTAAAACTTTTTAGTAACTAGTGACTTTGCTGAGAATCAAGGCAGCTCTAAAGAGCTCAGCGATCTTAGAAATCTGGCTGCTTGGGTGGATTGACAAATAGCAATTTTTAGGTGCTGTGCTTCATTGATAGTGGGCAGATTCTTTGTTTATATAATTCTACATTGATAAAATCCAGTCACAGGTAAAAAGCTAAAACCTGCACTTATCCAGGTTATATATTTGAATTTCTATGAATTTTGGTCTGAATAAAATAAAAATTGAATTGCTAATGACTTTTTGATATTATTTCTGTCATTAAGAGATCTGCTTTTGGTCCCATGCCTCTACCTGTGTCACAAAAACAGTCATGCAGCAGGATTTGTGGCATAGTATTTTCAGTTCTTCCTCCTCTGCGCAGAGAAGTGTTTTATAGTTAGAAGGCAACAAACACAGTGTGAGGCATCTAGCTCCTCTTCTAATGTAACTAAAAGAAAATAAATAATAAAGCTAATTTGATTCTATGTAAATCAGTTTCTTTAAAGAACAAAAGAACATCTATTGCTGCTTACATGGCTTTAGCATTGGTCTTTTAATGAAAAAATCATTTTGTTCTGCTTCAATATTTCAGTCCTTTTATCCATCACTGGCTGCATATGCATTAGTGTTTGTTTCTGATCAGTGGTGTGGTTTTAATGCAAATTCCCTATTGGTCCCTACTTACTGCCTACTTAGTGCATGTTGCTTCATTACCTGGTTTTGACAAGCATGAACTGGCTGCTTCTCAGAGGAAATTAAACCAGAAGTTCCATTTCAGATCCACACCAATGGAGTTTATCCTGGTCTCTTTTCTACATAGGGTAGTTACATGATTTGGATTATAAAATTGTTTGAAATCTTAAATCTGGCTTATCATAATTTTTAAAGCAGGTAAACCAAAACCCATAGTGAATTGTGCTTCATAATTTTCTTTTTTCCACCCTTGGTACTTTGCTTTTAAATTAATACTTAGATTAATTCTTGGGTGGGTTTTTTTCCTGTTTGCCAATTTTATCATTTGATTCTTACAGCATTTTCCTAGTGCTGAGTTTTGAGCTATTCCCTCTGTGTGGAAAGAGAATAAAGTTTTCTTTAAAATTCACAACGGTATGGGCAACTATTTATAATTTTTAAAAACTATATATATATAATTACTGAGTTGTTTGAAACTATTCTAAAGGAAAATTAACTTTTTTCTGCCTATGTATTCCCAAAATTGGAAACTGAAGTTTCAATTTATACTGGTTCAGAAATGACATACATATTTGGTCTTTTTTATTAGTGTTTGATTTGTTATAAAGCAAATGTAAACTTGAAAATTAATTGGTAGGCTAATTGTAGAAGTAAAATGATAATACAACCATAAAAGAAATCCTTTAAGAAGATAGAACAAGCATCTTTCTTTCCTTTGATTCATGAAAGTAATTGAAATACGCTGCAGTATTATCCTCAACACTTATTATATCTAATGGACAATTAATTTAAGCTTATTTAAGAAAGTGCAGGGAAGAAACAAAAGGGTTGGGTTACCATTAAGAGAGGATGTGAACATCAAGCATGGTGGATTAGAAATGGATCAGCAATTTGCCTTTTAAAGGCAAACATCTGATGTGATCTACAGCTTTCAAATGCTCGGAGCTGACACTGGATATGAATGTTGTAAGGGATTATTGCTAGCACTGGTTGAAACCCCAAAAGATTGCTTTTAAGAAAGCACTTTCAAAATCGTAGTTTTGTTCAAATGAGGAAACAAAAAATCAAGAGTCTCCATTTTCTCTTCATAAGAGAGAAGACGGATGCACTTTTTCCCCTCCTCCCCTTCGTCTGCACAGTGGGGTGCGGGGTGCGGGTTGGGACACCCAGCTTCATGGGTCTTGCTCTTCCCTGCTTTGCAAGCCTATGTTCTTGATCTTTTGAGAAATGTTCTTCATGACAGTATGAGTACAGGGATGCTTTCTGGTGAAGAATGTAAGAGTTGAAGAATTTCCTCTTAGCCTTAACGTATTCAGTTATGTGCTTCCTGTCCCGGTCCATGTCATGTTGGTGTACTCGGTTGTGGCTTACGTGAATTACAGGCTTCAGAGTCTTCTCCAAGTTCCCAGCAGACAAATATCTACATCAGAAAAAGAAAATGTCATTGTAAATCTGTTTCTACGGGGGATTACTGGGACATGGTTTGGGTTTTTTTTTGTGGTGTGGTTTTTTGGACTTATGCCTCTTTTCATCTTCTCTTGTGTCCCTGCTGCAATTTGGGTGGAAGAAACAGTTAGAAACCTTCCACAATTACTGAAGCAGGAGGGGTTATGGCTTGAAAACATTTGATGGACTGAGCTGCTCTGGTAGTATAAAACAAGCAAACACAAATGCGTTTTGGGATGATGTGCACATCTAACATGAAATCAAGCAAAAGTAAAATAAAACTGTGTTTTCCAAATAGATTGCAACACTGTGTTTGACAGGCAATGTTATTAAAAAAAAAAAAAATTACAGCTGGTGTTGGGAGGAGATGGGGAACATGCATACCATTTCTTCAGAAAGGACATCTAATGTAAGTGTCACTTTGTCATCAGAGTAGGTGGGTAGCCTCTCTGCAGCAGTGCTCTGTTACGCTTCAGTTACTATAAACTGACAGTTGAAATGTCATCGTAAGGAAATCGTTCCAGTTCCAACCCGTCTGCTCTCTGTTGAGTGGTGCCATTTTCTAGCACATGAGTAAGTCTCTGGGCAATGGCTAGTTCATTAGACTATGCTTTTAGGGCTTTTACCTGTTGTGGCTTGTGACAGAGGGGAGACAGCAGCCTTTATTTCAATAAGCATCGCATGCTTCTCTCTGCTTTGCAAATATTTTTAAACTGGCTTTGCTAATCTTGCTAACGTCTTTAAGACTGATATATTCTCTGAGTTATTTTTAATTGGCTGCTTTTTGTCTGCAGCTTATTGGTTCTGTTTTTCCCATGGTGGACTCAATGTATCAGTGTGCTCTACTAAATGTATTTCGTGGTCATATCCCATCTGTATGGCCAGCTGGCCTTTCCTGTGTTATTGGAGCACCATGTGGCTATTGCTAAAGCAGTCCCCTACTCAGGCTTCTTCTGTGGTTTCTTCTGCTCCCCGCCATCAGGCGGCTTCTCCGGGTTTCTTTCAAATAAGGGCAACCATGAGTATTAGTAACACAGACATAGCCTGATGCTGTAGGACCTGGGAGAAGTTGTTAGCTTCTGGGTCTGCATGTCACCCTAGCTGCATTCTCTCGCTTCATGTACCTCTCCTCCTCTTCTCTCTAGGTGCTCAGGCCTAAAGATGAGGACAAAGCTTTCTAAGCAGTCCCCTGGCTGGGCAGTGAGGTGCCAGGGTGGCCAGGTATGATGCCGGGGATGGCTTGCAGAGCTGGGATGACCAAGGCTGGCAGGGCTCCCTGGGTGGCCATGGGCAGGGCATGATCCCGGGGAAGGCACTATAAAACAAAAGATCCCTCTTTGGATGTTTTTTGGTGCTGGGTGCCTTGCTGTCGCTGGCAGTGGGGGCTCACCCCCCGAGCTGCTGCTCCAGAACCGCAGTTCGTGTTCACAAAGGCCAGTGTAAACCTGGAGTGAAATGCGTGTTGAAAGTCCAAGGTAGGCTCTTTCCTACAAAGAGAGTATGTTCCTAGTGCACTTGTCTGAAGACTTGGTTTGGGAATGAGTGATATGTAGGGCTTTCTTTTCCCATGAATCCTGCCACTAATAATAGTCCTGTTGTGCTTTTACCACATAACACTCTACTTCTGAATTTAAAAATAAATGTACAAATTCTGAACAGTACAGCAACAGTTAATCATAGTAATCCCGAGGGTTCTGTGCTTTATGTGTAAGCTGCACAGTATGTTGTGACAATGTCCTTTATTTAGTTTCATGGTGACTCCATGCCTCAGTAACATGTACTATGACAAGAAAAATACAAGTATGTAAGAATTTAAAACACAGTTTGGTGTAGTCAAGGTGATTGGCACCAGAGTGAGAGAAAAAGCTCCCTGCATCCCTATCTCTGTCACCAACTTGTAAGATTTCAATGAAGTTATTTAATATCTGTTCTTCATTCCCTGCCTGAGATTCACTCTTGAAGATCTTCAGGAAGTGCAATGTAATTTATGGATCTTTTATAAAGGGAAACCCTGCTTTCTGACTTCAGGCTGTAACTTCTAGGGAACAGATAATTTCTGTTGTATGAGGTGTTGACAGTGTCTCATTATTGAATGGCTAGATGTTCAAAGAACAAGTTTTGGTGACTGTGGTGTAGCTTGTTTTATGCCTGTCAGTAGAGTAATTGGAAAACTTCTGACAAATTTAGTTTCTTTTCCTATTACTAGTATTCTCACATTGCAGCATGGAGACAAGTCTACTGGCATAAATCTGTGCAAAAAAAAACTATAATGTATTACACATGTGCTGGTTTTGCCTGGGATAGAGTTAATTTTCTTCATAGTAGCTGGTATGGTGCTATGTTTTGGGTTTGTGTTGAAAACAGTGTTGATGATAGAGGGATGTTTTCCTTACTGCTGAGCAGTGCTTACACAGAGCCAAGGCCTTTTCTGCTTCTCACCCCACCCCAACAGCGAGGAGGCTGGGGGGGGACAAGAAGTTGGGAGGGGACACAGCCAGGACAGCTGACCCCAACTGACCAAGGGATATTCCAGACCATAGGACGTCATGCTCAGTCTGTAAAGCTGGGGGAAGAAGGAGGAAGGGAGGGATGCTCAGCGTTACGGTGTTCTGTCTT